>CM066032.1:824224307-824697414 GCA_033557465.1 Ichthyophis bannanicus
CGATCGCGTCCGCGTATCTGTTGCAACAGCGGTCTGTTCCGGAGGGTCTGAGGGCTCATTCCACTAGGGCTCAGGCGACCTCTTGGGCGGAGTATAGCCTGGTTCCGCCGGCAGATATCTGTAGGGCGGCCACTTGGTCGTCTCTGCATGCTTTCAGTAGACACTATCGCTTAGATGTGTCAGCGGCTCGGGATTCCTGTTTTGGTTCGGCGGTTCTGCGCGCCGGATGGCAAGGTCCCGCCCGGTCTTAACTGCTCTGTTACATCCCGATGTTGGAGGACTAAACTGGATTACCGAACAGGAAATGGAAATTACACTAACCTGGTAATTGTAGTTCCTGGAGGGTCCAGTTTAGTCCTCCTTCCCTCCCGACTATCTGCTAATATGGTGCGGCGCGCCTTTCCGAACGGTTGATATTAAGACGGTTCCTCTTGCCGTTCGGTCCCTCTGTGGCAGCCGCGTTTTTTGCAGAGGCTCTTCCCTGTCTCGGGGGTTCAGGCAGCTCCTGAACTTCTGGTGGGGAGCGGTGTTTTGATTCCTGAGGCGTCGGTGCCGGCGCAATGCAGTGTTCTGACTTCCTCGTTTGGGGAGGGGGTTGGATATTCCTTGGGGGGGAACAAATGGTTCTTTAATTAGGTCATTTTGTATATTAATCTAATGTGTTGCTTCGTTAAGTATGCTTTGTTACTAGTACACTGGGGACTTCTGGGAGCTCCAGCTGTATATATACTACAGAAGATTTGATTGGTCCAGTCTCCCGGCTGCAGGAGGAGGGGCACTACCCGATGTTGGAGGACTAAACTGGACCCTCCAGGAACTACAATTACCAGGTTAGTGTAATTTCCATTTTATATGGGAATATCAAGGCAAAACGCACCCCCTGTTGATATAATTTTTTGCACACTGGAGTGAATTCCCTGCATTTCATTGCTACCCGACTTGAATAGTCATTGAAAATTATCAACCATTGGTTCTCGTACTCCTACGTTTTTAAGCAGTAAAATGGTTTCAAAATTTGTTCCTTTTCATGCCACAGCATATAGCAGCCGATAACTGCCCTGGTCATAATTTTTTGGATCGAGCCTGTGTGCACTCACACCACCATGCCCCTTCCATTACCTGCAGGCCTAGTTGAGCCTGTAGCCATTCCTGATAGAACTTACACAGTTCATTTTTCCAAGCCTGATCACCCACAGGTTGTTTTGTCAGGATCTTTTTTCCTGCTCCTCTAATCTGTCCAGCAGCTGTGTTTGCTCGTTTTGTTAGGTATTCCATTCTGACCTCTAGTCTACCAGTTTCCTCTTCTTGCTCTGCAACTCTCTGTTCCACTTATGTTATTCGTTGCATTTGCTCTTCAAATTTCTCCCTTATATCATAGAAGGTGGATTGAAATTTGTTAAGCCGGTCATCCAGTGCCACAGCTACACTTGAGAGATTTCTGCCGCTAAATATTCGGCTCCCGTTTAGCACTCACTTGCTGACGTCGGAGGCCATCTTTGATTCTCCGTGACTTTCAGCTCTTTGCTCTTTTTTTTAAGATTTTGTGGGGCATGCCCCTCTATCTGCTTCTTCACTCGTTCCCCCTTCTTCGGGACTTTTATATCTTGCTGGTATTTGATTTTGGGATGGTTTGAGGTGGTTTTATAGCAGGTTTTTGGTTCTCAGGGCAGGAGCTCTCTGGTAATGAGCAGCAGGAGAGTGCCGAAAATCCACATTAGCAAGTTTTAAGTTGCAACGTAAGCCACTTTGACTAAATGATAAAGTAGTATAAAAAGCCTGTTAAATCCTCCGTAACCATATTCCCATGTCATATGCTCCCCAGGAGATGTTTGGTCTCATTTTCTTTTATTCTGGAAATGCTTATCATAGGACAACCAAGCAATAACCCTCTTACTCTCTCCATTCATTGGTAGTATCCAGATAGACCTTTTACTACTCAGACCTTTGTTGGTCTTTCTTACAAGTGATACTGATCAACTAAGCATACAAAAGGGTCCAGTTCATGAAGTTGTATGGCATGGGACGATTGCCTGACTTTGCCCTCCTTTTTTGGCGTTGTCTGCAACTGCCTTATAACAGTTTGAAAAGTGCAAAATATTCATGCCTTGTGACTTTTTTTTTTTTCTGAGTGACTGGAGGACTGTTTCTCAAAGCTTAATTATATTGGTACACCTCGCTTGCTTGGCCTCAACTGAATATCGGGTCTTAACTTCAGCCACTGCCACTGCTGAATATCCCCCCCCCCCCCATTGAGTTTAGCACACCAATCATTCTGAAAAAAATGGTCCTTAGGCTCTCTACTCTTTTGCCATCCATTTGTGAGGTTAACCTCCTCTGTAATTCAGTAACTTTTCCTACTTGCACACAAATATAGTATTTCTAGCTCATTGTGATCTGAGATGTAAAGGGTGAACCATCCCAGAGAGATTTACCACCCTAAAGAGTAAGATTTTTGAGATGGTGTGTACAGCATATAAAACTAGAAATGGCAAGCTATAACAAGGCAGACATTGGATCAGATCTGGGGTACCCCAACCCCCACCTTATCCAACTGGGTGTGTTTCAGACCTTGTCTTTCCACTAGTCCTTCTCACTGCTTCCTCCATGGCTGTATCCTGTAGAAAAAATCGGGAGGGACAATCTGTGGCAAGACGAGCTTTATGGACATGCTGTTGAGGAGTGAGGTGAGGAACTCCCATTTAAGCAAATGGACTTTTCAGCTGTAGTGTAGGGGGGCAGAGATTTTTCTAAAACTTGAGTCCTTTTAAAATGTTTTGCAAGCAGAAGAAAAAATAGAAGAAAAATGAAGGAATCCGATATGCTGCTTGACCTTCTTCTGTCATGTTAGTAGCAATCCATGGTAGAAATCCATCCTTGGCCTTCCTGAGACATCATTTTCTAGATCTCTCATGGCACTTGTACTTGAATGGAATAGAGAATATAGTGATCTTATTTCCTACATGAAGTGCCACAGGTTATATGCATGAAGATCACTAGTGCATTTTTAAGAGAAAATGCGCATCCTCAAAGCAACAAACCCAAAACGCTCTTTTTGCATTCAGATGTTTTTCTAGCCTTAATGAATGTCTGTGGTCCATTTAGGAGGTAGATGCTAGGGTAGACCTGCTTGGATGCTGTAGAATGAAGAGGGTTGTACATGAGTCTTCAGAGCCTGCAGAATCAACAGCAACTCCTCCAGCCCTTGAAATGAAGAACCAATATGCAGTCCTGGAAGTGGAGGAGGTGAAAGCATCCCAGGAAAGGGAAGAAACAGTACTTAAGCACCCCAAAGTTGTGGAATCAGTGACCACAAGGAAGCGAAGGGTAGTGGTGGTTGGTGACTCTTCAGAGGGGACTGAGACATCCATCTGCCAACCACACTTGTCCAGAGAAGTGTACTATCTGCCAGGTCCCAAAATCCGAGATGTTAGGGAGAGTTTGCCGAGACTCATCAAGCCTACTGACTATTATCTGATGTTGCTCATCTACATCAGAATAAATGATATTGCTAGGTATCCCTCTGAGCATATCAAGTGACTTCATGGCTCTGGAACAGAGGGTGAAGCAGATAGGTGCACAGGTGGTGCTGTCTTCAATCCTCTCTGAGGGTAAAAGCCGAGGCAGAGAAGCTTGCATCCTGGAGATGAATGCATGGCTGCATGGATGGTGTCATCAAGAGCATTTTGGTTTCCTGGACTATGGGATGATTTTCCAAGTGCTGCAGAGCAGAGATGGCATCCATCTGCCCAAGAAGGGTCAAAGTGTCTTCAGCAGCAGCCTAGTTAACCTACTGAAGAGGGCTTTAAACTAGATTCATTGGGGTTGATGAAGAAAACCCCCAGGTAAATGAAATATTAAATACCTTTGTAGAAATGGATAGAAGGGACATCTGGAAAGCGGTGTGTATAAATCCCCATAGCATGGGAAATAAGATCCCAGATGTTGAGGCTTTAATGGGAGAGGCTGACTTGGATTTGGTGGCGGTTACAGAGACATGGTTAATGGAAAACCATGACTGGGATGTAGTTATGACAGGCTATACTCTATTCAGGAAGGACAAGGTAGGAAGAAGATGAGGAGTGACACTATATGTAAAAAATATTAAAGCTATAGAATTACAGGGTTTCAAAGGAAGCGAGGAGGCACTGTGGGTTAAACTAAAACAAGTTAAAGGGATATTCATTTGCATTGGTGTGACATACAGATTCCTCTTCACAGGAGAAAATGCATAGGGATTTAATAAAAGACATATGCAGTATTTCCAGGAAAGGAGGGGTGCTATTAATAGGTGATTTCAATATGCCAGATGTTTGGCACATCCCTGCTTCAGTATCATCTAGAAGTAAGGAGATCCTAGATTTTCTACAAGGATAACTATTCTGGCAACTGGTAACAGAACCCACACGCGAAGTGGTCATATTGGAATTGGTCTTGAGGAAAGTGTTTGTGATGTGATATAGTGGAAGATCATCTCACAATCGGTGATCACCAGATGGTGTGGTGCAGTATTAGGACTAGGGCTGATAAAATACAGTCAAAAGTAAGGGTCTTAGACTTTAGGAAAACTAACTTTATCAAGATGGGACAATACTCCAAGGAGTCATTAGTGGGATGTAGAAAAGCATTGGGCAAAATTGAAAGGGAGTGATTTAAGAGCAACAAACCTTTTTGTTAGTTAAATAAGTGTAAAAGAAAAAGAAGGTCACTATGGCTCTCAAACGAAGTAGCTGAAAAGGTGAGGAAAGGGTGGCCTTCATAAAATACAAGAGATCAGAGAGAGGAAGAAGAGCATCAATATTTGGAAAAACTTAGAGAAGCTAACAAAGTAGTCAGGAAAGCAAAGATACAAAAAAGAAGAAATAGTGCAATAAAAAGGGGATGATGAAATATTTTTCAGATATGTTAGGGCAAAACTGGTATTGTCAGACTCGAGGGTGAAGAGGAGGAATATGTAGAAGCTGACAAGGATAAAGCAGAATTGCTTAACAGATATTTCTGTTCTGTGTTCACAGATGAAGGGCCAGGAACAGAACCTCTGAAAACACCCATACATAAGAACAGAAGTGACTGGAATCTTGAACGATTTTCAAAAGACTGTGTTTGTGAGAAACTAGCTAAGCTAAAGGTAGACAAAGCGATGGGACAGGATGGGTACAGCCAAGAATATTGAAGGAACTTGGGGACATTCTAGCGGCTCCATTGACTGAATTTTTCAATGCTGCTTTAGAGTCAGGAGTGGTCCCAGAGGACCGGATAAAGGTACAATATTACACAAAAGTGGAAGCAAGGATGAGGTTGAAAACTACAGGCCAGTTAGTTTAACCTCTGTAGTGAGTAAATTATTGGAAACACTGCTAAAAGAGAGAAAAATGAAGTTTCTGGAGTCCAATGGATTGTAGGATCTGAGGCAGCATGGGTTTACCAGAAGCAGGTCTTGTCAGACAAATCTGATTTTATTTGACTGGGTGAGCAGGGAGTTGGAATGAGGGAGAGCCCTAGATGTGGCGTACTTAGATTTCAGTAAAGCCTTGGTCACCATTCTGCACAGGCGACTTAAAAACAAATTGAGCACCCTGGAGATGGCCTCTGAAGTAACTGGGTTAAAAATTGGTTGAATTGGAGGCGACAAAGGGTACAGGTAAATGGAGCTCACTTTGAGGAGAAGGATGTTACCAGTGGTGTGCTGCAAGGATCTGTCCTTGGTCCGATTCTTTTAAACATCTTTGCTAGTGATATTGCGTAAGGGCTGTCGGGTAAGGTTTGTCTCCTTGCAGATGATACCAAAATCTGCAGGAGAGTAGATCCCAGGAAGGAGTAGATAACATGAGGAGAGATCTAGCTAAGCTTGAATGGTCGAGAATATGGCAGCTGAGTTTTATTGCTAAAAAATGCAGGGTCATGCACTTGGGCTGCAAACATCCAAGGGAGCGAAGTACTTCTGACCACGAAAGCAGAGCGGGACACAGCGGGACTGTGTCTAATGATCTTAAAGTGATTAAACAGGTAGAAAAGGTGACGGTGAAAGCCAGAAAGTTGTTTGGGTGCATAGGGAGAGGAATGGCCAGCATCAAAAAGGAGGTGATAGTGCCTCTTTATCTGGAATGGAGGAGTAGCCTACTGGTTAGAGCAACTGCCTAGTATCCAGAAGATCAAGGGTTCAATTCCTATTGGCACTCCTTGTGACCTTGGGCAAGTCACTTTACCCTCTATTGCCTCGGAGGAAAAGGTCTGGCAATCTTCTACTGGTAATACATTGCCAAGAAAACCCAGAGTCGGCACTGACTTGAGGGCACTAACAATACAATAAAAATAAGTCTCTGGTGCGACCTCATTTGGAGGATTGTGTGCAGTTCTGGAGACCACACCTTGAAAAGGATATAAACAGGATGGAGTCTGTGCAGAGTGGCTATAAAAATGGTTAGTGGACTTAAAGACGTTAGAGGGAAGGCAGGATAGAAGAAATGATAAAGATGTTTAAATACTTCTATTGCATAAATGCACGAGAGCCTCTTTCGATTGAAAGCAAGCTTTGTTATGAGGGGACATATGATGAAAGGGGAGAGACTCAGGAGTGATATGTGGAAATATTTCTTTACGGAAAGAGTGGTAGATGCGTGGAAGTCTCCCAGTGGAGGTAATACAGACGAGGGCAGTATCTCAGTTCAAGAAAGAATGGGACAAACTCAGATCTCTCAAGGGAATAAAGGAGACTATTATAATTGGTATGGAAGGGCTGACTAGATAGGCCATGTGATATTTTTCTGCTGTCATGTTTCTATGTGAAACCAAGTTGCATAATTTAGCTAATTCTAGGTTGTGGAGCACTGTTTTAATTGCAGGCACAGAGATTGCAATGACGCCTGGGATAATGGCTTGTGCACATTGGCTGCAGTTAATGTGTTCCTTCTTGTAAAGATGTTTGCACTTTATAGTTGCTGTACATTTCCATAAAAATTAAAACTGTCAGTGAGATCACTAATTGTAATTATTGACCCCTAGAGAAGGGAATAGTGACTGCAGATTATATTAAAGTTTATGGCTGAAGTAATATTGCCAAAGGAAGTCAATGTTCTCTCCCAGTGGTCAATAATTTGCTATTATTAAGTCAACACAGTCCTCTTAAAAGCAGAGGTGAGCAGACTTTACAAACCTTCAGGCCGATGCAGAAACCCTGCGTTAGAGCACAGTGCTTAAAGCTCCAGCACAAGGTTTCATAGTAGTGACTCTTTGCACTGGAATGCAATATTCAAATTACCCAGGGCACAAAAAGTCAGCACAGAAGTCTGCGCAAGTTTGGCATGCTGTCCCAGAGAAACCGGATCATCTGAGATGAAGTTTGACACTTCGCCTCAGATGACCTAGGTATCGATATGGAAGGTGACGTTTACTTAACAGTTGATGTCCTTTCCTTGAGTCTTGCTAGATCAGTCCACGGCCCGCGCCTGGAACTGTACTGCTTTGCTCTTCACTGTGCTACCCTTGAGTCCACTCTGATTTTTATACTTGGCTCTGCAAGTTCATTATCTACTGTCAGCCTTAAATTTTATGCTTTCTCTACATGGTTTTCTACTGTTGATCACTCATTGTTGCCCACGTTGAGGTTGTGTGAAGCTTGCCATGTTTCTCCCATATGCTTTGGGACGAATACTGAAGGGACCTCGAGTGGCTGAGGTGAATAGAGATAATGGGGGTGATGTCATTGAAACCTGGGCTTTTCATTGGTTCTTTGTCTCCACCAATCTGCTGGTAGGGGAACCCAATCAACTTGTGTGGACTGGTCTAGCAGAATTCAAGGAAAGAACATTAACTGGTAAGTAAAATGCCACTTTGGGTGTGGCAATCCTAGTGGCAGGTCATTAACCAAATAGTGCAGTCCACTATGTAGAGCTGAGCTTATAGTTCTGAATTGGATCAGATGATATGAGGCGATTAAATACGAACCCACTGGTGTGTACTTAAAAAAAAACATTGTAATAAATAAGCATAGATAGGGTATTGCGGTAGTCTAGAAGAGAGACACAAGTTGCGTAAGGAAAAGGTATAAGGCATAAGAATTCTCAGTAGGCCTTGATGCTGTTTTCTTTAAATTTTATTTCCAGACAAGTGGGGAAAACATCCAGAGCATGGCTCATGATTTCCTTCCAATCCTTGTGTGTGTGTGCCTCTGTCCTGGAGGAAGTAGGGAAAGACTGGAGCGTTTCCCATATATTCCAGTTTTTTGGAAAGAACAATAAATAAAGCAAAGTGTGATAATATATCTACCCATTAGATTTCACTGTGAATAGATTTGGAGCGATGCATTTTGCATTTCTGAGTGCCACTGTAGCAAGATAACAGATACTGATTGCTGTGCTTCCCCACCTCTAGGAGGCCATAAATATAATCCATAGCAATTCAATCACAAGGTGTCACCGTACATACAGTAGCAACCATTAGAAAAGATTTATGGGTCCGTCACTAGGTTTCAGAGTAGAATTTATAACTAGAAAGATGACATACACATCTGCATTACTAAGCCAGCCCAGCAGAGATAGGAGCATGTTAGCAAAGTGGGGGTGGAATGCCTTATGGTGAAAGCATGCAGAGCTTGTATCGTGGAATAATTTCCAAAACCTCTGTACATATGAGTGTGTGTGTTTGGGGTTCTGCGTGTCTGTTGCTGTGTTCATTCTGTGTGTTTGTAATTGGGAGCACTGAAGAAGATGGTAGATCCACTTTGAAAGGAGCAGTTCCCTTAATTGCTGAGTTTCAACGTGTCAGTGTTTTATACTGCAGCTGCTAGAAGTCATCTTTCATAAAAACGCATTGGGCGTTTTTTGAGGAACTTTATTTCTCTGAAACTCAGTCAAATTTGACCCCTATTTGAATTCCGTGTGTGTGTGTGTTCTCTCCTGTTAAGTTTTCAGAGAGCTATTTTGCCCTTTGATGGAGGGGCATGTTGAACTCCTTATATGGTAATTGTTTTTACTAGCATTCCATTGGATTGGAAAGGATAAAAAGAGTATTTTGTAAACTATGCCTTCAATTTAGAGAGTGACAAATTAAAAAAAAAATGATTCTGTTATGAAATGCTGCCGTCACATAATGTGACCTGCCTGCTTAATTTTAATGTTCATCCCCAATGACCCATCTTCAGGTGTCCAAGTGAAGTGAGATGTTACAGTTGTAGGAGGGGGCCACAAAGCAGCATGGGAAATACCATAAAAAGATGGCAACTTAGGCATTTTTGTTTTTTTGTATACAAGATACTATTGGGCCGATGTTCAAAAGGACTTAAACATTTACTGGTTGCTGGTAAACCTATGTAAGTCCCTGATTTTCAAAGGCATTATATAGATAATGCCAACTAAAATTGCTCTGCCCGCTTCAGCGCAATCCACCTAGTGCTTGAGTAAATTTAGGGCAGAGCTTGAAAAGCAGGCCTAAAGTCTTGCATGGCTATACAGCTAAATATACCCACTACCTGACTAGCTCTTGGTGCTCATTGAACTATAAATATATTCAATGACACCGAGTGCCACGGTTGAATATTGGCTTGTGAGATTTTGGGCTCTGCAGTACAGGAAAACAAAGGTTTTTTTTTTTTTTTTTTTGTTTTTTTTAAAACTGCAGGACCCTTACTTCTAAGTATGTCAGGGAGCATGTTGTACATCTTGACCTGAAAGTTGGCAGATTATGACCTGTCTTTCAAAGTTTCAAGTGCACGTTAAAAAAAATGTTTTGGGTTATAGTGGCTGTAATATCTTTCTTTTGGGGACTATGTCAACCACAAAACCTACCAACAAATTCAACTGTAACTTTTACTTTTTTTCATAGTTTCATAAGGTTAATACCCCTCTGCTCTTAGATATCTGAGAAAAAAATCTGTGCTGTCCAATTGCCTTACTGTTTAAAACAATAATATCAGCACGCCATAATCCATTTGCAGGTTCTCTTGGCTTTCCTAGGAGGGTGTTTCCAAACCTTTCCTTCAACTTTGTCGAGGGTCCCAGCCAGAGCCAGTGCAACGGTTAATCTCCAGGAACAAGCAGGAATGTAGTCTTCATATATGGGTATCGTCGGTACTGACGGAGCCTGCGCGGGAACGCTCCCCAGCGTCCAATAGGAACGCTTTTGGGAGCATCCCTCAGCACATGCGCGCTGCCGTCCCGCCTTTCCAACTGTCCCTCTTCAGTTCTTTGTTTTCCACGAAGCCGACAGGACCCATACCCTGTCACCGCAGAAAATTCCGTCTTTAAAATTGTTTTCTTGTGGTCGCGTTTGCCTCTGCACGACGCCTACCGGTACCGCCGGTTCTTTTTTCTTTTCTCAAAAATTTTATACTTTGAACTGTTTCTCTTCAGAAACTTTTCTTTTTCGGTGCTAGGCGCCATTTTGGTCATTAGGCCTCATATTCCTGTAACATGGAAAAACCAACTAGTGGTTTTAAAAAATGTACTAAGTGTGGCAGTACCATTTCCGTCACTGACACCCATGATTGGTGTCTTAAATGTTTAGGGCCTGAACATTCTCCATCTGATTGTCTTTCCTGTATGGGGATGACTAAGAGAGGAAGACAGAACCGGGCTGCAAAGCTCGGTACTCTTTTCTTTGGATGCCAGATCCATTGCATCGACATCTTCAAGAGCCTCCTCTTCCTCCCATGGATCTCAGGTAACTAAACAAAAAAGCCGGTCCTCAAAGTGTAGCTCTCCTGATAAGCATCGAGAGGCTATTGGCATTGCCCTTGAGGGAACCACAAAGGCAAAACAGCCCCGGCGGGAGGCTTCGGCTTCCAAAGCATCAATGGGGCTCCAGGATGTTCTCGAGGCCTTGACCTCGCAAGAACTATTGGTGCCATGCTCAGGGGTCCCGGCCGTTTTCACCGGTACCGACACCCAGGCATCGGCAGCGTCGATAGACCAGAGGTTCCTCGCTATCGAACGCAGCATTGCAGCTCTTCTCACAGCTGCGGTACCGTTGACACCTATGGTTCAACGGGCACCGGTACTGACATCGATACCGATGCCGGTACCTACACCAGTACAGACACCGGTACTGATGGTACCGGCCCCGGTGGGAGTTCTTCCCATGCCATCTTTGGCTGGAATCGACAGATCGGTACCGGATCAACTCGGTACCAACTTCGATCGATACCGGGACCGTGCTTTGCATGAGCATCATGGTCAGGAATACTTCGAATTCTCCGATTCTGAAGACTCTGACAATTCTGCTGGTACCAGAGGGTTTCTCCCGGAAGATCCCAACGCAGAATGTCACCTCCAGAGGACATGTCTTTTCAGGATTTTATTCATGATGTGGCCAAAGGCCTTTCAATCACGGTAGCTCCTGAACAGGAACCCAGAGCAAAGGAATTGGAAATTCTCCAATATCCTAAAGCTCCAAAGGAGGCAGCCACTCTGCCCATCCATGAAATTCTGCATAGCTTGATGCTCAGAATGTGGGAGACACCTCTGACTACATATCCTCATTCTAGGAGGCTTGATACTATGTATCGAGTTCCACTATGTCCCGGATTTCAAAAGACTCAGCTGCCACACCATTCAATGGTGGTGGAGTCAGCCATGCGTAGGATGAAAAGTTCAAAGAGGCATGCATCCAATCCCCCAGGTCGTGAATGCAGGACTCTGGACGCTTTTGGGCGCCAAACTTTTCAGGCTTCCAAGCTTTCAGCTAGGATCAGTTCATATATACTATATATGGGCATGTTCCTCAAAGAAGTTACAGGAGACTTTGAGCTTATGAGCCCACTTCTCCCAGATGAAAAGAGAGAAGACTTTCTCGCTCTAGTTAAGCATGCTCAAGATGTCTCCAAGTTTGTGAATCGTGCAGCCTTTGACTGCTTTGAATGCATCAGCAGAACCTCTGCTATTGCCATTGGGGCACGACGGATTGCCTGGCTTCAGGCATCAGACTTGGGTACAGGACAAGTTAGGCAACATTCCTTGCATGGGAGAGAATCTCTTTGGCAAGAACTGGCAGGAAAAGGCTAACGAGTTAGATGCTGACAATACCACTCTAGATTGTCAAAATCTACAGCCACTACAGCCAAAAAGAAGCCTTATAAGAAACCCTCTTTCAGCAAAAAGAGGATATTTTATCCTTCATATACCCAGCAGAGTCAAACTCAGGGTCAGGTTGCCCAAAAGGGACAAACTAGACAGCAAAAGAAGCCAAAAGGCCCGAGAGCCCAACCAGCACTGCAGGTTCAGCCCCCTCAAGGGCTTTGGCTCCTTCCTAGAGAGCTTAGCCTTCCTGCCTCTGAGGGGTCCCCAACCTCCCCAATATCCCAGGCAGGTTATGCCACTTTGCCAACAGATGGCATCAGATAACAGCAGAAGATTGGACTCTGTCCATTGTAGGAGAGGGGTACAAGCTCCATTTTCACAGCATGCCCATGCCCCCTCCTACAATTCTTAGGCAATTCAATTCTCAAACCTCCGCAGACCATCTGCTAGATCACGAGGTCTCAACACTTCTTGCCCAAGGGGCAATAGAAGAGGTACCCATTCTTCCATGGGGTGCAGGGTTCTACTCCCCCTATTTTCTTATTCCAAAGAAAACAGGAGGACACAGACCCATTCTAGACCTCAGAGAATTGAACAAATACCTGTTCCGAGAGAAGTTCAAAATGATTTCTCTAGTAACTCCTCTGCCATACCTTCAAAGCCAGGATTGGCTTTGCTCTCTAGACTTAAAGGATGCATACACTCACATTCTGATCCATCCAGATCACAGGAAATTCTTACGATTCCTTTTCAAGGGAAAACATTTCCAGTACAGGGTTCTTCCCTTTGGTCTGGCTTCAGCACCAAGAGTATTCACGAAATGCATGGCAGTAGTAGCTGCATTTCTGCAAACCCTGTGGATATTTGTCCTCCCTTACTTAGACGACTGGCTCATTCGAGCCCCTACAGTTGCATAGGCCAGCACTGCACTGTCTCGCACAATGCAAATCCTCCAATACTTGGGGTTGGTAATAAACTTCCCAAAATCCCAACTTGTTCCTTCCCAATGCCTGGAATTCATAGGGGCCTGTCTAGATACCAGACAGAGCAAGGGCTTTCCTTCCACAGGCCCGGTGTCTTCGCATAATGCAAATAGCTTCTCGAGCAGCAGGGAAATCCTCCCTAACTGCTCGGGAGCTACTACAGTTGCTGGGACATATGGCATCCACAGTTCATGTAGTCCCATATGCTCGCCTCCACATGCGAGCAGCTCAGTGGACCCTATCCACACAGTGGACACAGGACATTTATCAGACAAAATAGTAAACTCTCAGCGACTAATTTTGTCCTTCCAATGGTGGCAATCACTAGAAAATCTGACAGTGGGGTCTCCTTTCCACCAACCCCTTTTTCAAGCCACCCTAACAACAGATGCATCACAGGTGGGTTGGGGAGCACACCTGAATCATCTCTCTACCCAGGGCACCTGGACTCCACAGGAGGCTGGTCTACACATAAACCTCCTGGAATTAAGAGCAATCTATTTAGCTCTTTGAGTATTCCACGCCCAGCTCAGCTACAAGACAGTCCTAGTCCAGACGGACAATCAAGTAGCCATGTTCTATGTGAACAAGCAGGGCGGGACAGGCTCTCTGTTATGCAACGAAGTTCTATGACTGTGGGCCCTCGCCAGAGAGCATCAAATTCACCTTCTAGTGGTATATCTGCCAGGTATTCAAAACCTTTGGGCAGACAAACTCAGTCGAGTACTGCTGCCTCACAAGTGGTCTCTCCACCTAGACCAGGTGGCAAAGATTTTTCATCTCTGGAGCACTCCAGACATAGACCTCTTTGCAAGTCCACTGAATGCCAAACTTCCCCGGTTCTATTCCAGGATTCCGACTCACAATTGTCAGGCAAGGGATGCCTTCCTCCTTCACTGGGGTCAGGACTTCCTTTATGCCTTCCCACCCATTCCCCTCATCCCCAAAACACTCTTCAAGCTTCAGAGAGACAGGGGTCGCATGATTCTCATAGCGCCACGATGGCCACGCCAAGCGTGGTATCCCCTGCTTCTACATCTCTCTCAAGCTGCACCTCTGGAGTTAGGGCATGCTCCAGATCTCCTTTGTCAAGAGGACGGGACGCTATGGCACCCGAGTCCCCAGTCCCTGCATCTCACGGCCTGGTTGCTGAAGGCTTAGACCTCCAGGATTTCAACCTGTCCCAACAGGTAAAGGATATTCTTCAGGCTTCTAGAAAACTTTCCACAAGAAGATCTTATGCCTTCAAGTGGAAACGCTTTACTATATGGTGCTCCAAGAAGGGATTAAACCCCCTTGTCATACCTTTAAAATCGATACTAGAGTATCTCCTTCACTTATCGAATTCTGTTCTAAAGACCAATTCGGTAAGAGTCCATCTTAGTGCAATTGCAGCTTCTTATAAGCCTCTGAATGGACAACCAGTGTCCTCTCATCCACTCATATCCAGATTTATGAGAGGTCTTCTGTTGACCAAACCTCCCAATAAGCCACCACCGGTGGCATGGGATCTAAATCTAGTTCTCGGGCAGCTCATGAAGCCGCCTTTTGAGCCTTTAGCCACTACAACCCTTAGGTTTTTGACCTGAAAAGTCATCTTCCTAATTGCAATCACCTATGCATGTCGCAGTAGTGAACTGCAAGCTTTAGTGGCTGATCCTCCTTATGCTAGATTTCATCATGATAAGGTTGTTCTTAGAACTCATCCACACTTTATGCCAAAGGTGGTTTCGCCTTTTCATTTGAATCAATCAATTTATCTTCCTGTATTTTTTCCGAGGCCTCATGCCTCTAATGCAGAAAGAAACCTTCATACTTTGGATTGTAAAAGAGCCTTAGACTTTTACCTACAGAGAACACAGCAACATAGAAAGTCCTTGCAACTTTTTATAGCTTTTGACTCTAGTCATTTGGGACTTCCAGTCTCCAAAAGAACTTTATCTAAATGGATTACCCAATGCATATCCTTTGCTTATGAGAGTAAGGGTCTTCCTCTTCAAGGCCATGTCACAGCTCATAACGTGAGAGCCATGGCAACTTCCATGGCTAATCTCCACTCCGTGTCTATCAATGACATTTGTCGAGCAGCCACCTGGGCTTCGGTACACACCTTCACAGCCCACTACTGCCTGGATAAAGCCTCCCGTCGGGATGCTGCCTTTGGCCAAGCTGTTCTTCAAAATCTCTTTCAGATCTAATTCAACTCCTACCCACCAACCCTGATGGAATGCCAGAGATCCATGGGAGGAAGGATGCCTCCCTTTCTAGGGTGGCACCTTCCTGGGGTCATCTCCCTGGCATTTTCAGCTAGGGAGTCCCCATATGTGAAGACTACATTCCTTATCGTCACTCCAGTCCAGTCCCTTTACTTATGGGTTGCGTAACCCTTCCAGCAGCTTGGAGGCTGAGCCCATCCTTTTTGAGGATGGTGCGGTATAAATACCACTGGCATCACCCACAGATCCCAGTATTCTCAGCCTCCAAGCAGCTGGAGTGTTCCGTAAGCCAAGGGCTTACTGGAGTCTTCTATTTGTTTTGATTCCTTTATTTAATTTATTTACTTTAATTTAATTTGTCTTTAATTTGGTTTTAGTTTACTTTGCTTTAATATATTTGGCATTTGAGCGCTTTTGGTGCTGTGCCTTTAAATTCTTCTTCTCTTCCCCCCCCCTTCCTCCTCGGAGCCCTCAGATCCGGAGGAGGTGGTTTGCCTGTAGCAGCGAGGAGGACTGGGGAGATCTCCTCTCGCTTGCTAGACCGGCCGGCACCCCAGGACACTTCTCCTAAGGCCTGCCCTGCCTCGCGCTGAAGCCCTCCGGGTGGCTGAGCGCTTGAGGTGGCGCCGCGACTTCCCCACGGTCTTACCGGCCTCGCGCTGCAGTTCCCGGAGCGGAGGGGCGGTGTAGGCAGCTCCGGAGCCCAGAATCCAGCGCTGAGTCTAGCGGCGGCCGCAAAAAAATCATAAAGCAAACCGGCGGAGTGCAGAGACGCCGTCCTCCGGTTAGGGCTCCACGTGGTTGCGGCCTACCACGTGTTGAGCCAACGGAGAGTGTTGACTTCCTCTGACCTGGACAACGCGCTGAAGGAGCATCCAAACAGCAAGTACTGGGGAGGAACTAAAACGCTGGTTTTTGGGGTTAATTTTAATTTAATTTAGTTTAGCTTTACTTTAATTTTAATTTATTTAAGTCGTTTCCTTTTTCTTTGCTAATCCTTGCTGTGGGGGTTCTAACAGATTGGGGGAGGGGAGGGCGCATTGAACGCTGGTTTGCCCCCCCCCCCCCCGATTTGAATTTCTGCAATCTTTGAATGCAGTTTTCTTAAGTCTGTTCTTTAAGCAGTGGTTCAGAGTTATTTGCCTCAAAAGGACATGACTGGCAAGCCACGGTGCCCGTCCTGTGGCACTCGGAGGGGTACTTCCTCGGAAGCAGGGATCTGCAGGGGTTGTGCTGCAGTGGCTACTTCCATGGAACAAGAAATTAACTTGTCCATGGCTCAAGCTTCTCAGGGGTTAGGAGACCCTCTGGAGGGGGAAGGAGGGTCCCAATTCCCTCCGTCTGCGACCTCAGATTTGCCCGCTCCGCCTCTGTCCCTCCCCTCCACTTCCGTTGGGGAGGGGGGTGTCGGGAACTTCTTCTCTCCTGATTTCGTCCTTTTGCTACACAAGGCCTATTGTATGCGCAAGCAGGGGCTTTGGGGCAGGAGAGCCGAGCACGACGATGGAAGGCAGGTTGGCCAGACCAATGAGGGCAAGCACCCAGGACTCCGGGGTACCGCTCAAGCGCGCAAGGCTGATGAGCGAGGAGCCTCTCACGTCCCTTTCCCAGGGCACTCCGGAGGAGGAGGACAAAGAATTAGATGAAGATGAGGAGGAGCTCGAAGAGGGGGAGATCCCTGAGGAGGATCAGTCTCGTATAATTCGAGTTTTTCGTCAAGAGGAGCTCCCAGCATTGATCAATGAGTCCCTGAAAGTGCTCAATGTGGCCTCGGACACTCTAGCAGAGGAGGAGGCATTGGAGGATCCTTTAATCCAAGCCATTAGGAGGTCTCAGAAGGTGTTTCCTGTCCACAGGGTGGTGCGTCAGATGATCCAGGAGGAATGGGATCAACCAGAGTCAAGTTTGAGGGGTGTCCGGTCTATGGCTCGTCTATACCCTTTGCCGGAACCAGACAAAGAACTGCTGAAGTCACCCAGGGTGGATGCGGTGGTATCAGCAGTGACAAAAAAGACAACTATCCCGGTCGAGGGCAGCGCGGCCCTGAGGGATTCTCAAGATAGAAAATTGGATACGCTGCTGAAGCAAGCTTTTGATGTGAGTGCTCTTGCCTTACAGGCCTCTGTGTCGGGTGCTTGGGTGGCTCGGGCCTGTTTGAGGTGGTCCCAACAACTTCAGTTAGCGGAAGGTACCGCAGAGGACACACAAGCCACTACAGCTAAGTTGGAGTCCGGGGCGGCCTACCTGGCGGATAGTCAGTATGACCTCTTCAGGAGCCTAGCAAAGAACATGGCCTCTGGTAGCAGCTAGGCGTTATTTGTGGCTACGTAATTGGGCGGCCGATGCCTCTTCAAAGGCACGCCTGAGTCGTCTTCCTTTTAAAGGGAAGCTGTTATTTGGTGAGGACTTAGATAAGTTGGTAAAGGACCTTGGAGAATCTAAGGGAGGCAGGCTTCCGGAAGACAGACCGAAACAAGGGCGCTCCCTAGCTCCGGTGCAGAACCAACCAAGGGATCCTCTGAGGTTTCGTCCAGCCAGGTCGAACCCCTTTCCTATGGGCCATTTCCCTTCAAGGGGTCAAAGCTTCAGAGGGTTTTGAGGAGCAGGTAGAGGTTTTGGGACCTCTTCCTCCTCCTCGGGACCTAGAAAACCGCAATGAGATAATGGGTGTCCAGGAGGGCGGGCTGCCAGTGGGGGGTCGATTAAGGCAGTTTCTTCCCGCCTGGTCCCGGGTCACGTCCGATCAATGGGTCCTGGAGGTGATCCGAGAGGGTTATTCTCTCGAATTTGCAAAGCAAATACTTCCAGCCTTTATTCAGTCTCCCTGCAGCTCTCCAGTAAAGAGGGCGGCGATAGAGGCAACTCTTTCACGGCTCATAGCGCTCGGAGCTGTGGTCCCTGTGCCGCCAGACCAATGCGATTCAGGTCGGTACTCGATTTATTTTGTGGTACCAAAGAAGGAAGGCTCCTATCGCCCGATCCTGGATCTAAAGCAAGTCAATCGCTGTCTCAAAGTGCCTCATTTCCGGATGGAAACTCTAAGATCAGTCATCGTGGCCGTAAGGGGCGGGGAGTTCCTGACTTCATTGGATTTGACGGAAGCCTATTTGCATATACCGGTCAGAAAGTCCCATCAACAGTTCCTGAGATTCACGGTGCCAAGAGGTCATTTTCAATTCCAGGCTCTGCCCTTCGGTCTAGCTACGGCTCCAAGGACTTTCACCAAGGTGATGGTGGTGGTGGCTGCGGCCCTACGAAGAGAGGGAATACTAGTGCATCCCTATCGGGACGATTGGCTGATACGGGCAAAGTCAGAAGAGGAAAGTCGCTCGGCCACTGCCAGAGTGGTAGAAGTTCTGGAAGAGTTAGGGTGGGTCATCAATCGGGTAAAGAGCAGGTTGATGCCCTCCCAGGAGCTCGAGTATCTCAGAGCAAGGTTCGACACCAACAGAGGCAGGGTGTTCCTGTCCAAGACGAGATCAAGGGACCTAAGAATCTTGGTCACGCAGTTTCTGAGCAGGCGAAGTCCTACGGCGTGGCATTACCTTCAATTGCTGGGAACCATGGCGGCAGCAATAGAGGTAGTACTGTGGGCCAGGGCTCACATGCGGCCCTTGCAGCGGGCCCTGTTGCGTTGTTGGTCCCATCAGCATCATCCTTTGTCCATGCAGCTGCCCTGCGCTCCTCGAACCAAGAAGGCCCTCCAGTGGTGGCGGTGCCCAAGGAATCTGGATTGCGGGATGCCTCTCGAGCCTCCACAGTGGTTACTGTTGACAACGGATGCCAGTCTAACAGGCTGGGGAGCTCATTGCGAGGACCAGTTCGTCCAGGGATGCTGTACGTCGTTGGAGTCACAATGGTCCATCAACAGACTGGAATTACGGGCGGTAGCCATTGCGCTCAGGGCACTCAAGTCCTTAGTGCTACGAAGAGCAATCTGTGTCCTCTCCGACAATGTCACCGCGGTGGCTTACATCAACCACCAGGGCGGCACAAGCAGTCCCGCCTTGGAGAAGGAAGTGGATGGCCTATTCCAATGTGCCGAGGTCCGGTTGGAGGCTCTTTCAGCTCAGCACGTGGCCGGCACGGACAACATTACGGCTGATTACCTCAGCAGGTGCAAGATAGACCACGGGGAGTGGGAGCTGGAGCAGGAGGTCTTCGACCAGATAGTAGCCCTTTGGGGTCCACCAGTCATGGATCTCATGGCACGGTATTCTTCCGCCAAGGTAAGCCGATTTTTCAGTCGAAGGAAGGAAAGGATGTCCGAAGGCTTAGATGCTCTGGCCCCCAGACAGTTACGCTCCTGTCCTTTTCAGCGGAGGGACAAGAGGGGAGGGACAGGAAGCTGCGCCTTCTTGGATGTTCAGAGAGCCTTGAAACATTACCTCTCCTGCACTGCACCTTTTCGAAAGTCCGACCGTCTGTTCATTCAGTTTGGAGGGCCGCACAAGGGGGAGGCGGCGGCCAAGGCTTCCATCTCCAGGTGGATCAGGGAAGCTATTGCTTCCACCTATATTCTCAAGGGGAAGCAGGTTCCAGGGGGGCTGCGCGCTCATTCAACTCGGGCACAGGCTACCTCTTGGGCAGAATATAGCTTAGTTCCGCTGCTGGACATCTGTAGGGCGGCTACATGGTCCTCGCTGCATACCTTTTACCAGACACTACAGACTGGACGTGCAGAGTTCAGCTGACTCTCGGTTTGGGGACGCGGTACTTCGGTCCGGGATAGCGGATCCCACCCAAGCTTGAACTGCTCTGTTACATCCCAGAAGTAAAGGGACTGGACTGGAGTGACGATAAGGAAAAAGTAATTAGATCTTACCTGCTAATTAATGTTCCTGAAGGAACGACAGTCCAGTCCCTGATCCCACCCGGTTCTTCGATTGGCGTAATGGCCTATTAGATATGTGAGGATCAGTGGACCGAATTCAGGGCCAGGTCAAAGTGGAAGGGTCCCTTGGTGCAGGTCCGGCGGGCCGGGGTGAAGGATGGCTCGGTCAGAATCAGGTAAACCTCCTCCTTCCCTCCCCCTCCCTTTTTTTCTCCCTCTTGACCTTAAAAAAAAAAAAAAAAAAAAAGAGGAAAACATTGGGAGAGTTAGTTGTGTGGTTTCTGTTGTTATTTTTATATAGGCTATTAATTGAATTCTCGTTAAGTCTGCTTTTTCATTAGATTACTGGGATCTGTGGGTGGTGCCAGTGGTATTTATACCGCACCATCCTCAAAAAGGAAGGGCTCAGCCTCCAAGCTGCTGGAAGGGTTACGCAACCCAGAAGTAAAGGGACTGGACTGTCGTTCCTTCAGGAACATTAATTAGCAGGTAAGGTCTAATTACTTTTTCCTGCTTGTTCCTGGAGATAGTGTAGTTACTCACCTGTAACGGGTGATCTCCGGGAACAGCAGGAATTTAGTCTTCACAACTCACCCACCTCCCATAAGATTTGTCTCTCTATCTCTTTGTCTCTTTCCTCTCTCCCTCTATCCTTTCACTCAGCTTACAAACTTAACTGAAGAGGGACAGTTGGAAAGGTGGGAAGGCAGCGCGCATGTGCTGAGGGTGCTCCCAAAAGCGTTCCTCTTGGACGCTGGGGAGCGTTCCCGCGCAGGCTCTGTCGGTACCAACGATACCCATATGTGAAAACTAAATTCCTGCTGTTCCCGGAGATCTCCTGTTACAGGTGAGTAACTACGCTTTAGACACCCTAGATCAGCGGTTCTCAACCTGTGGGTCGCGACCCCAACGGGGGTCGCTACAGGATTTAGCGGGGGTCGCTTAGCCTCCACGAAGTTTAAAAAAAAAAATTAAGATGTGCACAAGTTGCTGCCGAGTCCGCTTCTCGGCAGCAGCAAACTCCGGCAAACTCACCGCCTTCTTCTGCAGCCGCGGCTCCCTGCCTTTTAGGGAACCGCGGCTGTACTTGTAAAATCGTTGCGGAGCCCTTCCTGTCTCGACGGGCTCCGTGCAGCATTGTCCCGCCTCCAAAGGAAGTGGTAAACAACTTCCTTTGGAGGCGGGACAATGCTGCATGGAGCCCATCGAGACAGGAAGGGCTCCGCAATGATTTTACAGGTACAGCCGCGGTTCCCTAAGAGGCAGAGAGCCGCGGCTGCATTAGAAGGGAGGCAGACAACCTGCAACACTGCTGACATCGACAGAGGGGGGCTGACATGGACCGATGGAAGGATGGGGGCTGACATGGAGGGATGGATGGAGGGAGGGGGGCTGACATGGACGGATGGAAGGATGGGGGCTGACAGGGAGGGAGGGAGGGAGGGATGGGGGCTGATATGGATGGAGGGAGGGAGGGCTGGCGGGAGGGGGGCTGACATGGACGGATGGAAGGATGGGGGCTGACATGGAGGGATGGATGGAGGGAGGGGGGCTGACATGGACGGATGGAAGGAGGGAGGGGGGCTGACAGGGAGGGAGGGAGGGAGGGGGCTGACAGGGAGGGAGGGATGTGGGCTGATATGGATGGATGGAGGGAGGGAGGGAGGGAGGGGCCTGACAGGGAGGGAGGGAGGGAGGGATGGGGGCTGATATGGATGGATGGATGGATGGAGGGAGGGAGGGAGGGAGGGAGGGGGCTGACAGGGAGGGAGGGAGGGATGGGGGCTGATATGGATGGATGGAGGGAGGGATGGAGGCAGGGGGGCTGACATGGACGGATGGAAGGATGGGGGCTGACAGGGAGGGAGGGGGCAGACAGGGAGGGAGGGAGGGATGGGGGCTGATATGGATGGATGGAGGGAGGGAGGGAGGGGGGCTGACATTGACGGATGGAAGGATGGGGGCTGACATGGAGGGATGGATGGAGGGAGGGATGGGGGCTGACATGGAGGGAGGGAGGGAGGGGGCTGATATGGATGGATGGAGGGAGGGGGGCTGACATGGAGGGAGTAGGCTGGCATGGACAAAGGGGAGAGACATGGGGACATACTGGACAGACGGGATAAATGCTGGACAGAGGCGAGAGACAGTGCGGGTTAGGATTATAATGGGCTGATGGGGGTGCTAGCACTGGTAATGGGCAGATGGGGGGGCTACGAATGGTAATGGGTTGATTAGGGAAGGCTAGGACTGGGAATGGACTTATCAAGGGGGGGTAGGACTGGTAATGGACTGATGGGGGTCTAGCATTGGAAATGAGCTGATCAGTGAGGTTAGGACTGGAAATGGGCTGATTAGGGGAGCCTAGCACTGGTAATGGGGTTGAGGGGGGGACTAGCACTGGAAATGAGCTGATGGGGGGTAGGACTGGTATTGGGCTGATTAGGGGGGGGGTAGGACTGGTAATGGGGTTGAGGGGGATTAGCACTAGAAGTGAGCTGATTAGGGGGCTTTGACTGGGAATGGGCTGATTGTGGGGAGGGGAGGATAGAGCTGCTGACCCTGGAAGAAAACTGGGGGCTAAGGCTACAAGTGGGCTGATACAAGGGGATGGGAGCATGGAACTGAAAGGGAGTGGATCTGAGAGGGGCTGCCATGGTATTTGTACTAGAAGGGACTGATCAGTGGGGAAGGAGGGGGACTGGAAGGGAATGGACACCAGTGGCAGTCATGGGAATGCAAGTTGACATTGGAAGGTACTGGGAGTGAGGACTGGAAAGGGGCTGATACTGGGGAGGGTTACTGGGACTGGAAATAGGCTGATGGAAAGAAGTGAAGAAAACAAAAGAGATAAGAACTGGCAGATGGACCATAGACCACAGAAAGAGAGCTAAGAGAAGACAGGAAAGCAGAAGCCTCAGATCGGGACCAGCATGATCAGAGAATAAATTGGTCAGACAACAAAGGTAGAAAAAATAATTTTATTTCATATTAGTGATTTGACTACAAAATCATCATAATTTTGAAATCAAATATTGTTACTTGTTGTTTTGATTATTTAAATAAGTATTTTATAAATAAAAACATATTGCAAAGGCCTATAATATATTAATAATTCAACAAATGATTACAGCGACAATGCGTTAACGGTAAAGGAAGAGAGACGCATTTGATTTTATCATTGGGGGTCACCACAAGTTGACCAACGGTAAAAGGGGTCACGGTACAAAAAAGGTTGAGAACCACTGCCCTAGATGAACCTTCAGCCTTGTGCCTCATCTAGCCCAATCAGTTTGATGTCCATAGACTCTCTCTCCGCTCCCCCCCCCCAAGATTTTAATAATTAAAGTCAACAATCATACTGACACCACTGCTAACTCTCCCAGAACAATCCTGCAAAAAACCACAAAACTGGACATTGGAAGTATGATTTTCAGAAGCCATTATGAACTAAATTACAATTTACCCGAGTAGAAGGACTTTATGAAAATTGCCTTCCTTAAACGTGCCCAGTGCCAGAAATACACATAATTCAAAGAAAAAATGCCCAGTTAAGAGTACCAATGAATTTTGCATCAGAATATACAGTTTTAAAAACTGTTCCATGTATCTATAGATAGATGCACAGATGTATAACACAGATTTGTTCAGAAATCATGCCACAGATTTGATGAATGTAACTTCTGTGAGTTTTGGGGGAAGTCTGCAAAATTAGAATAAAATACATGCATTTTATGAATTAAGGAAATCCATTGGCTGAATGTAGCATCTGAAACAACTGTCTGGGCCGAATTAGGATGTTTTTTCTTCACATTCTTTAGTCACCCCAGGAATGGTGATACAGATTCCCTCCATTACCAGACATGCGAACAAGTAACATACAGCCCTGAAAACAGGTCTCTGATAACATGTGTAATGGTCCTGGGTGGCTGCAGAACTGAACACCAGGTGTATGGTATGGGAAAAGAGCAAACTCCTAACTTCTGACTCCCAGGCCCGTGTTGGATAGAGGAGAGCAATCCTAAGACCCTACTTTTTGTGGGATGCCGTCTTCCTTTGCTGACTCCACCAATCACTTTACCTCTTAGGCACACTACAGAAGTCCAAATCCAGCCTGGTTTCTGAATATAAACATCTATTTAGATGCTTCTCCATTTAAAAAGACCAAAAATCATAAAGGGGAAACAATAAAATCTTTGTCTCTCTCAAAACACTATAGAGTTGTTCTTCCTCCTTTAACCTCACTGACTGGTTTACCCTCAGCTTTCCCTCTGGATTCTCTTAGTTCCACTTTCTCCTCTTCTTCTCCATCATCTTTGGGTTCCTTTTGCCTCTTCTTTCAGGGTCTGCAAGATGCAAACAGTCCTCTCCACTGGCAGCTTCCACTCTGCATGGTCAGCAGAATCATCCCTCCCATTTCTGTGCTGCTTATTTTCCAGTGTGTTTGGAACCCACATCTCCAGTTCCCACTTGAATACAGAGATCTCTTAGATACATCTCCCCCGCGGCCACAGGCTTAGCCAGCCAGGGTACCCCTCCAGCAGCTCAACGTCTCTTCACGTCTGCCTAGCACCACAGAGAGGACTAGGTGGACAATTAACATCTCCTTCTAAGGTGTTTTATTCTTCTCCTTGTATCACTACGTGGCCACATCCCCTTTGGTATGTCAAGTATCACTCAAGTTAGCCAGGTATATCCCTCTTTTTGAGGAGCAGGCTGCCATTAACCAACATAGCAACTTTACTTGTTGAATACCAGAGGATACTACTGGGTGGGTTGGGGCATTGACAACCCCTCTACATATAAAGCAAACGTCCTACCAAAATAGCAGTAGTTCACAGAACTCGAACAATCGTCCATATGAAATGGCAGCAATGCAGATATTACACAGGGCCCTGGAAGAGCATTACTTCCTAGCAGGGAAAAAGCAATGGCCTAATGGTTAGTGCAGTAGGCTGAGAAGCAGGGAAAAGGGTCAGTGCCAAGGGTATTGGGTGCTCTAGGTAAATTTTCAGCCTTATGCATCCCCCCTCCCTGAGATTTTTAATTAAACTCAACAATCATCATCCTAATACTACCTCTCCTAGAACAATCCTGTAAAAATACATAATGGGACATCATACTTGTAAATGTTAAGTGTGCCCGCTCTCCCTACAGGTAAAAGAATGTGCTGATGTCTTTTTGAGTTGGTGGGGCTCTCAGGATCTATTGGTTTGCTTTGGCTGCTGCTGCTCTTTGCCACCCCTCAGAAGCTGCTGCCGAGGCAACTATCTAGTCTTGCCTAATGGTTGAGCTGATGCTGCCGAGCAGGGCCGGGGCTAAGGTCTCTGGTGCCCCCCTGCAACCTATCGATCTGCACCCCCGGCCTCACTACTGTTAATGGTAGGTTGCACATCACCCCCTCCTTTCCCAAAACGTCTTTGTGAACTCTGTTCACATGATGCAATATTTCTCCTTATAATCAAACGTTGTAACAAGAAAATAGCAGTGAAGGGGCAAATGCATAGCTGGAATAAAAAGAATTACTGAGTAGTAAATATTTAACATCGTATGATCGGGCTGTGATGCAAAGCAGAAGGTTAATGTGATCAAAGCAAACACAATCGATATGTTTTTATTTAATCAAAAAAAATCTACAAAAGTAATAACCACTTAGCTTCTCCCGCCTGTTAGTGTTGCCATAGATACTGCCGTCACACTTTCTACATGCATGGTTGCACAGCTCTTTTTTTAAAGCCAACCAATAAGGAGAAGGTAATAACAGCAGTTAGTGTAACTGGACTTAAAGATTTGAACAAGTTCCTAGAGAAAAAGTCAATAGGCTGTTAAGACAGACCTGGGGAAAGCCAGTGCAATCCCTGTGTGTAAGTCGCATGGAAACGGCAGTGAGCATTAAGAGGCAGGACTCCATCCCAGAGCTGATGTCAGCAGTCCCAGCAGTGGCAGTATCAATGTGAGAAACACTATTTCGCTGGGCTTTGGGATTTCCTTGAGAGTACTGCAGCTGCAACTGTGAAACATGCAGAGACTTTGCTGGTATTGCAGCCAGACTGGCTAAAAGTGGAAAGATTGCTCTGTAGCCTCCCATGAGAGCCAGTGGTAATGGTGCTCCTTGTAGTGGACTGGCAGTTATGCTAACCACAATGTGTGTCTGATTCCGACTGACCAACTCGTTGCACCGGAGGCCCCCCTACTCCCTCTGTCCTGGCTGGGACATAAAGGTAAATATCACCCTACCAGCATGCCGTGAGAGTTAAGGATGGAAGTCTGACATCTTTGTTACCCTGCAGCGAAGCTGAAACAAGTTGAAAAGTTCATACTTTACAGTTTGATACAATGGCACGTTTCCCTTGCTCACAGGATTAGACATTCAGGGGCTTCATCTGTGTGTGTCATAGGAAGTGTTTGGGGGTCCATGCATATATGAGTGTCAGTAGGTGCATGTGTTTGTATCTTTCTGTGTGTCATGTAGACTGCTGGAGGCTAAATACATGTATGTGTGTATATGTGCACCATGGGTACTATCGGGTGCTTATATACACGTGTGTGTGAATGTATGTATGCATGTATCATGGGGCCTGTTGGGGGTGACGTGTGTGTGTCATGGGGCGTGTCGGGGCTGTGGACGTGTGTGTGTGTCATATGGAGTGTTGGGGCAGGACTGTATATGCAAATATCTATTGGACTGTGTGTGCATGTGAAACAGCACACTTATTGTCTGACAGTGACATTCTTCCGTCCTTTCTTTGTATAGTCATGCGTGTGTGTGTGTGTATAGGAAGAGCTCAAAGGGAAGAGATAAAGTCTGCCTTGTTGTGGTAGTAGGGGCTCTATAACTAGTGTTGTCTATGTACATGGCTCTCTCTTCAGATAGCGGGTGTGCAGGTGTGGGGCTTGTATGTTTGTGTGTGTGGTACAGTGTAGGGGTGGTGCCTGCCTCTGTGTGTGTGATGCAGGTTTGGGGTTCTGTGTGTGTGTGTGCTGCATGGGTCAGGTACCTATGCGTGTGTATGTATGTTGTGGGGATCAGTTAACTATGGAAGTGCATGTATACTGCGAGGCTGATGTGTTTGTGTGTTGTGGGGGTGACGTGCTTGGGAGCTTCTGGTGGGGGCAGCACCTTTTTTAGCGTATTTTCATTGTGCTCTTTTCTGCCCTCTCTTCAGCCTCCAACGCTTGCAGTTGTACACCCTTTGCTGTCTCCTGTTTCCTCCCCCCAACTCTGTCCCTTTCTCCCTCCCCCTGGCATTCTCACCCCTTGCTCCCCATTCCCTTCCCCCCTGTCTTTTTCTTTCTCAAACCTACTATGCCTTTAAAATTGTCCCTCCTATCTCCTATGCGTCTCTGACCCAAGCTCCTATTTCTTCAGTGCTTTTGGTTGTATTCGCGGCCTTCTCCTCTTTGGCCTACAGGACAACTTGTTCCGTGGGTACTGATCACTGCACTGCTGGATGTAATCTTGGCCTTTAGTGCCCACGGGAATAGCCTGTCCCATGGGCCAAAGCAGAAAAGAAGGTTGCAATTGTGGAGAGCAGCACAGTGGTGTTCATTGCCCGGTGGAACAGCTTGTGTCTCAGTCCAAAGAGCAGAAGACCACTTCCTTGCTGGCCACAATTAGGCCGCCTTCTCTTCTTCGGCTTGCAGGACAGGCTGTTCCCATGGGCACTGAATACAGTCACGGCAGCAACTTTGACACGGCGCCCCCGAATACCGGTACCCTCCTGCCATGCTTACTGGGTAGCGCCAGCCCTGCTGCCAAGGAACCCAAAATTAGAATCCCCCTCCCCCCATGCTATTCCTTGTGATCTTTGGTTAGTCACTTTATCTCCCATTCCCTTAAATACAAACAGATTTGTAAGTGCTTTAAGGAAAGGACACAGTGTACCTGAAATCTGAAAATGCTGTAAGCTGCCTTGAGAATAATTTGGAAGGGTGGGCTAAATATCCAAATTACTTATTAGCAATGCACCTCTTATTGGTAAAACAGTCTAAGGTGGACTACACAGAAAACTACATATTAGCAGAGTAGTTCACTTTTGTTACAGAACACAAAAGAACCTTCACCAAATACCACAAATTATGAATAGTAATATGTAGGCAAGAACTAAATTTTTGTTCATTACAGCCTCAACACTCTCCCCTCCTGTTCCATGGAAGACATGAGGGAAGGGGAAGCAGGAGGGGATGGCCTGGATTAGGTAACGGAGCAACTCTTCAGCAACAATGCAAATCTTGAAATGTGCCGTACAATGCCAATACATTTTTTCTTCTATGATTGAGATCTCATCCAATCCAAGCCGTACTATCTTTGTGGTGGTAGACCAACTTGGGTCTTTGAACTTATCTGGTACCGGGCTTCTTTCTTCTCACAAAAGATATCACAATTACAAGTAACTCTTCCAACCTATCCTTCTTTCTTATTACCTGACGCACACAGTTCTATGGGCCATTCTTTTAACCATACTTGGTCTAATTTTACTTCTGTTACCATGTCAGAACTCGGTTGATGCAAGTTATCCGAACAACTACATGCACATTGGACCCAATTCCTTCTTCTTGGATGCAGGTGCAATCCTTGGGACTTTTCTTGCTTGTACTCCTTAATAGTAGTTTATCTTTAAGGGCTGTACCCTCCATATGGAAAACAGGCTGTACTAAGACCTATAATCAAAGATGTCTGTGAAAATTCTTCTGACCCAAATTTAACTTTTGTATCTAAAGTTCTGGAGAAATTGGTATTTCAGCAACTTTTTTCAGATGTGGAACAAGTCATCGCCTTATATCCTAGACAGTCTGGATTCTGATCCCAGTATAGCATGGAAACTATCTTAGCAGCTGTGTTAAATAATATTCATAAGGCCTGGGATCAAGGAAAGGCGCTACTTGCCATTTCTTTTTACTTATCGGCAGCATTCGACCTTGTCAATCATAGTCTGCTTATGGACCCAGCTTTTTGATATAGGTCTTCATGACCATCCACTTGCTTAGTTTTACTCTTTCCTTCAAGGACTCAGGTTCAGGTCTCAGATACTATCTCTTCTCCATACAAACTCACATGCGGGGTACCCCAGGGCTCTGTATTGTCCCCTATTTTGTATAACATTTTCTTAAGCCCATTAGTTTAAGGATCACTGTTTTCATCTGTGCAAATTATATTTTATTATTATACCCAATAGATTTGGAAACTCCAGATATCTCGGGAATTAATTTGTGCTTGACATGTATTGCTACCTGGTTATGTAATAACTCCTTGGTACGTAACCCTAGCAAATCCATGGCAATGTGGTTCTCTGACTCCGTAGAAGATATTGGCCCTGTGCCTCTTATTGAAGATATTCCACTGACATTACAGATGACTGTTAAGTATTTAGGAGTGACGCTTGACTCTAGTTTGTCTTTTTCACCACAAATATCTTATGTTATAAAGTCATCATTCTGTGCACTCTGCCGTTTTAGAGCTATTTGGCCTTTTTTAGATCTGGCTGCTCAGATGTCAGTGATGCTTCACACTGTGATGTTCTTCCTGGATTATTGCAACATTATTTAGGTAGGTCTACCTTGTTTCCAACTTCGGTGCCTACAGACAATACAGAACATGGCAGTACATACCTTAGCCCGTGCCCATCGTTATGACCACATCACACCTCTGCTTCTACCTTATCATTGGCTTCCTATTTCTGAACGGATTCATTATAAGGTTTTACTTTTCACTTTCAAGGCAATCCATGATCTAGCTCAGGACTATCTATCCTCTCTAGTAACCCTTTATGCCCCAGCTAGAGCCTTATGTTCGCTGCATAGTTTTCGCTTAATCATACCATCTCCAGTCATTATCAAATATGAGTCTACGAGACGTTCGGCTTTCTTTGCTGTAGCCCCCCACTCTATGGAATTGTCTCCCTACTGTGCTACATACTACCACTGACCTGAAGAGTTTCAGGTCATCCTTAAAGACTCACCTGTTTAGTGTTGCGTTTGGGTTGGATATAGTTTGAGCTTGAGAGGGATTGTGGTCATGGGATTCTGAATGCAATCTGTATATATTTATTTTTATTTATTATCTCAGCGCTTCTTTTAATGTGTTATCTTTTTCTGTGTTGATAGGTTACTCTGTTGTACCTTTCCTGATTACTTTAGCGTTCTTTTCATTATATAATCTGTGTATATTACTGTTGTAAACCGCATAGTTTTATAGATAATGCGGTTTATCAAATAAAAAGTAATATAACATAATATTTCTATTTGGAAGACGCAGATTGGAAAATGGAACAAGTTCAACTGCTACACAAACTACACAGTAGTCTCTAGTGTACCTCAGTCCTGTCACCCATGTCAAGGAGACAGACCCTCGTCAAATACAGGATAAGGAACCACAGACTAGGAATAGAATTACGTAGGCACAATTTGAGATGAAAGCCAGACAGGAGAAATAGAGACAAAAGTACATTTCCTATCGCACAGTGCAAAATACAGATAGATCACAGATGCATATTCGCCAAAACTGGGGGAGAAAATAAGACTTCTCATAACAGAATGATCAGGAAAAACTGTGTAATACCGAATAAGGTTACCAGAAGTCCCTGAATTTCAGGGATTATCCATGAATTTGAGGTAGTGTCCCGGACTCCATGGACTATAACCACCTCCTGTCCCCGATTTCAGTGGGGACAGAGGCAAAGGACATTGCTTCTCCTGCATACCCCTCTAATGCAGTCTTCTCGATCCTGGTAGAAGCAGATGTAAAATGAATTTCTTTTCTGAAAAAAGAGGAATTTTTAGAAATATATGGAATGTTTATATGTATAAAATAAAATGTAAGCATATATGTATGCATGTGCACTTATAACCAGAAGGGCTGCTACTGTCTATTTTTTAAACTTTAGAAATTACTGAATGCTACCTAGAATGTCATTTTGAAATATATGGGGAAAAGATGCCTGAAGAGGGAGGACGCCGTCCATCTCAGTCCTTCCCAGGTGTCCCAGATTTTCTCTAAAAAGATCTGGTAACCCTAATATTGGGGGGAGGGGGGCTGGGGGAGAGAAACAGCCACTGTAGCAGCAAAATATGTTGCATCCTGCCATCAGGCGAAAATGTAATCTGATCCGGACAGCATGGACCATAAGAACATAAGAAATGCCATACTGGGTCAGACCAAGGTCCATCAAGCCCAGTATTCTGTTTCCAACAGTGGCCAATCTAGGTCATATGTACCTAGCAGTTTCCCCAAGAGACACAAGTTCCACAATGCTTGTACTGGGTCAAGCATTGATATCTTCGGTCACTTCTTAATAATGGTTTATGGACTTTTCCTCCAGGAACTTGTCCAAACCTTTTTTAAACCCAGCTACACTAACAGCCTTTACTACATCCTCAGGTAACAAATTCCAGAGTTTGATTACACGTTGAGTGAAAAAATCTTTTCTTTTATTAGTCTTAAATAGTTTACCCTGTAGCTTCATTGCATGTCCCCTAGTCTTTCTATATTCTGATAAGGTAAACAATCGATCTACGTTTACCCATTCCACTCCGTTCATTAATTTATAGACTTCTATCATATCTCCCCTCAGCCGTCTCTTTTCCAGGTTAAAGAGACCTAACCTTTTTAGCCTTTCTTCATAGGAGTATCCTTCCATCCCCTTTACCATTTTGGTGGCTCTTCTCTGAACCTTTTCTAAAATCGCTATATCCTTTTTAAGATACGGCGACCAGAATTGCACACAATATTCAAGGTGCGGTCTCACCATGGAACGATATAGAGGCATTATAATATCTTTTGTTTTATTTTCCATTCCTTTCCTTATCATACCTAGCATTCTATTTGCTCTCTTGGCCGCCGCTGCACACTGGGCCGAGGGTTTTAACATGGTATCCACAATGACGCCTAAATCTTTTTCCTGGGTGGTGGTTCCTAATGTGAAACCTTGCATCGTGTAACCATAGTTTGGGTTGTTCTTCCCTAGGTGCATAACCTTGCACTTGCCCACATTAAATTTCATCTGCCATTTTGATGCCCAGTCTTCCAATTTATCAAGATCCTCTTGCAATTTTTCACAATCCTCTTGGGTTTTAACAACTTTAAATAGTTTTGTGTCATCTGCAAATTTGATAACCTCACTCGTTATTCCACTTTCCAGGTCATTTATGAATATGTCAAAAAGCAGCGGACCCAGCACAGATCCCTAGGGTACTCCACTATTCACCTTTCTCCATTGGGAAAATTGGCCATTTAGCCCTACCCTCTGCTTTCTATCTTTTAACCAGTTCCTGATCCACAATAGTACACTGCCTCCTATCCCATGACTCTTTAGTTTTGCCAAAAGTCTCTGATGAGGGACCTTGTCAAAGGCTTTCTGAAAGTCCAGATACACAATATCAACCGACTCACTTTTGTCCACCTGTTTATTCACTCCTTCAAAAAAACATAACAGATTAGTAAGACAAGATCTTCCTTGTCTAAAGCCATGTTGGCTGTCTTCCATTAGGTCTTGACTATCTACATGCTGAGTAATTTTATTCTTTATGATGGTTTCTACCATTTTTCCTGGTACTGACGTCAGGCTCACCGGACCAGCAGCAGATCACGGCAGTTCTTATACTTACTGTCCTTTCTGTACTTTGAAATTTTATCTTAGTTATTCTTTTATAATATTTTACTTTATTTTAACCATTTTGGGATTGACTATTAGTGATTTATCCAGATAACCTCAGGAGATCATGGATAAGTTTAACTTAAAAAAAAAATTCCCAAGCAGCTGACTGCTTAAATTTTATACCAAGAGCTTTCTGGTAGGGGATGGGCTGGAGCAAGAAGCAGAGGGGGTTTTGCCTGAGATTCGGGGCACTAGCCCATAGAGTTAGAGAAGCAGAACCCTTTGTATTCATTCACACTAAAATCCCTGGTGACGCCCCCCAAGCTTGCTGCACATTGGGTCATCACCTCGGCTACCTAAAGGAAGAGCTGGCTCGGATTCTGGCCCATCCTTTGGGACTCGCTGAGCAAGGGAACATAATGATGTTTCTACCCATGTTCGGAGACTCTTTGTTTGGGTCAGTTTGCATTCCCTGAATGTACTGCTTTTTCTTGGGCATGGGATGGAGATTTGTGTTTTTTTTCCAAAGTAAGAATAAAAGGTTTTAATGGCTAATATCCTTCATAGATGGATGATTCAAATTTTAAAAAATATATATTTCCTCTAACCAAGGCTATGGATATACTAAAAATAGAAAAACAGGCATCCCATCAGCATCTTAGACATCTGAAACCACTAATTTGGTGTCTGCATAAGCCAACTACTGATGTGGATGCACTAGCTGCCTGTTTATATTCAGCCACAAAAGCCTTTGCTGACATGTCGGAGAAGCTTGCTTCCTCTTTGTCCTTTCCAGACCAGTACACAACAGTGGGATATGGCACCTTTTCTCCATGTGCAGGTACAGTTAGAAACTCAATCAGTATTTGCTCAGTCTCCAGCAGACAGGAGATGTGTTTGGTATTGACTCTGTAAACCCAGGGACCTGGGGCCTTGGGGAACTCAGCCAATGGTGGTCCTGCACCTTCTACCTCCTCCTTTCTTTTCTGGGATTTCTATGTTCCTTGAGGCCAGGCAGGGTGGCTCTTGGCTGGGGGTTGCCTGCGTGGAAGCAGTGACCATTGCAGGAGAAAAAAGTGATAAAGCAACATGTACTACTGTTCTTGTGCTGTTGTAGGCCTTAGGAACCCAAGAGGCATGTCTTCCCCCCCAGCAGGGTCTTAGGTCACCTAGCTACGCAGCAGGCACCCCTACACCACTCAGCATGCCATGGAAGCCCCCAAGGAATCCCTCCACAACTGAAGAAGGCACGAGTCACCTAGCTACACCACAGACACCTCATACCTCTGAAGACTGAGAACTGTAAATTCAGGCAGACTAAGTTACATGCTGAAGTAGGCAGGCTCAGAATCCTGATGAACTCGCGTAGTCAACCCCCACGTAATGGGGAAGCAGCACACTTATAAAATCATGGAGCAGAGGAGTAAGACGGCTTCTTACCTTGCTGTATCTGGAAAGCTTTGTTACACTGCTGCCTTCTCACAGCAGCTTCCTGCTTAGGAGGGTAGCTGAGAGCCAGACTCAAACTGTTTGCTGGATAGATTGTTGGCCTAGTCTCCAGAGCAGTGCTGAGAAGACCCAGGTGTTTGCCTCTCTGATGTGAGCAGCAACAAGCTCAAGTTGAAGGCTGGGCTGGATCTGGGTTGCTCAAAGTTAAAGGTAAGCCCAGTTCAGGAAGATGATATATAATGTAATTGTGTTGGAAGAAAAAACATAGACAATACAATATATGGAGGGTGTGCCAGGCTGGATATTTTGGCAACTTGCTTTAATACCAACGCTTTCTTGGCCAGCATCTATGTGTATAGCTGTGGATCCGATGTTTTTTGCATGTGTTTCGGTGAGTTCAGCATTTCGCTCTGTGCAGCTGTGAAACCAGCATCTGGTGTGTGCAGTGGTGGATCGAGCATCTTGTGTGTACTGCTGGTGTGGGTGTGGCTGGGAACCAGCCTGTTTGTGTAACTCTGAGACGGCATTGGGTGGTACAGCCATGAAAACGGCAGCCTGTGAGTAGCTTTGATGGCACTACGCGGCTCTGGAGTGTGCAGTCCATGTCGGCTCCCTGCGCGTATTCCAGTGCTGGTGCATGTACGCTGGGTATTGCTGTGGAGTCTGCGTTCAGTTTGCATCCTATGTATTCGGCACTCTAGATGCAGCAGTCAAAGTGGCGCCCGGTTGTTGCCGTCATGACGGGAAATCGGTGCTCTCCTTTGTGGTTGTGCTGGAATGAGACTACATCTTATACCTGTAGAGCCATCACGTTCCACTCATGCAGCGCTAGATTAGACAGGTCCTCATTGAAATGATCTGAGCTAATTGTAGGGGAGTGCTTTGTTGCAATGGTTGATTGCAGGGGAGACCTAGTGATTTTTGTAATATGTGGCCTTACTTATAGAAGATACTAAGGTCGGGTGCTCCCTCGCTGTTCATGTGAGACCAAGACTTGTATACATCACTTCTGGCTGCTCTAAGATCAGCATGTTTTTAGTGGTGGCATCAGGTTGTCTAGTGCCCTAGCAGGGTCAGGCGTGGACCAGCGCAGCTGACTTTCTGATATTTGGCAAGGCCTGGTGCCTTTCATCGCTTGCGGTGAGCATGGCACTGAAAGTAGGCTAGTGTGGCTTTGCATGGGATTTTGGCAAAACTTTAATGATTTTTACACTTTAAAAGAGGTACCGAGAAGGGGTAGCCTGCATGGAATAGCACTTACTGAGCAGACTGGTTACTGGTTTACTGTGTTACTATATAGTCTTACCTCCAATTTTGAAAACCAATAGTAAAAATCACAAAGTAAGTTCAAAGTATGATCCTATTGCCAACTTGCCAATTTTGTCCAAATCGTCTGAGGTGGTTGTAGCTGGCCAATTGCAATCATATTTAGAAGCAAATGATTCTTTACATCACCATAATCTGGCATTGAAAATCTCACAATGCAGAAACATTGCTTGCATCACTCTAGTCTTATTCAATTAGATCTTTCTGCCATATATGATTGATTGATTTAGTAGTAATTCAAGGCAAGTCACATTCAGGTACCAGAGACATTTCTCTGGAGGGTTTACAATCTACCTGGGGCAGTGGAGGGTTAAGTGACTTGCCCAAGACCACAAGGAGTACCAATAAGATGTGAACCCTGGCCTTACTAGTCCCAGACTGTTGACCTAACCACTAGGCTACTCCTCCACTCTGATTTAATTGATCATGGTTTATCGTTAAACAGATTAATTAGTCTAGGCATTGCAGGTAAGGTATTGAAGTGGTTTAGGAGTTTTTTTAATGAATAGAACTTGTCAGGTAAAATGGGAAGAAGATATGTCGTTTGCCATGACATATTGAATGTAGTGTGCCACAAGGCTCACCGTTACTATCTAACATCCCTTTTTAATACTTTTGGGCTTGAGCTACAAGATATAGGTATTTTATTGTGCTGACAATATTTTGGTGATGGTCGTGTTTCAAGCTTCTGTAAAAAACAAAAAAACCCCAAACATTTAAACTAGTGGAAAAAATGCTTTTCAAAGATCAAAACTTGGGCCAATACTAATTGCTGGAAGATCAATGCAGACAAGACTTAAGACTTATTGTGTTTAGGAGGGGTGGATTAAGAACCCTCAAGTGAAATTCCACAAATAGCAAGTATTAGTATTCTGTTAGTACAAACTTTGAGTGCTTGGAGTCATTTTGGATGCTGCAGTTATCAGTTTAGGGCTGTTCAAAGGGCTGGTGAGCAAATTTCATAATTGAGTTTAGTGTTATGTATTTAAGAGTATTATTGTTACTGATATTGTATTAATTATGTGGGGGAGTAGCCTAGTGGTTAGAGCACTGGCTTTTGATAACCAAGAGACCAGGGTTCAGTTCCCACTAGCACATCTTGTGGCCTTGGGCAAGTCACTTAACCCTCCGTTGCCTCAGAAGAAAAGTCTGGCAATCTATTTCCAGTCACACTGCCAAGAAAACCCAGGAGCTGGTGGGTCACCAGGAGTCAGCATTGACTCAAAAGGCACACGTTGATTGCATTGCATTAATTGTGGATGATTTGTGTTGTAATCCACTTTGAAATGATTGGTGCAAGCAGACTAAAAAATGTTAATTTAAACTAAAACTGTGAGGTCTGCTTCATCAAAAATGAAGAGCAAGGCTACATGCCATCACTTTTTGACCTTGTAGTAGTATCCCTTTAACGTTTCCCTAGTTACCATCTTTAAAAGCACTAAAATGCACTCTGCACTTCCCATCTTCTCCCCCACTCATGCTTTGATTATCTCAATTGCCAATAACCTCCTCACATTTTCTCTAGAATGGAGTGAAGAATTCAGGGATAGCTCCATTCCCTTTATTCACCTCTGCAGAAACTTACTCACTACTAACCCAATGTTCTTGAACTTGTATCTAATGGACCCTGGTTACCAAAATGCAGGCTGCATCCACTTATATTTGACCTGGCTCATGAAAGCTGGAGAAGGGTAATCTAGGTTTGGGTATTCAAGAGTGGCTAACTGTTGGAAAATTGTTTCCAAGAGTCAATAGGTTAGGCGGAGCTGTTGAATGGGTCACACAAAGTCTGTCTGGTGAAGTAGTCAAATCGGAGCCAGAATGCATCAGCGATGTGAGTCAGTTCACATCAAACCAAGCCTACTCAAGTAAACCCATCTGGCTGCCAGAATTTGGTTTCTCTTTAAAGTGAGTAATCACAAATCTGGATAAAACACAAGTTAGGTCAAGCTCATCTGAGCCTGAAGTGAAGCCGAGATGTAGCTAGCTTAGTTCTCCCTAGAATCTTCAGTAGGTTGAGTAAAACCTGAATCTGTTTTGCAGATAACTACAGTATGCAACAAGTTTACAAAAAGCTTCCCGATAAGAGAGATACTGAGCATGTGCTTAGGGTTTCCATGCAAGATTGTAGATCAATCCTGCATAAGTATAATGTTTTATACTTGTCAGATAAACCTGTATCCAGTTATAGGATGGGAACGTCGTCATGGATCTGCGAGTGACAAGTGGCACAGATGCACAGAATGGGAGACAGATCTCGCTGAATCGAGCATATCATTTTGTCATCCAGATTTCATCACATCACACGTGTTTTTTATTCAAAACTAACAGCTCTGTAGCAGGATTGTTCTGTTTAAAATCTTCTGGGTCAGGTTCAGTTTTTGGGACTTAAGACATTTTGGCTGCTAACTCCCACTTCACTTGTTTATTTTCTTTTAATTCTTGCTTATTTTACCGCAGTGGTTTCGAAACCAGATGCTGTTTACATTCTGTATATTCAGTGTTTTGGAGACAACTGAGGCTTTTTACTTTCTCTGTGGGGATGGGGGGTAGCGATATTTGACAGCCGAAATCCAGCAGTGGTGTGAGAAAAGAGGAAAGGCAAAGAGCAGCTATTCCACCGCTCCTCTGTGTTTCACAGGGTGAGCCAGATCTGCACAGTAAGCAGCTTTTTAGGTCAAGCGTATGCAGATATAGCTTATGCATATTCATTAGGATTAGCCTTTTTGGGGGCCACTGGACTTCTGAAACAATAGTTGGAATGCTTTTTATCTCTCTTGCATTGCAGTGAAATAAGACTACACTGATCAGCTTTTTTGGAAATCATATAGAATTTTAATGTGGTGTTTTCTCTTTTTTCTTCTTCTTCTTTTTCCCTGTTTATCTCCCTGGGTGGTCTCTGCTATTTCTCCCCTCCCAACCCTGCAACAACCATAGCTACAGCCACCTTCTTCCTGAACATACCATCTTTACAGTACATGCAGGCCCAACAAGGGATTCAAACCTGAATCCTTCATAGCACACAGGGGTCCAGTCTGAGCTGTGGGGCTGGCCCAGCATGCAAGATCCTTAAAAGCATTAAAAGGACAGTATTACCCTTATTCTCCAAAGCATCAACTTGCCTCCTTCTTGGCTTTGTTCTTACTTCTGTGATAGATTTATTAACAGCTCCCCTAACGATCAACTCATAGTCGACTGCACTTCAAGTTCAGCTATGTATACTGCTATTAAAAAAAAAAATCACAAATGGTACATAATAAATTTAAAAACCAATAAAGACTTAAAAATCATCATGGTCAGCTTTCTTTCCTCGCCTCCCAACCAATCTTTCTATTTCTGGAGCCAGGCCATGCCTTACTTTATACACAACCTTCCAAATACCCCCTCCCCCCCCCAATTCCGGATCCCACTTTTACTTGGCACCCAACAAAGCCTGTAGGCAGCAACCAACACAGGACCATTACAACTCAGGAAATAGTCACTACCATATGAAATTGGAGATAACTGTGCTCTGTTCTCAGATCTAGAGGGAAATTATTCCATAATGATGGTGGTATCCTAGCCCGCATCCGTATCTGACTTATTTCTCAGGTAGATGGGAGCACCAGTAATACCTGCTGAATTGAGCAGAGCTCCATTTAAGGAGCATACCAGTTAAGCCTATTTGGGCCATTCTGGGCCATTACCTTGCAAGGTACAAAGGTTAATATCAGTAACTTTCCATTCCTCTTCATCTCTCCGGGCCAGTCCAGGAACCGTAGGGTAGTTAACCTCCTCCAGCAGCTGAGGACTGAATTACAAAGTCTTGCTGACAGCCTATCCAGTTCCCTCTGGTGTCAGAAACTCAGTCTTTCAGTTCTCAGCAGCTGGATAGGACGTGGCTGACAGGCTCCTTGAGAGAAGAGGAATGCACTGATAGTTTGGTCTCTGAGGAGAACAGTGTTGTGTTTGATTCTGGTCTGCCCTAGCAGGGCTGATAGTCCAGAGGAGAGGGGAATTGACTAAAAAAAAAAAAAAAAAATAAACGGAGGGCGCTAGAGGCAGAGCCTGCCTCGTGGAAGTGCTTAAGTCTTCCCTGAAGGGAAACAGAGGTTCTGGGAGCCCCAGATTGCAGCCCTCCGCCCTAACTGCCTAACTTTCTTCACCCGCGAGCAGCGGAAGTGAGGGAGTCCGGCAGACAGAACACTCCTTAAAGGTAGGAAACCCGGCAGACATAGTGCGGCGTCGCGGTTGCTCCGGCTGTTTTAGTGCTGTGCGGAGAGTCGGGTTTTTGTTTGCTTCTTCAATCGCATGCTGTCCGGAGCGGTAGCGTGCACGCAGTGTGGAAGTCGGCGGGGGCTGTCGGGGCCAGGTATTTGCCAGATTTGTTTTCGCACTGCTAGTACGGTAGAGAGGCTCTTCGGGGGTGTAATGGACGCCACCGGTGCATCAGGTGAGGTCTCAGACTTGCATCTGAGCATGGAGGAGAAGGCGGGAACGGTGGCCATTTTTTCTGTGGCAGCCGTTTCTCCCGCATGTCAGGGCAAATCTAGAAAAAGGAAGGCAAAATCAAAACGGCCTTCTCTGGAGGTAGCTAAAGCTCAAGGCCAGTTACCTACTTTGCAGGGTGGCTTAGAATCTTTATTTTCAGCAGACTTTATACTCTCGATGCATAAGGCCTACTTTTTAAAGTTAGAACAGACCCTGGCCAAACCTGCTTCACCTACCGTGGTAGGCACACCTCGGGGGGATGTCATGGTGACGGATCCCGGAGAGGGTCCTACTGAGACTTTGGATCCGGAAGCAGGCTGACAGAAGAGGGGGAAGTTCTCTCTGAAGGGGTTTTGGATTCGTGGGCACTGGGAGAGTTAGAAGAGGGTGAGAGAGTGCCTGGCGAGGACCCTAATGTGTTCAGGGTATTTTGTAAAGAAGAGCTGGGTGCTCTTATTACCCAGTCCCTAGGGGCTCTGAACCTTTCTCTTCTGGTAGTGCAGGAGGAGCCACCAGAGGATCCCTTGCTCCAAGGATTTAAGCCGGAGCAGTGTTGTTTTTCAGTTCATAGAGTGATTAGACAGATGATTGATTCGGAGTGGGAGTGTCCAGAGGCTTCCCTGAGAGGTATTTGGGCCATTGGGCAGTTTTACCCGGTTCCACAAGAGGAAAAGGAGTTGCTGCGTATGCCGAAGGTTGATGCGTTGGTGGCAGTGGTGACGAAACAGACTACGATCCCGGTGGAAGGCAGGGCTGCCCTGAAAGATCTTCAAGACCGTAAACTGAAGGCGCTGCTCAAGCAGGCCTTTGATTCAAGTGCACTTTCGCTACAGGCCTCCATTTGTGGAGCATATGTCTCTAGAGCTTCTATTCGCTGGCTTCAGGCTGAGTCTGTTTCAAACATAGAGGGTGGCTCTTCCTCGGAAGGAGTGCGAGACTGGAGTCGGCAGTGGCGTATTTGGCGGATGCTTTTTATGATTTAGTCAGGATTTCGGCGAAGAGTATGGCATCGGTGATCGCTGCAAGGAGGTTTCTCTGGCTGCGGAATTGGGCGGTGGACATTTCCTCTAAGGCTCGTCTCAGTAAGCTCCCTTACAAGGGCAAGCTGCTCTTTGGGGAAGCCCTCAAAGATTGTGAAAGATTTGGGGGATTCCAAGGGAGGCCGGCTCCCAGAGGATCGCCCGAGGGGGGGCTAGACCCGCGGCATTAGCAAGAGGACAAGGAAGGGACCTTTGCAGGTTCTGGGGGCCTCGTTTTGCCCCTTATCAGAGAGGCCGCTTTGTAGCGCGGGGACAGTTCTTTCGAGGAGCACGGGGGTTTGGCAGGGTGTATTTCAATCCCCAGCAGAGCACGGGGGTTTGGCAGGGTGTATTTCAATCCCCAGCAGAACACCCCTAAGAAGCCACAATGAAATGCGGCCGGCTCAAGCGGAGCCTCTGGTAGGGGGACAGTTGCAGGGGTTTCACGCCATCTGGGCTGACAGACCAGTGGGTTCTCGAGATCATCCGCGATAGTTATGCGCTGGAGTTTGCTCAGTCGATGGCGGAAGCATTTCTAATGTCTCCTTGCAGGTCTCAAGCGAAAAGAAAAGCAGTGAGCGACATGCTTCAACGTTTGCTTCAGCTCCAAGCAGTAGTGCCGATCCTCCAAAGGCAACACGGGTTAGGTCGCTACTTGATTTATTTCATGGTCCCCAAAAAGGAAGGTTCCTTTTTCCCCATTCTGGATCTCAAGCACGTAAACCGCTGTTTGAGGGTGCTGCATTTTCGCATGGAGACCCTAAGGTCAGTAATTCGAGCGGTAAAGCCGGGGGAGTTTCTGTCCTCCATAGATTTAACGGAGGCCTATCTGCACATTCCGATCAGGCCAGATCATCAAAGGTTCTTGAGGTTTGCCGTACCCATGGGCCACTTTCAATTCCGAGCGTTGCCGTTTGGGCTGGCTACAGCTCCACGCACTTTCACGAAGGTGATGGTGGTGGTCATGGCGACATTGAGGAAGGAAGGCATTCAGGTGCACCCTTATCTGGACGATTGCTTGATTCGAGCAGGGTCTCAGGCGGAGTCGATCGTGGCGACCGGGCGGGTGGTTCAGTTTCTGGAACAGCTCGGTTGGGTGATAAACCAGTCCAAGAGTCAGTTGCGTCCAGTCAGGCGGCTGACTTATCTCGGGGCCTTGTTCGATACGGAGGTAGGGGTGGTTTTCCTGCCCGAGGACAGAGTGCAAAAGCTGTGGAGACAGGTGCGGGGGCCTTCTTGCGTCCTCAGGCGCCTTCGGCATGGAGGTACTTGCAGCTGCTAGGTTCCATGGCAGCGGCATTAGACATAGTTCTGTGGGCCAGAGCTCATATGCGTCCACTTCAGCAGGTGCTGCTATCCAGGTGGTCCCCGCAGCATCAGTCGCTGGCTCAAAGGCTAGTTTGTCCAGAGAGCGTGTGCTCCAGCCTGCAGTGGTGGTTGGACCCCCTGTGTCTTCGGGCGGGGGTTTCGCTTGAAGAGCCAGAATGGTTGTTGGTCACCACAGATGCCAGCCTCACGGGCTGGGGAACGCATTGTTCATCTCAGGTGACGCAAGGAGTTTGGTCCGCAGAAGAGAGCGGTTGGTCGATCAATTGTTTGGCGATGAGGGCGGTAAGCTTGGCGCTTCAGGAGTTCGCCGGTCTTGTGCGGGGGAGAGCGGTTCGCGTTTTCTCTGACAATGCGGTGACGGTATCCTATATCAACAGACAAGGGGGCATGGGCTGTGCAACCTTGTTGGAGGAGAGTCAGAGGTTGATGCAGTGAGCGGAGAGCCATCTGCTGGCCTTATCGGTGGCACATGTAGCCGGAAGAGACAACGTGCAGGCCGACTATCTCATTCGAAATACTCTGGATCCCGGAGAGTGGGAACTAAATTCAGCGGTTTTTCAAGAGATAACGATTCGCTGGGGGCAGCCGGTAATGGACCTCATGGCTACCCTAGGCAATGCCAAAGTGTCGCGGTTCTACAGCCGGTACAGAGTACACATGTCAGAGGGTCTCGACGTTCTAGTTCAGCCCTGGCCATTGGGCGACCTGCTGTATGTGTTCCCCCTGTGGCCTTTGATCAGCCGGGTGATACAGAGAATTGCGGAGCATGTAGGGAAAGTAATTCTCATTGCTCCGGATTGGCCCAGGAGGCCTTGGTATGCGGATTTGGTACGGCTGCTCGTGGATCGGCCTTGGAGACTTCCCAGTCGGATCAATCTGTTAAGTCAGGGACCAGTGCTAATGCTACAGGTGGATCGGTTCTTGCTCACGGCTTGGCTATTGAAAGGGAACGGCTCAGGCGTCGAGGGTACTCACCAGTGGTGATTGCTACCTTATTGAAATCCAAGAGACGGTCGACTTCACTGGCGTACATCTGCGTTTGGCGCATTTTTGAAGGATGGTGTGGGGAATGGGAGGTTAGGCCGTTCTCCACGTCATTGCCGGTCATTTTGTCTTTTCTGCAGGGGGGGGTTGGAAAAGGGTCTCGCTCTAAGCAGTCTCAAGGTTCATTTGGCGGCCCTAGCTTGTTATAGAGGAAAAGTGCTGGGTAGCGTTTTGTCAGCGCACCCGGATGTGCACCGTTTTTTTAGGGCCGAAAGGATTCTTCGACCACCTGTTAGATCGGTAGTACCGGCGTGGGTTTTGAATTTGGTTTTGGATACCTTAATGCAGCCTCCGTTTGAGCCAGTGTCCACGGTGAGTCTGAGAGAGCTCTCTTGGAAGACGGCGTTCTTAGTCGCCTTGTGTTCGGCTAGAAGAGTCTCGGATCTTCAGGCGCTCTCGTGTAGGGCTCCCTACATTCAGTTTTCAAAGGAAAAGGTCATACTTTGGACGGTGCCATCGTTTCTGCCGAAGGTGGTGTCTAGTTTTCATCTGAATCAGACAGTTTCACTTCCAACTTTTTGAAGTACGGTGGGGAATGATGTCGCTCATGCTCTGCAAAAGTTGGATTTGGGAAGAGTGCTCAGTAGATATCTCAAGGTGACAGAGTCTTTTCGGAAATTGGAGAGGTTGTTCGTGGTCTTCGGAGGGCCGTGTAAGAGGGAGGCGGCTTCTAAAGCTTCCATTGCCTGTTGGATGAAGCGGGCGATCGGGGCGGCTTATGAGGCAAAGGGTAGATTGCCTCCCGAAGGGCTAAGGGCTCATTTGACTAGAGCTCAGGCAACTTCTTGGGCGGAGTTCGCGTTGGTTCCTCCGGTAGATATCTGACGCGCAGCAACCTGGTCGTCGCTTCATACCTTTACTAGACACTATCACTTAGATGTTCAGGCAAGAGGAGATGCGAAGGTTGGGGCTTCAGCCTTGATAGCAGGACTCGCAGGACCCTCCCGTCTTTAGGAATTGCTTTGGTACTTTCCTACAGTTCCTGGACTGACCCTGAGAGACGAAGAGGAAGGAGAAATTAGGCCTTACCTGCTAATTGTCTTTCCTTGAGTTCTCTCCAGGCCAGTCCAGGGCCCACCCAATTTGGTCTGTGTGTTTGTTGGTCGTCGACAGGAAGTAGTCGGTTCAGAGTTTGGTCAGTTGGAGAGCACTTCAAGGTCTAGGGACCAGGGGTACCGAGAGGTTTTTAGATAGTTTTCCGAGTGGCTGCACTTTGGAACTCCCTCTCGGGGACGGAGGCGGAGTGGTAGGTGTCGCTCGAGGTCAGGTTAAAAAAAATAAATAAATAGAGAGATTATAATGAAATACAACACTGAAGATGGTATGGAAGGAGAGGCCCTGGAGAGGCTAGAAAGTTTTGTTTAAGTTCGGAAAGTTTGTTAATTGAGTAGAGTTATAGGCTGCTTTGACAATAGAAGACTGGGTGACCAGGGAGTTGGACCGAGGGAGAGCCCTAGATGTGGTGTATTTAGATTTCAGTAAAGCCTTTGACACTGTTCCTCACAGGCGACTTATAAACAAACTGAGCACCCTAGGGATGGACCCTAAAGTTACTGCTTGGGTTAGAAATTGGTTGGGTGGGAGGTGACAAAGAGTACAAGTAAATGGAGCTCACTCTAAGGAGAAGGATGTTATCAGTGGTGTGCCCCAGGGATCTGTCCTTGGTCCGATTCTTTTTAACATCTTTGTTAGTGATATAGCGGAAGGGCTTTCAGGTAAGATTTGCCTCTTTGCGGATGATACCAAAATCTGCAATAGAGTAGACACTCAGGAAGGGGTAGATAACATGAGAAGGGATCTAGCTAAGCTTGAAGAATGGTCTAGAATTTGGCAGCTGGGATTTAATGTTAAAAACTGTAAGGTCATGCATTTGGGCTTCAGCAATCCAAGGGAGCAATATAGTATAGGGGGTGAAGTACTTTTGTCCACTAAAGAAGAGCAAGACCTAGGCGTGGTTGTGTCTGATTTTAAAGTAGCTAAACAGGTAGAAAAGGCAACGGCAAAAGCTAGAAGGATGCTTGGGTGCATACGGAGAGGAATGGCTAGCAGAAAAAAAGAGGTGATAATGCCTCTGTATAAGTCTTTGGTGCGACCTCATTTGGAGTATAGTGTGCAATTCTGGAGACCACACCTTCAAAAGGATGTGAACAGGATGGAGTCGGTGCAGAGGGTGGCTACTAAAATGATTAGTGGTCTTCATTATAAAGCATATGAGGACAGACTGAAGGATCTTAATATGTACACCTTAGAGGAAAGGCGGGATAGAGGTGATATGATTGAGATGTTTAAATACCTCTGTGGCATAAATGTTCAGGGAGAGAGCCTCTTTCAATTGAAAGCAAGTTCTGCTACAAGGGGACATGGGATAAGGGTGAAGGGAGATAGATTCAGGAGTGATATGCGGAAATATTTCTTTACGGAAAGAGTAGTGGATCCGTGGAATAGTCTCCCAGTGGAGGTGGTAGAGATGAGGACAGTAACTGAATTCAAAAAAGCATGGGACAAACACAGAGGATCTCTAAAGGTAAAAAGGGGACTGTTGTAGTTGTTATGGAAGGACAGACTAGATAGGCCATGTGGTCTTTTTCTGTCGTCATATTTCTATGTTTCTAAGACGGAGTCTCTGACACGAGAAGCTGGATAGGCTGTCAGCAAGACTTTGTAATTCAGTCCTCAGCTGCTGGAGGAGGTTGACTACCCTACGGTTCCTGGACTGGCCCAGAGAGAACTCCAGGAAACACAATTAGCAGGTAAGGCCTAATTTCTCCTTATTTTTCTTATCTGAAAGTTTTTTAAAATAATTTTGCTTGTTATAGTGTATTTTCAATAACATCATATGGATGCGAAAGCTGGACAGTGAAAAAGATAGGAAGAAAATTGATGCCTTTGAATTATGGTGCTGGCGACGAATACTGTGTATACCATGGACTGTCTGAAGAACAAACCAGTCAGTACTAGAGGAGATCAAACCTAAGCTTTCTTTAGAAGCTCAGATGACAAGACTTTGATTTTCATCCTTTGGACACATCATGTGAAGAGAGAGATCATTAGAGAGAGACATCATGCTTGGCAAGGTAGAAGGTCAATCCAAAAGGCCAGAAATGAGATGGATTGATTCAAGAACAGTAGCTACGGGTACCAGTCTGTCAACAATGACTGACTGAAGACTGAACACAATTTAGGACAACTATCCAGAGAGTCGCCGTGAGTTTACACCAACTTGAGGGCACTTAACAACAACAACATAGTGTAACAACTCGTTGAATCACAATTATGTTTTTTTTTTTTTCATGGCAATGCTCACGGCTCCTAACCCAAGGGTTGCAGCTGTGTTCCTACATTGGGTGTAGCAGAGCAGGTTTCCACTTAGAGGAGTGTTCTTTAGTTATGTCACTCATCTGCCTGAGAGGGGTTAAGGAAGAGGAGTGTCTAAGAACCTCTCATACTTAAAGATGGCTTAAAGATAATCCTCTCAGTAGTTTTACCCTAAGAAGTCTTCACATTTAGCTATGATTCACTTCCTCATGCGATCTAGAGTGCAGACTTGGAAGGATAAACCTGAGTTGCCACTTGTGGCTTTCAGTACTTTTCCTCTGAAAGAGCATGGACTTTAGCTCCTTCTGATGTTGCATAGTGCATACAGTATCTTTTAACCAGCTGGTGAGAGTCACTGTATTACCTTGATATTCACTTCCAGTCCTCAACCCGAAGATTGCTGGCCCTTTTCAGGATATCCCTAATAAATATGCATAAGAGAGATTTGCATGCCCACTACCTCCATTTTATGCATCTGTTTCACTGTCATGTGTATTCCTTAGAGATATCCTGAAAAGCCGGCCCATTGGCAGCCCTCGAGGTCAGGGAAGTCAGGGAGGGGAAGACTAGGGCTGTAATGTACCGCAGTGTATATGAGCTTCCTTCTGGCCTGGCAGGACACTTTTTTTTTTTTTTTCGTCAAATGATCTGTGTTTTACATCAGAAGTTGCATTGTGGGTATGGTGTTCTACAGGAGACTAGCTGTGATCACATTCTGTTCTGCATGAGTATTTGTGAGAATAAACTTGGTAAATGGCTGTTGTCAGATCTCATCCCATTCATGTGGGAAAGCAAAAGCTGTTGCTGCTGTTTGGAGCCAATTTGTTGTGCTATCAGTAGGGCAGTGCTGCCCTGCCATCCTCTGTTTTATGGGAAGTAAATGGTATTATGACAGAAGTGAGAACTCTGTTGCTGGAAGAAATTGGATACAGCCAATGTCAGGAAACTCTCTTCAAATTAAACTAGCCAACTTATGCAGAAATAGTGAGGATAACTTTTTATATGGAGAAGTTATATGTAGAGTAGCTGAACTTTGATGCTCTTTTTATAATTTCTTGCCCCTAATCCTGTCCCACTTAGAATGGATACATTTTGACGTTATAGTTATTTATAAGGCCAGAGTTTATCCGTTGTCCATGCTAGCATTTTTTGAAGGCCTTATGTGACCAGCATCTGATGCTGGCTACAAGGGTTTTTGAATGTTGACACTTATGTATCTTCCATTTTTCAGCCTGGAAGGGGGATCAGATGAAGGTGTTGACTGTCTTCCTTGTTCATTTGGCTTTAGAATCCTTGGCCATTGCTGCTATTTCTCATTTGGGCATCTGGAGTATTTCCCATAAACACAATTGTTTCACATTTTAAGTTTAATTTAAAAGCCTTCTATTCCGACTAACCCTGAACAGCTCCAGGCAGTTCACAGCCCAGAGAATAAACAGACATAGAAGTACAAAAAATACCAAGCATTATCTCTATATAAAATGAAATAAAGTGATTACAGACTACATAAAATCAATCAACAATCAATATGTTTACAGAAGAGCTACGTTTTTTGAAACTTCTTCTAAATAGTGACTATGATGATGCAGCTCTAAGGTCGCTCTTCAGATCATTCCAGGCCTGTGGTGCAGTCTTGCTAATCATTTTTGAAATATGTGTGTTGGACCATCTGGTGCAGAAGCATACTTGCAAATACAAAGTGATTAGATGGCGAGTGTGTGTATTTGGAAATATCTTTGGTGCTGGTGCCATTGCCAGCTTCATCATTTGAATCTCCCGCAGTCTAACCAGGAAGCCGTCATCTATAAGAATTAGAAAACATTTGTTCCTGGACAGTCTTGGCCAAGAACTGATAGTTTAGAAGGAGCATAGAGGGTGGCACAGTCCTGCTCTGAAGACTAAGGGCCCTTTTTAGTAACCCTTAGCATGTGCTGTCTGCCACAGAGCCCATAGGAATAAAATGAGCCATGCAGCAGATAGAACGTGCTGCGTTCAGTAAATGTGTAAAATACTGAGAATTTCTCATTCAGTGGCTGAAGGTTGAGTGATTCAGGCAGCGTGACTTGGGAAGGGCGGAATGTGGCATGTTGGAATGCTAACAATCTAGATGCTACATGCCCACTGAAAATAACTGTTTATGGATGCATATCTACATGCAAACATTTATTACTGATATTGTCAGAAGTTACAAAGACTTTCTTATCTCTTCTGGAAGCAAACAGAGTTCGAATGTAAATCAAAATGTTTGTTCCCATCTGCACCATCTTTGTGTTTGTATCTTTCGCTAATAGTTGTCCTCTCCAGGACGGGACAGAATTCCTAGGTCACTGGGCAGCGCCTTTACATCTTTCCTTTACATAGTCTATGCAATCCTCAACCCCTGCATTGCTGTCATGACTAGTTTCCTAGCCCTTATCTCTATAGATCAGTTTATATAGCCTCACCTGTCTCAGTAAAATGAGTTTGCTTTCGTACAAACATTCTGCCATCTTTTACTACACAGCTTTCCTGCAAACTAGCTGGCGTAGTGTGCCTTTCAGGTTAGGATGTTCTGTGACCTGATGCTTTCACAACTCTGGAGAGGGATGTATATCTTGCATATGCAAACGGACAGATCCAGAGGCAACAGTGTGAGGGCAATAAATCATGCAAAATATATAAAAGCAACTTGCCTCTATTATTTTCTGGGCATGCTTGATAGATGACATACTGTAGGTACAAACTAAAGGAACCACTTCGTCACACTTTAATTTTTTTTTTTTAATGCTAATAACTGCCTGACGTGAACTGATGGGTGCTGAATTCTTGTGCTCTCTAGTTAAATTTGGGCTGTGCTCCTTTAAGCTCCTTGCTCCTCCCAGACAATTTTGGTTAAAATTTAACCACTTTCCAGCACCAAATTTTTATAAAAAAGATACTTATGCAGTTAACTATGGGAATTAACTGCACAACTCTTTGAATAGTGACTGCATTATATTTTATTAATTTTCTTATGTAACAAAACTCTGTGTAAAAGGAACTTTGTGAAACTGCAGGAGTTAAAGCTGAGAAAAGACATGCAACTCTTATCTTTCCTAGGTATAACTCCTAGGGCATAGTTGTTGCAACCACAGACACATAAAAACAGTAGAAGATGTAATTAAACCTGCCAGGCCCTCAGCATTTTAAAATATTTTGCATTGTTTTACGGTGATCTTATATTATTCTGGAATCTTCAACATATTCATCTCCTAAACTGAGTGCATAGAAAAATTTTGGAACAACTGAAACTGTAGCGTGTTAACTCCAACATCCGTCAAGGGTCACTGCATGTTGATTTTATGGCATAGCATCAAGTTGCCTTTGCCAAGAATCTGCATATTCAAATCAGGTATTTTTACAGGGAATTCCTCATTTATTTCTAAAGCTACATTCAAAATGGGTAGAATCTTATGTAGGACCAGACTGATGATAATTTAATTCAGATTAAGGTTCTAATGAATGTCTTTTTCTTTTAATTTAGTGTTCTTCAGCACCAAGGTATGAGATTAGCCAAGCAAGCTTTCAAGGGGAAGAACTAGAGGGTGGCCTAAGAGCCATCAAGAGCCTCAAAGGACTGGGCCCTCAGGCCAGCACCACAGGGTCATACTTCCTCACAAGCTTGGAGCGCGGATTCGCCACCTCAATAAAGAACATGTCCATTGGACTAAAACAGGTCTTTAACAAGGACAAGACGTTTAGGCCCAAGCGCAAATTTGAACCAGGAACCCAAAGATTTGAGCTCCATAAACGGGCTCAGGCATCACTTAACTCAGGGGTAGACTTGAAAGCTGCAGTCCAGCTACCCAACGGGGAAGACCTGAATGACTGGGTGGCAGTTCATGTGGTTGACTTCTTCAACAGGATCAACTTGATCTATGGAACTATCTGTGAGTTCTGCACAGAAAGGACCTGTCCAGTGATGTGCGGGGGCCCGAAATATGAGTACAGGTGGCAGGATGACTTGAAATACAAAAAGCCCACTGCCTTGCCAGCACCTCAGTACATGAACCTCCTCATGGATTGGATTGAAATGCAAATCAACAACGAGGAAGTCTTCCCTACTAGTGTTGGTAAGTCACCCTCAGACCATCTACAAGGTTCGTGTTTGTATTTCCACCTGGTGTAACTAGCTTCTCCTACCCCACTGATATCTTGGTGTTTACAGAATACTCTGTAATTGGGCAGGAAATGTTCATGCATGCTGTTACTTTAGCATCTCAGACTGGCATGCTCCTTGGCATTGCATTCAGAATCCTCCTAACAATATTGCAAATATGGTGCTTCTATGTTGACTGACTGCTCTTTCTTCAGTGCTTGGTTCTTCTAAATAGCAGTCACACTGCTGTCTTTTGGAACATGTGCTACTTGTACTGAGTTTCTTTTAAAAAATGGTACTGGGTCAAGAGCTGACAGCAGCCTCCCCTTTCCACTCCAGTTATAGTATGGAAAAGAGAAATGTATTGTATTTCAATAAGGTTGTAGGTTGGTGACCTGGTGCGACTTGGGAGAAAATCTGCACTGCATTTTGCAAGTTAATATTGAGTGTGTGCCTTGCTTCTGATCAGATATTTATTTGTGTTACCACTGGAACCAATACAGGCTAGGGGGTGCTTTCATTAACGTGTGTTCAGTTTGTTAGTGCACCTTAAATCAATTCAGCACGCACAATATATTTTTTAAACATGTAATGATCGACTTAGCACGCTTTTAGTTCAGTTAGTGCACATTAAGAGGCATGTTTGCTAAAGTGCGCTAATGGTTAGCTTGGGTTTTGCACACGCTATATGTGCTGAAATAACTGTTACTACATGCTAAAACCCCCCACGCTAACCACTTAGTGCTGGTTTGGGCAGAGGCTGGATGGGTCAGCTGCAGAGTAGGAACGTTCACTGCAAAGAGTGGTTAGTAAAAGCATCAGTAGCCTGTGCTAATCACATGTTTTGCAGTTAGCATGGGTGCACTTACTGGGGTTTACAACGTCGGACGTCTGTGACCTCATCCAAGTTTAGACCTGCATTGGGAAAGCGCTTGTTTGGGCTGTAAAACATCTGTAGGGTGTAGAGAAAACGGCATTCCATCATCTCCAGTACTCTCCACAATTGCAGTGATATTTTCTGGGTAATTGGGAACACTTGTTTTGTGTTTGGACCACTGCTGAATGTCTCTGAGATGTCCCCAGTTTTGGATACTATTCCAGGGACATCTAAATGCCCTGTTCAATGTAATTTCAGTTTGTTCAATGTAAACCGCCTTGATATCATGAAAGGCGGTATATAAGAAATGTTAAATAAATAAATAAATCTATGTAGACAGCCCCACAGATGTCCACATTGGGCAGGTCCACACTTGTGAAATCGTGCCTGTCTCTTTTTCTGACATTGTGGTTTGGACATCCCAGACTGTACTTGGATATCATTTTAAAATGTGCCTTCATGCAAAAAAAATGTACTTAAACGCATTGTTAGATACTTTTGTGGCACGCTCTTGTAGCCTTATTCCTGAGCAAATGATTTCTTTCTCTTGCCTCAAGTGAGGAGAGGCCAGCATAGTGGGGTTGTGATACCCAAAAACAGGAATGCTTTCCTTTCTTACTCCTTGAGAAAGCATTGCTTGCTACACTGATAGCTTTGGTGTAAAAAGATGTGTTTTTATCAGGTGTACACCTTAAAAAGATATTTCATGAACTTAAAAGAAGATTGAAGAGAGATTTCTTCTGTTCGGTAAACTGTTCTGGTTGCAGGCATGTTTCTTGTTTATAGTTTTATTGTGATTCAGTCTTTATTACACTTGAATATATAGGGATATTCTGCAAGTAAAACAGTGTGTTACTTTTCGGAAATGGCCTTATATAAAATTCCCTGAACTATATGTACATGAACTTATGTGCTTGCAACCTGTATCTCCAGGAACAAGCAGGAATGTAGTCCTCACATATGGGTATCGTCAGTACCGACGGAGCCTGCGCGGGAACGCTCCCCAGCGTCCAATAGGAACGCTTTTGGGAGCATCCCTCAGCACATGCACGCTGCCTTCCCGCCTTTCCAACTGTCCCTCTTCAGTTCTTCGTTTTCCACGGAGCCAACAGGACCTATTCCCTGTCACGGTAGAAAATTCTGTCTTTAAAATTCTTTCTTGTGGTCGCGTTTGCCTACCGCACGACGCCTACTGGTACCGCCTGTTCTTTTCTTTTCTTTTCCTAAAAAAAAAATAAAAAAAAAACCCTAGACTTAGACTGTTTCTTTTCAGAAACTTTCCTGTTTTGGTGCTAGGTGCCATTTTGGGCATTAGGCCCCATTTTTCCAAAATCATGGAAAAGCCAACTAGTGGTTTAAAAAAAAAAAATGTATTAAGTGTGGCGGTACCATTTCTGTCACTGACACCCATGATTGGTGTCTAAAATGTTTAGGACTTGATCATTCTCCAACTGCATGTCTCTCCTGCATGGGAATGACCAAAAGAGGAATACAGAACCGGACCGCAAAGCTCGGTACCCACTTTTCTTCAGATGCCAGATCCATTGCATTGACATCGTCAAGGGCCTCTTCTTCCTTCCATGGATCTCAGGTAACTAAACACAAAAGCCAGTCCTCAAAGGGTAGCTCTCCTGCTAAACATCAAGAAGCCATTGGCATTGCCCTTGAGGGAACCACACCAGCAAAACAGCCCCGGCGGGAGGCTTCGGCTTCCAAAGCATCGATGGGGCTTCAGGATGTTCTCAAGGCCTCAACCTCGCAAGAACTACCTGTGCCATGCTCAGGGGTTCCGGCTGTTCTTACCGGTACCGACACCCAGGCATCGGCAGCATCGATAGACCAGAGATTTCTTGCTATCGAACGCAGTATCGCAGCTCTTCTCTCAGCTGCGGTACCAGTGGTCCCAAGGGCATCGATGCCGACATTGACACTGATGCCGGTACCAACACCGGTACAGACGCTGGTACCGACACCGAGGATGCCGGTACCAAAGGTACCGGCCCCGATACCAAAGGTACCGGCCCCGATGGTAACTCTTCCCATTCCACCTCCGGCTGGAGTGGATAAAGTGGTACCGGGTCACTTCGGTACCGACTTCGATCGGTATCGGTATCGGGATCGTGCTTTGCAGGAGCATCGGGGTCAGGAATACTTCGATTCCTCCGATTCTGAAGACTCTGACAATTCTGCTGGCATTAGAGGGTTTCTCCTAGAAGATCCCTCTTTTCCCCAGCGCAGAATGTCACCTCCAGAGGACATGTCATTTCAGGATTTCATCCGTGATATGGCTAAAGGTCTTTCAATCACAGTAGCTCCTGAAGAGGAACCCAGAGCAATGGAATTGGAAATCCTCCAATATCCTAAAGCTCCTAAGGAGGCAGCTACTCTGCCTATCCATGAAATTCTGCATAGCTTGATGCTCAGAATGTGGGAGACACCTCTGACTACTTCTCCTCACTCTAGGAGACTTGATACTATGTATTAAGTCCCACCATGTCCTGGATTTCAGAAAACTCAGCTGCCACATCATTCAATGGTAGTGAAGTCAGCCATGCGTAGGATGAAAAGTGCCAAAAAACATGCATCCAATCCTCCAGGTCGTGAATGCAGGACTCTAGATGCTTTTGGACGCAGAACTTTTCAAACTTCCATGCTTTCAGCTAGGATCGGCTCATATATTCTATATATGAGAATGTTCCTCAAAGAAATCAAAGGAGACTTGGAACTTATGAGCCCATTTCTCCCAGATGATAAGAGACAAGACTTTCTTACTCTGGTTAAGCATGCTCAGGATGTCTCAAAGTTTGTCAATCGTGCAGCCTTTGACTGCTTCGAATGCATCAGCAGAACGTCTGCTATTGCCATTGGCGCACGACGGATTGCCTGGGTACAGGACAAGTTAGGCAACATTCTTTGCACGGGACAGAATCTCTTCGGCAAGAACTGGCAGGAGAAGGATAACGAGTTAGATGCTGACAATTCGACCTTAGATAGATTGTCAAAGTCTACAGCCACTCCAGCCAAAAGGAAGCCTTATAAAAAACCCTCTTTTAGCAAAAAGAGGAAGTTTTATCCTTCCTATACCCACCAGATTCAGACTCCAGGTCAGGTTGCCCAAAAGGGACAAACTAGACAACAAAAGAAACCAAAAGGCCCGAGAGCCCAACCAGATCTCCAGGTTCAGCCCCCTCAAGGGCTTTGACTCCTTCCTAGAGAGCTTTGCCTTCCTGCCTCTGAGGGGTCCTCAACCCCCCAATATTCCCGGTAGGTTATGCCACTTTGTCAACAGATGGCATCAGATAACAACAGAAGCTTGGACTTTGTCCATTGTAGGGGAGGGGTACAAACTTCATTTTCACAGCTTACCTCCTCCTACAATTCTAAAGCAGTTCAATTCACAAACCTCTGCAGACAATCTGCTAGATCATGAGGTCTCCACACTTCTTGCCCAAGGGGCAATAGAGGAAGTACCCATTCTTCAGCAGGGTGCAGGGTTCTACTCCCCCCTATTTTCTTATTCCAAAGAAAACAGGAGGACACAGACCCATTCTAGACCTCAGAGAATTGAACAAATATCTGTTTCGAGAGAAATTCAAAATGATTTCTCTGGGAACTCTTCTGCCTACCTTCAAAGCCAGGACTGGCTTTGCTCTCTAGACTTAAAGGATGCATATTTATAAGTTTGGTAAGGAATGGGCTAAGGTCGGCTGGATCACAGGAAATTTTTACGTTTCCTTTTCAGGGGAAGACATTTCCAGTACAGGGTTCTTCCTTTTGGTCTGGCTTCAGCACCAAGGGTATTCACAAAATGCATGGCAGTAGTAGCTGCATTTCTACGAACCCTGGGGATTTTTGTTTTCCCTTACTTAGACTGGCTCATCCGAGCCTCAACAGTGACAGAGGCCAGCACTGCACTGTCTCGTATAATGCGAATCCTCCAATACTTGGGATTGGTAATAAACTTCCCGAAATCACAGCTAGTTCCTTCCCAATACCTAGAATTCATAGGAGCCTGTCTGGATACCAGACAGGCAAGGGCTTTCCTTCCACAAGCCCGATGTCTTCGCATAATGCAGTTAGCTTCCCAAGCAGCAGGCAAATCCTCCCTCACTGCTCGGGAGCTACTGCAGTTCCTGGGACACATGGCATCCATAGTTCATGTAGTCCCATATGCTTGCCTCCACATGCGAGCAGCTCAGTGGACCCTCTCCACACAGTGGATACAGGCCACGGTTCATTTGTCGGACAGAATAACAATCTCTCAACGACTAATTTTGTCCCTCCAATGGTGGCAATCATTAGAAAATCTGACAGTAGGGTCTCCTTTCCATCAACCCCTCTTTCAAGCCACCCTAACAGATGCATCCAGGTGGGTTGGGGAGCACACCTGAATCATCTCTCTACCCAGGGCACCTGGACTCCACAGGAGGTTGGTTTACACATAAACCTCCTGGAGTTAAGAGCAGTTTATTTAGCTCTTCGAGTGTTCCACGCCCAGCTCAGCTACAAGACAGTCCTAGTCCAGACGGACAATCAGGTAGCCATGTTCTATGTGAACAAGCAGGGCGGGACAGGCTCTTTGTCATTATGCAACAAAGCTTTACGACTATGGGGCCTCGCCAGAGAGCATCAAATTCACCTTCTAGTGGTATATCTTCCAGGCATTCAAAACCTTTGGGCAGACAAACTCAGTCGGGTACTGCTACCTCACGAGTGGTCACTCCACCTAGACCAGGTGGCAAAGATATTTCATCTCTGGGGCACTCCAGACATAGACCTCTTTGCAAGTCCACAGAATGCCAAACTTCCCTGGTTCTGTTCCAGGATTCTGGCGCACAACTGTCAGGCAAGGGATGCCTTCCTCCTTCACTGGGGTCAGGACTTCCTTTATGCCTTCCCACCCATTCCCCTCATCCCCAAGACACTCTTCAAGCTTCGGAGAGACAGGGGTCGCATGATTCTCATAGCACCACGATGGCCACGCCAAACGTAGTATTCCCTGCTTCTGTATCGCTCTCAAGTGGCACCTCTGGAGTTAGGGCATGCTCCAGATCTCCTTTCCCAGGAGAACGGGACGCTATGGCACCCGAATCCCCAGTCCCTGCACTTCATGGCCTGGTTGTTGAAGGCTTAGACCTCCAGGATTTCAACCTGTCCCAGCAGGTAAAAGATATCCTTCAGGCTTCTAGGAAACTTTCCACAAGAAGATCTTATGCCTTCAAGTGGAAACGTTTTGCTATATGGTGCTCCAAGAAGGGATTAAACCCCCTGGTCATACCCTTGGGATCGATACTAGAGTATCTCCTTCACATCGAATTCTGGGTTAAAGACCAATTCGGTAAGAGTCCATCTTAGTGCAATTGCCGCTTCTTATAAGCCTCTAAATGGACAACCAATTTCCTCTCATCCACTCCTATCAAGATTTATGAGGCATTTTATTAATTAAACCTCCCATCAAGCCAACACTGGTAGCATGGGATCTAAATCTAGTTCTCGGGCAGCTCATGAAGCCTCATTTTGAACCTTTGGCCACTACAGCCCTTAAGTTTTTGACTTGGAAGGTTATCTTCCTCATTGCAATCACCTCTGCCAGTTGCATTATTGAATTGCAAGCTTTAGTGGCTGATCCTCCTTATACTAGATTTCATCATGATAAAGTTGTTCTTCGAACTCACCCACACTTTATGCCAAAGGTGGTTTCGCCTTTTCATTTAAACCAATCAATTTATTTAAACCAATCAATTTATCTTCCTGTATTTTTTCCGGGGCCTCACGCCTCTAATGCAGAAAGAAACCTTCATACTTTGGATTGTAAAACTTCCTTAGCCTTTTACATTCAAAGAACACAGCAACATAGAAAGTCCTCACAACATTTTGTAGCTTTTGACCCTAGTCATTTGGGACTTCCAGTCTCCAAAAGAACTTGATCTAAATGGATTGCCCAATGCATATCCTTTACTTATGAGAGTAAGGGTCTTCGTCTTCAGGACCATGTCACAGCTCACAATGTGAGAGCCATGGCAGCTTCTATGGCTAATCTTCACTCTGTGTCTATCGATGACATTTATCGAGCAGCCACCTGGGCTTCGGTACACACCTTCACAGCCCACTACTGCCTAGATAAAGCCTCCTGTCGGGATGCCTTCTTTGGCCAAGCTGTTCTTCAAAATCTCTTTCAAACCTAAACCAATTCCTACCCACCAACCCTGGTGGGATGCCAGAGATCCATGCGAGGAAGGATTCTCACCTTCAACGGTGGCACCTTCCTGGGGATATCTCCCTGGCATCTTCAGCTAGGGAGTCCCCATATGTGAGGACTACATTCCTGCTTGTTCCTGGAGATAGCGTAGTTACTCACCTGTAACAGGTGATCTCTGGGAACAGCAGGAATTTAGTCCTCACAACCCACCCACCTCCCCTAGGAGTTGTCTCTCTCCCTTTGTCTCTTTCCTCTCTCCCTCTATCCTTTCACTCAGCTACAAACCTAACTGAAGAGGGACAGTTGGAAAGGCGGGAAGGCAGTGCGCATGTGCTGAGGGATGCTCCCAAAAGCGTTCCTATTGGACGCTGGGGAGCATTCCCTCGCAGGCTCCGTTGGTACCGACGATACCCATATGTGAGGACTAAATTCCTGCTGTTCCCGGAGATCACCTGTTACAGGTGAGTAACTACGCTTTATGCATATATTTATCTGACCTGAGCTGAGATGTTAATGGTGTTGGCATTACCCACATACTTTGCAAAATATATGAGGAAAATAAGCCTGGAAATTTGTATGCATTAATTAGTAGATGTAAATACATGCGAGTACTTCCATAGGGGTCATTTTTAAAGATTTAAGTATGTGGATACTTTCCATTAGAAAATTGGCATAACCTATATTTTTGTTGTTATGAGCATCTTACACTTGCTTTTACTGATTGGATGTGTTATGGTGTCAACTGTTGTAGGTCAATTTAAGTTAAGAAAAACCATCAAGTCAGACTAAGGTCCATAGAGTCCTGCATCCTGTTTTCACAGTAGCCAGTCTGGTCAAAAGTACCCAGCCATGGCTGATTTCCGGATCTCAAACAATCCTCTAAACGACCCATACTCAAGAAATCAACCCTCGATCTAACAAATCCAACATCTTACAGACCTATATCCAGTATTCCTTTCATAGCCAAGATCATCGAAAAGGCAGTTCAAGCACAGCTTCAGGAACACCTAGATGAATTTGAACCACTACACCCGCAGTAGCATGGGTTCAGAACCAACCATGGAATTGAAACCCTCTTCACCTATCTCATCAATACATTAATATTAGGCACAGAAAAATGATCACAAGGATTTATACTACTATTCATAGATATCTCCACGGCGTTTGATTCAGTCTCTCAACAGCTACTCTTAAACAGGCTACAGCAAATCTGAATACAAGGTACCACCTTAAAATGGTTCCACTCATACCAGTCTAACCACACTCAATGACTAAAAATAGGATCGAGCACATCCCCCCCCCTTTCTCCCTCAAACAAGGTATACCACAGGGATCAGCGCTTTCTTGGGTCCTCTTCAACATTTACATGCAACCAATATGTGATGTGATCAAGAGCTTTGGCATACGATGCCTAATTTATGCAAATATCATCTTGCTCTTTACTCCATTCACTACGAACACCCCCAATTACACAAAACTCAACAATTGCATCATAGCAATGTCTAAATGGCTTAATGCACACAACCTTAACATAAACCATGACAAAACTGAACTATTACACATCACGAGACCAGAATTTCACCCTGCCACCAACAATCACACTGAACAATATCCAAATCAAAATCAAGACTGAGATTAAATACCTCGGCGTAACATTGGACCAGCAGCTCACTCTCCTTCCACACATAAAACACACAACAACTGCAGTATATACAAGCTACGAATAATAAAGAATGTACACCCACTCATCTCACCAACTGACTTCTGATCTGTATGTCAAGCCGTTATAGCACCTCTGCTTGATTACAGCAACTCAATATTCCACGGCATTCCGAAGAGCTCACTATACCCACTGCAACTAGCACAGAATACCGCTGCAAGGATTATCCTGGGACAAGCTCGTCAATCTCACATCATGCCACAACTTCACTGGCTGCCCATATCGCAAAGAATCAAATATAAGATCCTTATCAACGCACACAAAATCATACACAACATATCTGCTCTCAATCTTAATGCCTTAATCTCAGTCCACAAATGTGAAAGACCCACAAGACAGAGCATATCCAACACACTAAGCATACCAACAGAAAGAACTAAATGTAACCAGTGAACCAATAGCAGGGCCTTTTCGCTATATCCCCCTGCATTATGGAACTCACTTCCTCCAAACATAAGAGACGGTCATCGTTTGCAAGACTTCAGAAATGCTTGAAAACCTCCTATTCACAGAACACTATGGCACAGCAACAACAGACAAATCTGCACAAGAACTCCATGCACTTATTTATTTTATTTACTTAACATCTTTTATATACCACTTTTCAGTTTTATCAAAGCGGCTTACACTGAAACATAGCAAGGTTTAGAACGGTACAGTAATAACTATTTACATTGAACAATTAACAATTTGAACTATTTACATTATACGATTAATGATTGCCTGAGTGTTACAGCAGTAGTCTTACAACATTTTAGTAGTTTGTAGTAACTTGTAACTAGCTTAAGGAGGAAACTTGTTGTGGTTGGGGCTGTTGATTGGAATTATGTTGCTGAGGTTGCATTTTTTTATGTGGTGTCGAAGTGCTCTGTGAAAAGGTGGTTTTTTAGATATTTCTTGAAGTCTGTGATATCAGAGTGCTCTCAGGTGCACTCTCAGGTGTGTATTAAATGTGTACTTAATACATACTTCTGGCAATATGCAGTTTACATCACCTCACAATAATTTGTACGTAGTTTAACCTTATGAGAATTTTGTTAATAGTTTCTGTTACAGTGGGTTCAACATGTTCAATGTAATGTGCACCACTTGTTGTGCTTCCTGTTATCACACTGAGTTACTTATAAACCATCTTGACTTGTAGAAAGACTGTATAAACGCAAGTCTACTTGGCTAATTTTTATGGACTTTTCCTCCAGGAACTTGGCCGAACCTCTTTTGAATCCTGCTTGGTTAGTCGTCTTGATCACATCCTCCAGCAACAGATTCCACAGCTTCATTATATGAGGGGGAGGGGGAAAGCTTTCTATAGTTTTTCAGTCTGTTGGTCATTAGTTTTGTGGAGTGACGCTTTGTTTTTGTAGTGTTTGAAATTTTGCAAAATCATTTCAGTGATTACCAGATGGTGTGGTTCAGTATTAGGACTAGGGCTAATTAAGACCCTTGCTTTTGAATGGACTTTGACTTTAGGAAAATTAAATTTGCCAAGATGGGACAATATCTGTCATTAGCGGGTTGGAAATAGCTGGAGGAGGTAGAAAAGCAATGGTCAAAACTAAAAGGACAACAAACCTTTTTGTTAGGTAAATAAATGTAAAAGGAAAAGGAGGCTACTATGGGTCTCAAAAGAAGTAGCTGAAAAGGTGAAGAAAAAGAGGGTGGCCTTCATAAAATACAAGAGATCACAGAAAGAGGAAGACGAGCATCAATATTTAGAAAAACTTAGAGAAGCTAGGAAAATAGTCAGGAAAGCAAAGATCCAAAAGGAAGAAATAGCCAGTGCAATAAAATGGGGGGACAACATTTTTCAAATATGTTAGTGAGAGAAGGAAGTGCAAAAGCAATATTGTCAGACTCAAGGATGAAGGAGAGGAGTATGTAGAAGCTGAGAATGAAGCAGAATTGCTTAACAAATATTTTTGTTCTTTGTTCACAGATGAAGGGTCAGAAGCAATGCAATGCTCACCCTCTTCTGACATACAAATGTCTTGCACTGTATATCTTTCACTCCTTGGAGCTTGTGAGTGCTTCCCAGCTATCCTCACTGGTAACTTCTCCCTTTGGGTGCCTTCACCATAGGATAAATACCTGGAGTTTTGGTCAAAGGGTTTTTGTGCCCTGCTCCTCCAGTTATTCCTGTCAGCTGCTTTCTGTCTCTCTCTCTCACATTCAGAATCAGAATCCACTGAATCACTTACATACGTTTTCCTTTCACACTGGGACAGACGCTGCTTCCAAGAGCCAGACCTCAGCTTGCACAAACTTTCCAGCTGGTTCTGTTCTCCTCTGTCTTCCCTGTTCTTCCTCTCCTTGCTGTTCCCTTTGCTCCTTCCCTTGCTAAACTCTAATGAACGTTTCTTATACGTTTGCTTGGGAGCTAATCTAGCCCTTCCCCCTCCCAGGTGAAAGCTATCAGGCCCAGGAGATGGGGATTGTTTGTTAGCTGGGCAGGGTTCCTGCCCTCGTGGCTGGGATTGTTTGTGTTGCTCCTGGCAACTGGGTGTCCTGAGCTTATCCTTCCTACCAGAAACAGCCCTACTGCACTCAGGTTCCTCTGTTTCCATATCACAGGATGTCTCTTCCCTATTACAATATATCCTTGTCCTCAGTTGTTGTATTGTCTTTCTTGACTAGATTGTAAGCTCTGATGAACAGGAACCATCTTTTCTCCAAGAACAAGCAGGAAGTCAGTCCTCACATATGGATGACGTCTGTGCTGACGGAGCCCCTGCGGAAGCATCTCCCCAGCTATCTTACTCGGTCTCCATTTTTCCGCAGAGCCCAACAAAAGTCCGTCTTATTTCCCTGGAAAAAAGTTAATCTTTTTGTGCATTAAATTGTCTTTTCTTTCTCCAGTTAGCACTGGTCCCTTTCCTGCCTCCGAGCCCGGTTGCCCCAGCATAAAGTCTTAGACCCGTTTTTTCATTTTCTTTTCCAGCGTGGTTTCGCGCCTTTTTTCTATCCGCTGGCCGTGTCTAGGATCTTCAACCTTGCAGGGGTCCTTTTTGCTCCAATGGCCAGTGGGTTCAAAAAGCGTGATTGGTGTGCAAAAAACATATCCCTCACTGATACACACAACTGCTGCCTCCAGTGTCTAGATGCCAACTATGACCCAGAGGTATGCGCCCTGTGCAAAATGATTTCTGTGAAAGCCATCCAGTGTCAGCAAAAACAAGACATCTTCCACAGGTCAGATTCTGCTCCAATATCCCTGGTAGCCTTGAGCTCTAAGGCCCTGCACAGGTCCTTAAAGTCACGTAAAGCCCCTGCGGCATTTGATCGGGTCCACGAACACTCCGATAAGGGTTTCCAGAGCAGGAACGCAAGAAGAAGAAGAAATCCTCAAGAACTTCATCCTGGGACTTGGACACACAGGGCAAGTCCCGTGCCAGGTTCCACAGTCCATGGAGAGTACACGAGGAGTCGGAGCAGGCGCAGCCAGTGAAGGTTCCCCGAAGAGATACTGAGGTCAATAGTTAGCCAATGCCTCAACACCATGTATCGGGTCCAACAGGACCCCGGCTTCTGGAAGGCACAGCTCCCACACACCTCTGTGGTGGTAGAGTTGACCATGTGCTGGCAGAAGAGTCCTCACCTCTCCATACCCCTAGGCAAGGAGTCCCGTGCCCTCAGATGAAAATGCTACCAGGGTTCGATGCTGGGTTGCCAAATCCAAGCCTACTAGCTGTATATTGGCATGTATCTCCGGGACCTGGCAAAGGAATTCACAGGTTTCTTGATGGGTCTCAGTGGAGATAACCTCCAGCAATTCCATACCCTCACAAAGTGCATTAGGGAGTGCTCGAGTACATGTCCCAGGCCGCCTACAATGGCTTTGAGTCAAACGTGAGAGTGGCTGCCGCAGGCATCTGCACTCAATGCCAGGCCTGGCTGTAGACATCTGACCTCGAGCAGTGGGTCCAAGAGAAACTCCTTGATGTACCCTGCCTTGAGGAAAACCTCTTCGGCAAACTGATGGAAGAAAAGGCAGTGGAGATAGAGACAGTGTTCCTCACGAGGACTCAGCTCTCCAGGAAGACCTCTACCCTTCCTAAGAAGAAACCATCAGGGAAGGGCCAGTCTTATCAAGGCTACCCCAATACCAGGCCCCCCCCCCCCCAGACTCCAAACAAGGTCACCAGGGCAAAGGAGTAGGCAAGCCTAAGTGCTCCAAGCCATGGACCCTGGCCCCTACCAAGGTTGGGTCGAGGTTTTGACTCCCTGAGCATAGCCTCTCCACCCGTGGGGGAGCAGCTACCAACAGGGGATCATCTGATTCATTTCGCCCATCGGTGGCCTGCCATGACCACTGACACCTGGGTACTTCAAGTAGTCAGAGAATCTACCTCCTTCACTTGGACCAGACGCTTTCCCCTTTCTTTCCAGGAGAGCCCTCTCGGATGCCCCTGCACCAGGCCCTGCTATTGCAGGAACTCGCAGGCCTCCTCACAGACAGAGCCATGGATCCAGTACCCGAGCACCTCAGGGGCAAGGGGTTCTACTCCCAATAGTTTCTGGTCCCAAAAAGAACAGGGGGCCTAAGGCCCATTCTGGACTTGCAAAACCTGAATAAGTTCCTGGTGCGGGAAAAGTTCAAGATGCTCTCTTGGAACATTGCTTCCTACCTCCAGCAGGGAGATTGGCTATGCTCCTTGGACCTACAGGATGCTTACACCCACATCCTCATTCATACCAGTCACAGGCAGTACTTAAGGTTCATGTTTGGGAGCGACCATTACCAGTACAGGGTACTACCCTTCGGTCTAGCCTCCGTGCCAAGAGTCTCCATCGCCAAGAAGCCTCGTCTTCCAATATTTGGACGATTGACTCATAGAGGGGGGCATGGCCACTGAGGTGCAACAGGCCACGGCCCGCACCATCAATGTCCTGCAGCATCTGGGGTTTGTGATAAACCACCCCAAGTCCCACCTCACTCTGACATAGAGTTCATAGGAGCTCAACTGGACAATCTTCAGGCCTATATCTGTACAGCACTGCGTACACCTTGTAGTGCTATACAAATGATCAGTAGTAGTAGTAGAATGGAACTTGCACTCCAGATCAAAGTATAGCCCCTACTCTTCTTGCATCAGTTCTCTCTCTCTCTCTCTTATTGTTAGGTTAGTGACTGTTATATATAATTACTAATATATCCTTCATATATTCCAATATATCCAGTTCCAAGATATCTTACTAGTGCACTTCACAAATGCTCATACCCCCATTGTAAATATGTTGGTTGAAAAATAAGTTTATTGTATTGTATAATAAGTTTACTGTAATTAGTGTAACACTAAGTTCTAACACTATGTAAGTTTTATAAATAAGAGTTTAATGTCATTTTTGTTGTTTAATTGTAAACCGCCCTTGATCACTGGAAGGGGCAGTATAGAAAACGTATAAATAAATAAACTAACAAACAAACAAACAATCTATCTAGTAGCAATAAGCTCCTAAGAGTAAGCTGGATGCTCTGGAACCCAGTGCAAAATCTCTGACTTGAACCTATCTCCTGCACAGAATTTACATGTTGGGAATATTTTGACTGTGTTAGCTAATCGGATTTTTCTCTGGTGCATTAATTGTCTTGTAGGCAGAACATACCCACCAGTCGTGAGGCTTTTGTATTGAACCCAAAAATATTTTGTAGTAGCAAAACTGAAAGAATGTGCTTTTAGTTGTAGTTTGAGAATAGATTGCTACAATTTTTCATAGTGTCGACTAGATTCCCCTCATCATCCCGACCAAACTGAACTGATTGCTTATTACTAGCACTTCCTCCTTCTCCCATCGTTAGGATGGCAACATTTCTTGCGGGGGCACTTTCTCCAAATGGGCGAGTTTTGCACATACTGTGTCAGTCATGAATCTTGCTTCTAAGCCAGGGGATGTGGAGTATGATCTCAGTCTCTCAGACTTACTGCTAACTCTCACTGTAGTACCTGCATTGTGCCAAGGAGAGCCACCTCCTGCAGTTCATAAGATGTAACATGTATGGGTAATTTATCAAGATGTGATTGGAAATTCTTCTTAATCCATCCTGTGGCTCCCAATATGATGGGAAAATGATATTTCTGCCACATTTTCTCGGTCTCTTATTGCATGTCTTGGTACTTCAGGATCTTCTCCCTCTCTACGCAATTCAAAAAATAATCACTTGGAACTGACACCTTTATTATCAATGCTGTTCTGGTGTTTTCCTCCTTTACCAGTATGTTGGGTTTCCTCACATCCAGTTTCTTATCCATTGGAATGGGGATGTCTATTATCCACAATTATCTTAGGGGCTTGATTCCAGTGCTTGTAGTGTTTGCAAAGTTCCAATGGATGAAACATGCCACCTTGTTGTGCCTTTCTGTGTATAAATTTTCTGTCGTCAGAAGTTCGCAACCAACTACAAGGTGAGTAACCATTTCCAGCTCGCTCTTAGAGAATCTGCATATGTCTGTTTTACCAGTCTTCTCTATGCTTGTTGTGAACCATCTCATCTGTTATCCACTGTCCTGGGCTCGTACTTAGGTTTCAGTTTGCCTCTCCTTAACTATTCATGTCTCCTGTTTGATTAACAAATGTCTCCTGGGGTAATGCTCTGTATTTCCCATTGAATTTATGCATTTGACACTTGTTCCTTGTTTGCTGATCAAATTCTTTGAAGAGGCTTTTTTTTTCTCTTGTGTTGCAAATTTTGTTTCTTCCTTCCCTGTATATTCTAGTGGATTCTCATCTATTCCTTCTGCTCGTTGGAATGTCTGTCTTAGTTTAATAACGGAGACGGATTCTGATCGCTTACTTTCATACTGCAACACTTTCCGTGCATTTGGATCTGTTGATGCTGTTAAGAAGGCGTCTTACCTGTGTACCTCTGCTGGCTTCCATGTGGTGTCTGAATGCACCGAGCCCTGCCATCTCACATGACCTGCTGGCCTCACATGTTCAGATGTGAGATTGAATCCGCCTACTGTGTCGCCCTATATGTCAATTATCGTGGAAAAAATGTTAGCTATGCTTTTCCCATTGTTTTGTTGGTAGCTGAGTTACATCCTTATCTGCTGTCTATTATTGATTGTACAACATTGATTCATGGACTCTTGTACACTAGTTAGAAGGCTTTCCCTTGTAGTCATTTATCAAATCCTGCTAAATATTTTCTTTTGGCTAATAATTTATTAGAAAACTCAGATCTCTGCGCAATCCTTTCTTGTCATTTTTAGAAGTGTCTGTTTTTAATTTTAAAAGTCTTATGTTACTGGATTGTGTTATCCCGGAAAAGGAATAAGAGGAAGTAGACTCATAAGTGGACAAGCATAAATCTGATTTTTAAAAAAATATTCCTGTGATCAGACTCCTGTTCCTGCAGGAGTTGATTAGCTAGGTAGGTAAACAGGAAAATCCACTTTTGAAATGCGTTTTGTTCATTTTTTTCCCCATTGCTCGTTCCAAAGAGTACAGGAGCATGGAGATATAAATCCATAAAGTGGTTGGTAAACTGGCTTGGGGACAATTTCTTATTATACCTTTTCAAGTTGATATTCTATAGTTGGGGACTACAAGCACCTTTACCCTGGAGGGAAGCACAGAAATGAAATTCAGCAGTGAGCACAACATACCTAAATCTGAAAATGTGCCCAGTGAAACTTCCAGTGCAATGGTCTCTCAAATGGAAAAAAATTTGGCTTTGTGTGACGTGCTGGGATTCCTTCCATTGCTCTTTGATTGCCATTGGCGTACTGTGCTGTGTGTCTGTGGGTATGTGGTTTTGCAAGACTCAAAGGTCTTCATCAACAGTAAGATACATGCACAAAGTTTCAGAAAACCTAGCCCTAAAGGGACTGGCGCATTGTCAAGGCAGGGATAAGCATCATTCTTCCAACAAGGTTTTAATTGTTTAAAAGCTGCAGTACTCATCAGGTGTGCATCTTAAAAAAAAAAAACAGAATGATTGAGGCAACAAGTCTACAATGCAGGATTCTTTGTCAGTTGGGGCAGATAAAAATTCTAACGTGCATTTTGTGTTTCTGTTGCTTTTTGGGTTACACACATCAGGGTGAGATATGCACTATGGAATTGCTACTTTTGTGGTCAGCTCTGGCCCTTATGGTCTGGTTTTTAGAGTGAGCACAGTGACTAGACCAAAGCTTTAGGCTTAAAAACCAAACCCTGATTCAGGAAACTGGCACCAGTGCTTATATCTACACTAATGATGATATTTTTCTGACCCCCCGTTCCCCAGATCTCACCCCTATAAACCACTGCTTGACTAAGGTTGCAAGATGGGCACATCAGAACCGCCTCAATTTAAAATGCACAGAAAACAATAGCTACTTGCATTACTGGATCTTCCACATCCCCCTCCATCGGCCCACTTCTTGACGGTCTTTATCTGCTGTCATGTTTCTATCACACTTACATCCACACTGAAATATCTTGGTGTCCTTCTTTGACACTGAGTTAGCTTCACTAATCAAATTAGCACGATGGTCAAAAGTTGGTTCATTGCCCTTCATCAGTTCCGTGCTAGTCGTCCCTTTTTGAATATTGCTACTCAAAGAACTCTTGAGTCTCGTCTCGTGACGCAAGTATTGCAATACCATTTAGGCAGACCTCTTTGCTTCTGAACTGAAGCGACTTCAGTCTGTTCAGCAGCCATCTGGATTCTTTTCTCTGCCTGAACACTCGACTATGTCACTCCTCTCTTAACACAGCATCACTGGCTATCTCCAGGAACAAGCAGGAATGAGTCTTCACATATGGGTACGTCGGTACTGACGGAGCCTGTGCGGGAACGCTCCCCAGCGTCCAATCAGAAAGCTTTTGGGAGCATCCCTCAGCGCCTGCGTGCTGCCTTCCCACCTTTCCAACTGTCTCTCCTCAGTTTTCGTTTTTCCGCGGAGCCGGCAGGACGTCTTCCTGTCACCGCAGAAAATATTTTCTTTAAATCTTTTACTTTTTGTTTTCTTGTGGTCGCGGCTGTTTCCCCGACTCCACCGGTACCGCCGGTGGTTTTTTCTTTTCTTTTTCCTAAAACTCGGAGTTTTTTCCCCCCTGTTTCTGTCTTGAATTTTTGGGCCTGTAAGGCCTCTCCATTATGGAGCCTTCTTCTCCTAAGAAGTGCCTTAACTGTGGAAATACAGTTTTCTTTTTAGACTCCAATAACTGGTGTCTAACCTGTTTGGGTCCTGAGCCCTTTCCTCCAGAGCCATCAGGCTACAATTTTATGAGAAGAAATTCTCCATTTCGAGTTTCCCTCTATGCCGTTTTCCCTTCCAGTGTAAGGGCACCTACCGTTTCTTCTCTACAGGATCAGGTAACCCACAAACAGTCTGTTAAGACTAGCCAATCCTTGGGTGGTAGGTCTCATGCCAAACATGATGACGGCTCCGGCCTTGCCCTCAAGACCTTATTGGCTTCAAAACCCCGGCGGGAGTCTTTGGTCTCCAAAGGCTTTCAGGGGTTTCAGGTTGTTCCTGGGGCTCACCCCTCACAGAACATACCTGAGCCATGCTCGGGGGTGGCATCCGCTTTGAGTGGTACCGATAACCCGGCATCGGCACTGGTGTTGAGCGATCTACTCCTCACCAGGGATCGTCATCTGGTGTACTCGGTGCCTTCGGGACCGATCGATACCCAGATTGACTTTCCAGTATCGGCAGCTCCGTCGATACGACCCCTGACGTCGGTACCATCTAGACATGCATCGATAGATTCGCTTCCTTCGATGCCGAGTCTAGAATCGATATCTAGTCTGGAAGACTGGGTACTGATGCGTCTCGGAACCGACACGCACCGATTCCGGATGCGCGGTACTGAGGATATTCACCGAGACTTTCGAGTTTCCTCGGTACCGTTTGAGCAGCCTCCGATGACTGTTTCGATGTCGGTATCGCCTTCGATTCCGGCTCAGCCACCGGTATCGGTGTCGATGCTGGTACCTGCAGTAGCATCGGGACCAGCTCCATCCATGCTTTTTTCACCAGGATCGCTCCTTTCTATACCTAGTTTGGAATCGATACCTAGCATGGACGATACAGTACTGATTGTTTCAGGTCATACCCGCCAGTCCCAGTATCCATTCATTAGAGATCCTGTTTTGCACCAGACAAGTACATCCTCTGGTGCCCAGCCTAGTTCTTCGAGTTTAGCCTGTCCAGGGATTGTTCCCATTGGAGATCCTTCTTTTCAGAAATTTCTCCTTGACATGGCAACATTCCTGGCTATTCCTATCCCTGGCTATGATCCTACACAAGGCTTTTCTGGGAAAAAGGAAAATATAATGCTTCCTTTACATCATTCTTTACAGGATCTTCTTCTGAAAATATGGGAGACACCTTTAAGGGCTTCCTCACCTTCTACAGCAACTGCTCTTCTGTATCAGGTGCCCCCCTCTCCAGGGTTTCAAAAGACTCAACTTCCCCATCATTCCATTGTAGTGGAATCAGCAATGAGGAAGGTAAAAAGCAAGAAGAAGCATTCTTCTTTCCCGCCAGGTCGTGCATCTAGAACACTAGATGCTTTTGGACGTCAAACCTTCCAAACATCTATGCTGGCAACAAGGATTCTCTCATATATTTTTTATATGAGTCTATCCCTTCAGGAGGTCACAGAGAAATTATCTCTTTTGACTCCTTTTCTTTCAGAGCCCAAGGCTGCAGACTATTCCTTGCTTCTTAGTCATAGCCAGAATATCTCTAGGTTTCTTTCTCGTGCTTCCCTAGATTCCTTTGAGTCTGTTAGCAGAACCTCTGCTATAGCCATAGGAGCACGACGTAGAGCCTGGCTCCAAGCTTCAAACTTGAGCAGATGGGCACAACAAATACTGGGTAACACTCCTTGTACTGGAGAAAATCTCTTCAACAAGGAGTCTTTACGTCAGGTTGCTCATTGCTCCACTGACTTCCCTGTTTCTGAGGGCTATCCTAAACCTTCTCCTTCCCCAGTAGGTAGGAAATGCCCTACCAAACCTTCTTTCCCTAAAAGAAGAAGGTTTTATTCTTCTCCTGCCCATCATACAGATGTTCCCAAACAGGGGAAACCTCGCCCTGGTCTGAAGAATCCAAACTCAAGCCAGGAAAATTAACCCTCAATAGCGTTCCAATTAATCTGTTATAATATACAGTTCACTTCTTCTCATTAGAAGTTTTTTCACTGTTTTTTCATTTAAACCTCTACACTTGGATTCCTGTTTCCAGGACATCCACTTGTTTTTAGGTATGCTGAGCTGTCAGGATATTCATGTCTATGGGTCACAGGATTTTCCTCCTCTTCCTACACTGAAGAGAGGTTTGCCAACTATCTCATGATAGTTTTTCTGTACCACCATGAATTTTTCCTTCTACAGACTTACCATATGGCAAGTCTCACCTCAGCTCCTATTTTTTCTTTACCTTCTTTTCCAGGGTTCCCCTGTAACAGTGGTATCATACCAATGGAAGGCTTTCTTAGCCTTTCCAGTCTTCCTTTTTTCCTGATCTGGGCAGCTTGTCAGACAGGGACAGGATATTCTCCTCTTGTTCTGTCTGTTCTCTCTGTTAAAAACAGAAAGATCTTTCTGCTCTGCCATTCAGCAGCTGCCCATGCAGGAGCTTCAGTGATTGGTCTACTGGTACTTTTCTATAAGTTCCAGTATGGTCTTCCACTACTTTTTGTCTAACCTTAGTAGTGCTTCCAAGATAGTGCTCATCTATCTTGGATAATCCTTATAACTTCTTTTCTGCCATCTCCAAATCCTTGGAGTTGGCAGCACAGTTGAGCTGGCAGCTGGTTGTCTCCAACAGCCAGTTTTATTTCCCAACTCTCCTGCATAATGCTCTCTGCAATCCTACAGAGAAGCTTTTCACTATGGGCCCTTGCTAGAGAGCATGAGGGTTTTTTCTTTAATGACTATCCTATATGGTTGGAAAAGGCTTCCTCAATCACCTCCCATGACTGTGAGGGTTCTTTACACCCTTCTATTTCCTTTTAATAAAGGACATAAACCTTTCCTACGTGACAGTCTAAAGAGTTACCAACTTCCTACAGGACATATGCTCTTTTTCCTTGCAGCTTGTCCTCATGGTATCCTAATCCTTCATGGACAGCACATATTTAACTAACGCATGATACCCCACCCCTTGTCCCTCAAGTGAGTCTACCTGGTGTCTCTCCTATGCGTATTCTGTCCCTTCACCATGTTAGAGTTCTACTGGACTCAGGACTTGCTGTTTACAGTCTAATATTATCCTCTGTTTTCTCGCAACCAGCCTGGTTATTTTACTGGGTAGCATTCTACTCCATCTTAACCAGAGGGAATAGATTCTCTATATCTTCTCAAGTAGGTTCCACCTTCTTGTTATGAGATGAATCATTCCTCTTCACATCTTCCATGTGAAGATTCCTGTAGACATATCTCTTTCTGCTTACTTGCAGACATTTCTCTTTAGACCTATATATATATTCATATAGGTTCATATGTCTATATGCTTTCTTTAGATGCATATGTCTGTCAGCCATGTGTGCATAGACTATACCCCCTGGATCTCACCATAAACATATCTATCTATCTATATATATCTACACACACACATATATATATATATATATATATCTATCTATCTATCTATATATATCTACACACACACATATATATATATATATATATATATATATATATATATATATACACACACATACACATATGTGTTTATCTGTTGAGATACTTCTTTTAGGTAGATATGTATTCACATACTTATCTCTCTGTCTGTGCTCATAAAGGTGTTTTTTCCTTCCTATCTGTTCCAGACAGTGGGTTTTCACATGTTCATACCTTTCACAGTGTGTTTCGGTTTTATGCACACAGCCACTGCTGTGGTACTGACAGCTTTTACCATAACCTTAGGTTCAGGTATCCCTGAAGCTCCCTATTCCTTTATCTTCCTACCTCTCGTCAGTTAGGACAGACATGGGGGATCTTCAGTAGCTCTGAGGTTTCCAACTCCTCAGACATCTGTCCTTCCTTGGGATTACGGGGTTTTTCTCCATACCCCTTCTTCCCTCAAGGACTAAGCCAATTTTGTCCAACTCGGTCAGTCTTCCTCTTTTGCTCCTAGCTATAATTAACTCTGTAGCCAAAAGAGTTTTCAGCTTTTTCCATAAAGCTTTCTACTAAAGACTCTACCGTTTTTGTTCTTCCCCAGTTCAATCCTGGGGTCACCTGTCAGTTCCAGATTTTGACCTTCAACTCACTTCTGTGAGGTCATCTTGAAGATTCCTCTACTGGATCCCCAGTTGATTCCATCAGCCTCTCTACTTCCTGCAATCCAATAGGTGAGGTCCATATGGTGATTGTTCATTTCAATACATTTCATGATGCTTATCATATATACAGGGACTCCTTGTCTGTAGTCCTATTTTAGGTCAGCTGTCTCCTACAGCTCCTCTCTTCTTCAACTCCTACCCTCCATCCTCGGGTGCCTGGGCATATGAGGTGGAGCATGTTTCAATCACCAACATGCTAGGGCTCCAGGCATCTTAGCTTGGGAGTCCCCATATGTGAAGGCTCATTCCTGCTTGTTCCTGGAGATAGCACAGTTACTTACCTGTAACAGGTGATCTCTGGGAACAGCAGAAATAATTCTTCACAACCCACCCACCTCTCCTAGGAGTTGTATCTCTCTATCTCTCTTCCTTTCCTCTTTCTCTCTTTTGTCTTGGCTATAAAACTCAACTGAGGAGAGACAGTTGGAAAGGCGGGAAGGCAGCACGCAGGCGCTGAGGGATGCTCCCAAAAGCTTTCTGATTGGACGCTGGGGAGCGTTCCTGCGCAGGCTCCGTCGGTACCGACGTACCCATATGTGAAGATTTATTCCTGCTGTTCCCAGAGATCACCTGTTACAGGTAAGTAACTGTGCTTTCTGTGTCTGCTCAGATCTTGACATTGACTCATAAAGCCCTTCATTCAGCTGTCCCTGACTGTTTGCTTTTATTACCTTGCATGCTCCAGCTAAATCACCTGCTTGTCCCTCCCCTTTCTAGAACCAAATTACAAAACTACTGGACAATCTGCTTTCTTTGTTGCCCCCATTCTGTGGAATACTTTTCCGTCACAACTGTGCTTTGAACCATCTTAATAAAAAATGTAAAACGGATCTTAAGAGCCACCTCTTTGAGTGGGCTTTCTGTGTGACGGGCTGCCACAGGCTGTTGCAACCCTGCCTAAGGATGTTTTTCCTTTTTCTCTGCTTTCCTTTGACACATTGGAGTTCCATTTTTTGTTTTTAAACTAGCTTGTTTGACTGTAAACTGCTTTGCACATTTACAGAAGGTGGTTCAGAAAGTCCATACACCTAGCTAGGTGCCAGAAAGGTCAAAATTGAGAACCTTAAATTATTCCTTTAAAGGTTTATATTCTACGTACTGAATTTTTTGCACCTGATTATTTGCGAGGTTGTTTGATGTCTTATAGGATTTTCATGGCCTGCTATCAAGTATTTTGTTATAACAGCTGAAATACCAGTAAAAAAAAAAATAAAAATGGATTTTTGAGTTGACTGTGAAAGCAAACAAAAATCATGAGGGATCTTATTTCTTTGTTCTATTTATGCTGTTCTCATAATGCATACACCAGTGCACAGTACTCGGCAGTTAGCTAACCCAATTCAGCACCCAAGGGGAAGACTGGGGGCAATGGCTGGGGAGGAGAGAGACACTGGTAGGAAGGAGAAGACAGAGCCTGTTGAGCACGGCTGCCAGGGGGCATCAACCAGGGCGGTTGCTGTGGGCCCTCATGCCACAGCGGGTCACAAGCCTACCTCAATCTGAAGGCAGCATAGCCTTAAGATGGTCTTTGCGACCCCCCTAAATCTTCAACACTGGTCCTGCTTCTGAGGACTGGCTGGAGGAAGAGAGAGAGACTGGTACGCACTGACTGAAGAGAGGGAGAAGTCTTAGGAAACGGCCGAGGGTTGGAGAGAAAGATTGAGACTAGTGGAGACTGGGTGGAGGATGAGAGGGAGCCTGCTAGGGGCTGTCTGGGAGAGGATAAGGGGGAGAGAGAAGAGAGATAAAGATGGCTAGCGGAGACAGGCTTGGTACTAAGGGAAAGGGTATGGGAAAGTAGCAGCGATAATCTGGTGTTCCCTCAACATTTTGGAGGTTAAAAAGGGGTCCACATAACCAAAAAGGTTGGGAACCCAGGACCTCCCACCTTACAGTAAGGCCAGGAGAGCAAAAACGTAGAGCCAAGAAGCAGGTAACATGATATGTGGACTTCGCTTTGAATGTGTTGTGCACTATATTTGTACAGCTCTTTACTTGCTGCTTTTGGGGATTTTTGGTGCAGCGGAGCTTGTTTCACCATGAACTCCTGCGTTTCATGAGAAGCTTTACGCTGTAAGCGAAAGTGCCCCACTTACCTGCGCCAGAAATGGAGAATAAGCCCTAAGGCATGGCTTCCCAAGCCTGGGGTTTGAAGATCTCCACAATGAATAGGCTGAGATAAAGAGGCCTGCACTAGACTCGGTTATGCCAATTTGTCTCATGCATATTCATTGTGGAGATCCTGCAAGCCGACTAAATGTTGGGTTCCCAGGACAGGGAAGCCCTGGCCTAAGATATGCCAGAGCAGTGCTGCACAGGTTGAAGGTTGTCCACAGCATTTCTTTCCACTTCATACGCTGCTGTTCTGAACGATAGCCATTTTACATTTATAACTGGGCCACGTGCCAGACAAAAACACCCAAGTCATTAAGCCCGCCTGCGATTTCTCATGCGACTCTTTATATGTACAGAAACCTTTCGCCTGGAAATGGTCACTTTCAGTTTCATAGGAGTTGGAGCTGAGTTTTTTTTGGTTTTCATTGAGAGAATGGTTTCAGCAAAACAATTTATTTTCTGCCTTCCAGTGACTTCTGTTTCTGCTCTCTTTCCTGATTGCATTCTTTCATCAGCTTTGGAGACACTCCAGTGATATTTATTTTATTTAACTGTGTTTACATACCGTTGATCTACGAGTCTAAGTGGTTTACATAGAACAACTTGGCCAAGTTGGCTTACATGGAACAGAGACAACTTAGTGAGGTACATAGATAGCCTCATAAAATTGGATTACGTCTAAAATCAGGCGTGGTACAGGATGGCGTGTACTTGTAGGGTAGGTGTGTTTGGGGGAATAGGACGGCGGATGGACAGAATTACAATTCACGTGTGTATGTTATAAAATATGCTTGCGTGCATGTAAAGCATGACGTAACCCATATACAGAACTTCCAAGCACCTTCCTTCATTATACGTGTGATTTCTGCAGGAGTTGTGCTAGTATTTTATAAAGACACACAGGTACTTCTGTGTCTTTATAAATGTTTTCTCCACCTCCAAACTTAGGTTTTCTGTTATAAAATTGCCCTGGACTTGTGTGGCCCAATTACAGACGTCTTAATGTATATTGGGCCCAGTTTTCAGAACTGCCGATCGTCAAACTGCGGCACTTAAATATCACGGAGCTATTGAGTGGCAGGATCCGGATAGGAGCTGCCGCTGAATGTCTAGACAGAGCAGCTCTAACCGGATTAGTACTGGTACCACCCCCACTCCGCCCATGGACTGGCCTTGCACCAGCCGATGATGCCAGAGCACTCTTTAGAGAGGTTAATTGGCATCAACTATCTAGTGCTGCTGTGAATATCAGGGTCTGCCTCCTTGGCTGGCCAGCTGGCTAAGGGCTTTGGATATAGGCCCAATTGTTTGCTAAACAGATGATATCCATATGGTGACTTGTCTTATTTTATGTTACTGAGAGAGTTCAAGTTATTTTATTGTCCTTATAAAACTAAAACGAGTGCATGCTTCAGGAGAACACGGAGGGTGTGGTTCATAGTTTCCTTGGCATTACCTGGATTTTAGATTAGTGCTCACTTTCTCAGTCCAAGATCATATTCGGCTACAGTAGATAATTCACTGCCCCAGAGGATTTACAATCTAAATTGGTATCTGAGGCAGAGGAGGGTGAAGTGACTTTCCTAAGGTCGGAAGGAACACCGGTGGGAGGTTTCCTAGCTTTTCTGATCCTCAGTGTGCTGCTCTCACTGCTACGCTACTCATGCTGTCTTGGAATAGCAATCGGGAGCCCTTTCCATGTGGGGATTTGGTTCACACACTGGGCAGGGACCCAGTTGGTAGATGCACTGACGGTTTCAGACATATGATTGCCTGGGGAGGGACTCCGAGTCATACATGTGGATGAAGGGGTGGAATCAGTAGGCAGTAGGCACTCAGCACTGGTGAAATACATCTGAAAACAAGTGAGGAAATCTTAAGTGAAAATTAATGTGTGAAAAACTTTGGAAGAAATCTCCAGAAAACAGTGCTGCCAAGGAGCGCCGTGTGAGGATGACGTGAAGTCCACAAGAACTATTTTTAGACAGACAGATGGGATGGCATTGACTATCCCACTTACAACCAAATATAATTGTTCAAGATGCCAACTTTGCAGTATTCAATCAACATAAACATTATTTTGAAAAACCTGTTTAAAGGTGAGCACATGGGCGGCCTTTACCTAGTTACTAGCAGCATTAAGACGACGCCTTCCTCCAGGATGCAATGAATCTGAAAGTTTTGAAGTCGCTTGCACTCCTTCCCCAATTCGGGTGAAGACATCTGTTAGGCATGAACAGATGACAGGTCCCCTCCTTTCTTTGTAACCAGCAGACCCAATAAAAGAGCCCCATGCAAGTTACAGAGATGAGATCTCTTTTAAGAGGGGAAGTTTAGTGAATGAGGTCTTTCATTTTTGATCAAAAGCTTTGGCGTGACAGTTTTTAAGAAGGAGACGGTGAAGAAAAAGGGTGAGATTTTTGTTACCTGAGGTTAGGAAGCCTCTCTCGTGAAGGGGCAGCTGCCGCAGGCCAGAAAAGAAAAAGCAATAGATCTTGGTCTTCTCGGAGTATAAGAATATGACATAAATTACAAAATTACTCCATACAAACATGCAGCAATGGTAGGGTGGCTAGCAGGTATGTCTTTAAATTTTTCAATATATTTCTACTCCCAAGTGTAGTCTCAGACCTCAGTAGCGCTCTACACCACTATCTTAGTGGAGACCAGACAGCGCTTTGATAGCATCAATGACCACTATGGAAAAAAAAAATTTATATAAAGGTATAGCAATATCACCAATTCTCCACCACCGTTGTGTTTTAAAAACTATTGAAAAAGCTTATCGCAACATGAATTCTCTTGTTTGATCTCTACGCCTCCCACGGCACCTTTCTGAGCGTTTCACTCCACACCGGAGTTTCTTCAGGAGGGTCTAGAAAAAATAAGAATATAACAATAGCTCTACACATCCATTGGGAACACTTTTCCATAGCAGTTGCAATTTTGATGTTAACATCATTTCTCTTTTAAAAATAATTTTTATCTTACGTCAGTCAGTATCCAAAATCCCCATTTAGAAACTCACTAAAAGCTACTCACTTATTGACTGCTGCCCACGTTCCTCAATAGTTCCTTGTAGTTCAAAAAAACGCCGCGCATGCGGACTTCGACACCCACCTGGTTTTTATACAAGACAGCCAATTCATCATTGTTCATAAAAAAATAAAGTTTCATCCAAAGATTTACCTCTCGCTGCTGTCTGTATGCAATCGATACAAAAACATCGTAGGTGAGTGAAGTCATGATTTAAATCCTCACAGTGTTGAACTATGAGTGCTGTCATATTTTTACAGTGTAAGCGGCTTTTATGTTCGAGCATCCGAACCTTGAACGAACGACTGGTTTTTCCGATATAAAGCTGATTGCAAGGGCATCTAATAGCATAAACAACTGATGTACTGCAGTATTACGGAAGAGGCAACAGAATTTCAATATTTAGGTAAAATGTATGTTCTCAAACAAATGACATCTTGTAATTCTACATCAGTTGTTTATGCTATTAGATGCCCTTGCAATCAGCTTTATATCGGGAAAAACCAGTCGTTCGTTCAAGGTTCGGATGCTCGAACATAAAAGCCGCTTACACTGTAAAAATATGACAGCACCCATAGTTCAACACTGTGAGAGGTAAATCTTTGGATGAAATTTTATTTTTTTATGAACAACGATGGATTTTCACTGTTAACCCAGTAAAGCCTTTTGGCCTGAATTCTTCTGTTGAGTGGCAAGCCTGTAGTTAGGGCATTGGAAATGGGACTGCTCAGTTAGCTCGGAGATGAATTGGCTGTCTTGTATAAAATCCAGGTGGGTGTCGAAGTCCGCATGCGCGGCGTTTTTTCAAACTACAAGGAGCTATTGAGGAACGTGGGCAGCAGTCAATAAGTGAGTAGCTTTTAGTGAGTTTCTAAATGGGGATTTTGGATACTGACTGACGTAAGATAAAAATTCTTTTTAAAAGAGAAATGATGTTAACATCAAAATTGCAATTGCTATGGAAAAGTGTTCCCAATGGATGTGTAGAGCTATTGTTATATTCTTATTTTTCTAGACCCTCCTGAAGAAACTCCGGTGTGGAGTGAAACGCTCAGAAAGGTGCCGTGGGAGGCGTAGAGATCAAACAAGAGAATTCATGTTGCGATAAGCTTTTTCAATAGTTTTTAAAACACAACGGTGGTGGAGAATTGGTGATATTGCTATACCTTTATATAATTTTTTTTTTTTCCATAGTGGTCATTGATGCTATCAAAGCGCTGTCTGGTCTCCACTAAGATAGTGGTGTAGAGCGCTACTGAGGTCTGAGACTACACTTGGGAGTAGAAATATATTGAAAAATTTAAAGACATACCTGCTAGCCACCCTACCATTGCTGCATGTTTGTATGGAGTAATTTTGTAATTTATGTCAGAAAAGAAAAAGGGCAATTCAAGTTCCACTCGGTCTTCTCTTTGAGAATAAGGCTACAAATTATGTTTGTTTCAGAAGAGTGAGATGTTTTGTGGGGCGGGGGGCAGTGCATCAGGAAACTCCCCACCGCATTGTAAGCTCATCACCTCCTCCCCCCCCCCCTCCCTCTTGCTACTTTTCTTCCCTGTTTCCTTTGTTCACAAGCTAGCAGATGCCTCAGTCCACAAAACGCAGGACTGATGCATCTTCAAAGGCTGTCTCCTCCTCTCCCTGCCCCCCTCAGTCCTTCATCTTCGAGTCACTGAAAGGGAGGAATTTACAGGAGAGTTCTGGGCTTGGGTTTATCTGTACCTTCAGAGTTTTATTGGGGCAGGGGATTCCAGTCATAACCTTGTTTGTATGGTGCATAATGCAGTTGCTTGCTCCGGCCACCACAATGCATATAAATAAATCATATTTATCCCCCCCCCCACCACCAACCCCTTTGCTGGTCATTTGTATGTTCTATTTTCCGTAGCTGCCAATTTACCCAGTTCTAGTAGGGACGTTTTTCGGCCAGTCCTTGTTTTTTAATCTTATGTTTCCAGTGCAGTGTGGCATTTGTAGTCCTTGTTTCTACCTATTGAAATCGGTGCTGCTGGTCTCATAATGCATTAGGATGGGGTTGTCTGAAATCCAAGAGTGGTCTAAAATGCTGGGTAAGTTGAAAGCTCTGGTGCTGGTATTTTTTTCTGTCATATTCTCTCCACGTCTAGTGTTCACCCCCTCCCCCTTTCCCCTTCATTGGTCTTCCATCCACAGTTGCGCCCCCCCCCCCCAGCTTCCCTTGATACTTCCACCCTCTGTACCTATCCTCTCTCCAGCCCTCATCTACCTTCCTTTGATTCTCATGCCGTCATTTCCGTTCCTTCTCTATCACTTATCGCCTACAACAAAAAATAAGTGAGACTGCTCATGAAATTAACTTTTCCTAAATGCTACTGCGTGCCTGTAAAAAAACAAAAACAAAAACCAGGCACTCTAGTGTTCCCCCTTTTTAAATAAATAAAAATATGGGGTACACTTTAATCAACCAGGTCTGGTTCTAAGAAGAATAAATAAGGGCCTTAGATGAGGGACCCCGGTGATCTGCTTAATTTCAAGGCAGCATCTATACAACACAGACTAATTAATTACCCCAGCTATATCATTCATCGGCCCAAACTAAGTGTTTTTATTTTTGAAATGCATTTAAAAGAAAAAAAACCACTTAGCTTATATGTGTAGAAAACCTGATTGGTTAGTATCCTCCCTCTTAAATAAATGGGGTACACTTTAAAGTGCCTGTTCTTTTTTACATGTGTGCAGATGCATTTAGGAATATTTAATGTTATAAGCAGTCTCACTTATCACTTTTGTTGTCTGTGGGTACTTGGTTGTGGAATATAGCGAGTGTGTGGCCTCACCGTCTGCTGGCATTCAGCCCCACTCTTCTGTTTTTACCCTCTGCCCAGCATCTCCATTCTACAAACTCGAACCCCCTCCACCTATCCCTCTCCTCCCTCTAGAAATTCTTCCCCTTATCACTCCTCACCTGCAGTCACTCTTTCCCCTCTCCCCCAACACCACCTCACCTACAGTCACTTTGCCCCCTCTCCCCCTCACCCAACACCACCTCACCTACAGTTACTCTTTCCCCTCTCCCCCAACACCACCTCACCTACAGTCATTCTGCCCCCTCTCCCCCTCACCCAACACCACCTCACCTACAGTCACTCTGCCCCCTCTCCCCCTCACCCACCACCACCTCACCTACAGTCACTCTACCCTCTCTTCCCCCCTCACCCAACACCACCTCACCTACAGTCACTCTACCCCTCTCCCCCTCACCCAACACCACCTCACCTACAGCCACTCTACCCCCCTCCCCCTCACCCAACACCACCTCACCTACAGCCACTCTACCCCCTCTCAGCCCCTCACCTACCACCACCTCACCTACAGTCACTCTACCCTCTCTCAGCCCCTCACCCACCACCACCTCACCTACAGTCACTCTTTCCCCTCTCCCCCCTTACCCAACACCACCTCACCTACAGTCACACTACCCCCTCTCCCCCTCACCCTCCACCACCTCACCTACAGTCACTCTACCCCCTCTCAGCCCCTCACCCTCCACCACCTCACCTACAGTCACTCTACCCCCTCTCCGCCCCTCACCCAACACCACCTCACCTACAGTCACTCTACCCCCTCTCGGCCCCTTTTCCCTTCCAGGCACTCCTTTCTCTTTTATACCCCCTCCAGGCATTCTTCTCTTTTCTTCTCACTACCTCCTGCAGATCCTTCTCTATCCCCCCCCCCCACCCGCCCAAAAAAACAACTCCTCTCATCAGGGTTTCTCTTCCTCCAATGCTGAAACCAATGGTCCCCTCTGCTGGCTGATAGGCTGCTGCCACAAGGTTAGTCTTGTACTGTAGCGGTGCAATTATGTATTTATTTGGCATTGCCTATATACTGCTTTTCACTGGGTCAAAGCGGTTTACAAAGAACCAAGGTTATGGAACAGATTACATGGAACTACCTTATATACATGGGATGCTTGTTACATAGAGCAATGATTATAGAGACAATTACATGGATCAATTAAACTTATATACAAGGAATAATAACTATTAAGTAATAACTATATAATTAAGCTTAGGGGAAGGATCAGGAAGACGGGACTGTGCTGCAATGATCAGATATGACAGGAAGGGGGGGTGTAGGGGAAGGGGCATCAGACCTGCAGGTTTTCATTGTGGGGTTGGGGTTGGGATGAATTTTGTGCAGACTGCTGACAGACAAGGTACCAATGTTTAACAAACCCCCCCACACATCTAACAGTCATGAATTTGGCATCCAGTGAATCAATTACCCGGGGCAAGTTCCTTATTCGCTCCACCCCTGATGTGAAAGAATACACCCTGCTAAAAACTCCTAATTATGCTTTGCAGTGATCACTAATTTGTTACCTTTCTTCAAGCAGCAAGATACCCAAGAGGAACGATAAATCAAAAGATCATTCTGGTGCTCTTAGAGAAGACAACCAGTATTAAAAGCTAATAGTAATAATCTGCATCTAAAAAAAATTATTGAATAACTTTGTGGTGGGTGAAAAGAGTTGCTTGGAGCCAGCTGAAAATACGCTTTCTCTTTAGTGGTTCTAAAATATTGACATTGAGGGGCATCTCAGTCTACAGTTCTGGGGGTGTGCAGTAGAGAGCACAGAGGGATTGAAGACTGTCTGTTCATCTTGGCAGGTAGCATCCAAATGTTTGGGGCTGTCTCTGTAAAGTCAATATGTAAAAATTAAACTTCTGTGTTAACTGCGGCATTGCATGTGGCTTTTTAAGCTTTATGGCTGTGCTAGTGCTGTTATTATCTACAAAGAAACTTAACATTGGCATGCACACCCTAGCATCTGCCGATGATCATCCCACTCCTTTCTCCAAATAACATTCTCCAAGGTAGTGGCAAAACCTGGCCCCAACTTTATTAACTCTTTGAACTTCAACTTTACAATAACATGGTGAAATTAGTACATTATCGCTCCCAGAGTGACATCCTCCACGACTAAACGGCAGCATCCTAGTCATCCAAACAGAGGTTACTCCCTCCTAAGCCTGCGGCGTCACCAGGCTGAGGTCTGTTCAGAACTAATGGAGCCTTCGAAAAGTGCCACAGTGGTGATGCCCACGATGCTGGAGACTATACTCTATGCTCCGCCCCATCATTTCCCCAAACTATTCTTTGAGTCAAGGTAGTGAGCGATGCTGCTCCCTCTACTAAACTACGCCATCTGCATAGCCTTGTCTCTCCACCTATAAGCTGCTGTCCTGAAAGCTTTGCCACTCCCTTCCAACGGTGCTAAACAAGATGTTCCGGCGGATATCTGGCAAGTGGACACCATCCAGCCAATTCACCCCTGGACAATCTGCTGTAAGCTGATCATGGAAAAGTACCAGACTGCCCCCCCCCCCGTGACAAAATAAAATGTGAAACTTCTGCATTAACTCTTTCACGCAGTCTCTTGGCCACTTTTAGGTTTAACGATATCATGATAGAATCTTCTAGGAATAATCTGAGGGTAACATAAAGAAAATAACATTCATTTGTTGAATCAACTCGACTCCTTTTCTCACTCCTCATGCAGGAGGATGTATGTTGGAGGAGGCAGAACCCGACATCCCTTTTACGCAAATGTGTCCAAGGCAGCCCCTGCGTCCCTGTAACTCTGCCGCGGCACGGGCTGGAACCGGACAGGTGGGGAGGGTGTCTGAGCCCTGGCTACTGCTATGCAGAGTAATACAGCAGCAGGCTGCACTCGGTGGCTTAGCGCTGTAGCAAAGCAAACCTGCATTTCCCATTGCTGGTTTTAAGGGGCTGACAGCATCCGGCCTGTCCAGATAAAAACTAGTCAAGCCAGCTGAAAACTGGCCAGTTGGCAACCCTACCCCGAGAAGGTCTGGCAGCATTCGATGGCAGATTGCTGTTTTGCTCCACCAGCCGGTAAGTCCTTTGAATTGCCCTTTTACCAGGGGACTGGCCTTGTTGACCAGCCACCTACCCTCACACCCTACTTCTGCTTAGGGGCCATCTGTTGTCATATATTGCCAACCCTTGCTTTCTTTTTTCACGCCTACCTCTCAGCTGCTATACACCCCAGGGACTGTGCTGCTTTGCTGTTTCCAGAGTCCTCTTTACTGGTCCCTGCCTACCACACTCTGTCCCCTCCCTCTGTGCCCGAGAGGGTTCACCACTTATCCCTCAAGGAGCTGCATCCGACTGATTCCTGTCCAGCATCACCCCCACCCACCCCCCGCCTGCCACGCTGCAAACTGTAGCACAAACACTTTGGGCTTTAGGACCACAGGAGCCAGCTGGCAACCACGGCAGGCTGAGGCTCCAGAATGGCCTATCCTGCAGCCGCGTGGCTTATGGGGCTATTGTGACACGGTCCCCCATTCTCTGAGTCTGCTGTCCTGGCAGTGCTCCAGCCCTCAAAGCAGCGGATCACACCACTGGCCTCCACACCTCCCGACCCTTCTGGCCAATGGAGCTCTGCACTATGGACTGCCTTATCGCTGCTGCCAAGGATGCAGTACACACCAAGAGCCATCCCAATGTTGCTCCCTAAGCCTCTTGCCTAGGTCAGGAAAGTCTGTGACAGCTGCTGGACATCCTATGGCCTATCTGGGATTCCCAAGGTGTTCAACAGTAACCTGCACTGCAGCTGCTCAGTGTCTCAACGGCATGGGAGCTCACCTAAACTCTAGATATGCTTCTTGTTCCCACCTCATCCTGCTCATGCTCTTCTGTCTCCTAGTTCTCCACTTCCTACTCCCCCTCTCCATACTACATGACAACCCCTCATCTGAAAGGAGCCCAGCCATGTTATGTTCCCACTCAGGGGAAGTGAGCATCACTTAATATAACACTGTCTAATTAATGCAGGGATTCTGAGGTATCTAACTGGTATAATAAGCTGAGTAATCGGAGACATAAAAAAAGACCGGATAACAGACTTATAAATGGAGCATGAGGACCATGAAATAATTGAAAAGAAATATGTTTGCGTTTTCCTGTAAGGATATGAAGACATGTAATGAAAGAAGGTGATAGGTGGAAGGTTGTTCTGGAAGGTGATAGAGAAGGCAGACTATGTCTGAAAGGCAGTGTGAGAGCATCCAGGAACCAGGACCAGAGCCATTGAACACAGGATGCAGGTAAAAGGATGAGCTGTGATCAAAGGGTCCAAAGGAACAAAAGGCAGAATGTGTAGACCTAAACAGATGAGTGCAAGAATTGTGACTAAGAGCTGCTTCAGCAGGCTTCTCTTTAGTTGCCTAGGCTCTGGGGATATTCATGCTTGAGATGCGCTGTGGGGATGCTAGCAGGAGTTTCTGATTATGAAGAGCACAGCGACACTTTGACAACTTTTATAAAGCAGTGAATGGGCAAAACAGGGCTAAGCCTTGTTTCTTTAACTGTTTTGAAAGGATAAAAGGCTTCTTTCTCGGGGGAGGGGGGGCCTTGTGCCCAAATGATTGTTTTGCACATGTTATGATAAGAATGAACCTCATTCTAAAATCGGGGGATGCTGACATGATCTCAGTCATATGATTGTTTTTTTGTAGCTACTTTATTGAGGTCTTATCTGTTTTTGAATTGTTAATGTTTGTTGTGATAGTATCAGATAGACAGGATACAAATGTTTTAAATTGATAAATCAATCTCTGAGATTTAGTGCTAGTGCTCTTTCAATTATTTTATCCTTGTTCTGGAGCTTGCAAGTTGTGATATATATTGAGGTAAACGTGGAACCTTTTTGATGATGAAGGTGGTGCCTGTCTGCTTTATTTTCATATCCTTCTGTGCCTTTGCCTACTCTCCGATTCCCTCTTTTGGTGCTTGATGATCTGCTGTTTGTCCATACATAGCACAGAATGGTTGCTTGAGATCATTACATATGTATGGTGTTACCAACAGGGGGCGCTCTGTGCATGTTGGTTCAACTCCCAAACTGCTTCCCAGCTTCCTGTGGCCCTTGACTCTTGTCACAGGTAGCAAAAGAAACCCATACAAGATGTCCGTTCCAGCCTTTATTATAAAGCAGTCTTCAAACAAAGAAGGTTCAAATAAAACACAAAAGTGTCTTTCTCTCTCCAGAGAGTGAACACAGCTTCCTCTGCGGATAAGTCCCCAATGTTACTACTACAACTTTGCAGCCGCTCAGTAATACACACAAGTCCTGCACTGCTCTTTCTTTCTGACTTCTCCTCAGCCCTGTGGGGAGATAAGCCCCACTTGTTAATAGCAGTCTCTGTCTCTTTATTCTTAGAGGCCCAGTCCAGATCCAGGAGAGGGAAATCTCCCTCCTCTCCTGTCCTGATTTGTAGCTGCTTATAAGGTTTGAGACCAGCTGCCCCTCATTCCTGTCACACCAGCCCTTCATGTAACTTAGTCATTCAAAGGAAAGGCAAATTGCACTGCAATTCAAGAAAACTTCAACCAAAAGGAAAACAATGGTGAATCGCGTCTTGGCTTTCTCTTTAGCCCAAAGACCAGGGCTGAAGCTGCTGCCCAACCCTATTTCACTCTGGCCCATAGGCTGTTTGCTCTTTGCAGCACTGACAGAAACAGCAGGTTTAAACCCCTTCTCAGTCTTTCAGTTCAGCTTCTTCCTCTCTGTAGCAACTCAGCAAAACAAAAAAAAAAAATGAAAAGATTGGGGTAAGGGCTTTATAGCTTCACCTGTAACAGTGTTTTCTCGCTGTCCCTCCCCACAGCTAGGCCTTTCCCCATATGGACACAACAAAGTCCTAGAAAGAAAACTTTTCTACCTCCTGTTACTCACTGTCAACTGAATCTTCCACCTCAGCAGCTGTTGAGAAGCTCATACTCCATTTGCTCCTCTGCTAGCCCTGCTTCTGAGCAGGAGGACCCCTGACACCCCCCCCCCCCCGCCCCCATCCATGCCAAGCCTCTTCTCCCCTTACTGAGGTGTTCTTGTTTCCCCAGCCAGGCTCAGCAGAAACACCCTGCCCCCCCCCTCCACCCCTTAAAGGGACCTGCATCTGTTTGTCTAGATACTCTCTCTTTTCTTATCTCCTTTATCTGGATCAGTCCTAGGGGCAAGAACTCTCCTTCTTGCTCCCTGTCTGTTACCAGCCCCCAGCCCCTCCACCACCACAATGGTTTATGGTTTATTGAGGCTTTGTGTACCATCTTTCAGAATTAGAGAGAGGAGTGGCCTAGTGGTTGGGGCAAGTTGCCTCGAGGAGGGGGTACAAATCTCGCTGGAGGACAGCAACCTTGGACCAGAGGGACTGGGGTTTCTAGTCCTACAAGCGCTCCTTGTCGCCTTGGGCAAGCCACGTAACCCTCCGTTGCCTCAGGTACAAAACGTAGAGCGTGAGCCCTTCAGGGACAAGGGAAATATATACAGTACTTGAATGTACACCGCCTACATTGCACTTGCCCCAGGCGGTGGATAAATGCTTATAAATTTTAAAAAAATTAAACCAAAGCACTTTGCAAACTTTTTAAAAATATTAAAACAAATGGAACCCCAATTCATCAAATAGGTAAGAAGGGCCAACCCATCCATTGTATGAGAATATTGTTCGCACAGGGCCCCATGCTTCAGGGGGCCCCCGCCAACTTCATTCCACACGTGGTGTTCGGTTTGCAGAGCCGGCTTCCGAGGGAGGCGTGAGGCCCCGGCTCACCTCTGCATAGTTGCTAAAATGAAGAGCAGTGTGCTCCTTCACTTCACAGCTGTGTTCTCGTGAAGCCCGCTAACGTGCTGAGTCCTGGGAAAAAGGAAATGCCCTTTAACCTTCGGCGTGCCAGTGGGTTTCACATACTGCTCTTCACTCTGGTGGCTGTGCAGAGGTGAGCCGGGGCTTCGGGCCTCCCTGGCTCCCTCTGAAGCCAGTCAGACAGATTTGGGGCTCCTCGGGGGGGGGGGGGGGGGTGGGACTTAGAAATGGGCTAATGGGGTACTAGGATAGGACTAGAAAAGGCTGATGGGGGATGGGAGAATGGGACTAGAAGGGATCAGATGCTGGGTGGGGCTGGAACTAGAAGGGAGTGATGTTGGGAAAGGCTAGAAGGGGGATGAGGCTGGGGGGGGTAGTGGGGCTGGAGAGGAAAATATATTTTGTGTTGGAGGGAAGAAAAATCTACCATTGGCCGGGTAGTGGGAGAGCAAGTGGGCATTGAAGATTGAGTGAAATTTGAGTGGATGAAAAAGGAATAAAGAAAGAATGGAGGAAAGAGCAAAAGGAGAAAGGAGAGTGTGATTATTAAGAGAGTTTGAGTCTATTGCACTGAGCTGTTTTCTATCTCTTTCGGTCTATTCGCTTTTCCTGTTTCTCCCTATCTCTGTCAGGGGCAGAACGGGAAGGCGCAAGGCGGTTTCTTCCTTATTAGGGGGAATATTGAGGTTACACAGTTGATAGTTCTATGTTCATTTTCATTGTAAAATTACAAAAAAAAAAAGGTAAATTTTTTTGGTTTGTTAAATGATTGCTACTTATTTGTTGCTCCTTTGAGTGTGCTTTGTCAATAGTTCACTGGGGCTGATGGGAGAGACCAGCAGACTACATCCAGTGATGTCTCAATTTTGACATGTCCAGTCTCCAAGCTGCAGGAGGAGGTACACAATCCAGAGGTGGAGGACTGAACTGTTGTCACTCAAGGAATTACAATTACCAGGTAAGTGTAATTATCATTTCCTGGGTGGGTGGTGGTTCCCTATGTGGAACCTTGCATTGTGTAACCATAGTTTGGGTTGTTCTTTCCTAGGTGCATAACTTTGCACTTGTCCACATTAAATTTCATCTGCCATTTGGATGCCCGGTCTTCCAATTTATCAAGATCCTCTTGCAATTTTCCACAATCCTCTTGGGTTTTAACAACTTTAAATAGTTTTGTGTCATCTGCAAATTTGATAACCTCACTCGTTATTCCATTTTCCAGGTCATTTATGAATATGTCAAAAAATCAGCAGACCCAGCACAGATCCCTGGGGTACACCACTATTCACCTTTCTCCAATGGGAAAAGTGGCCATTTAGCCCTACCCTCTGCTTTCTATCTTTTAACCAGTTCCTGATCCACAGTAGTACACTGCCTCCTATCCCATGACTCTTTAGTTTTGCCAAAAGTCTCTGATGAGGGACCTTGTCAAAGGCTTTCTGAAAGTCCAGATACACTATATCAACCGACTTGCCTTTGTCTACCTGTTTGTTCACATCTTCAAAAGTACTTCCTGGCAGTTGGCACTGGAGTATAGTAATGTAGAAATCTGGTAATCTTTCTTTTTCCTCACTGCCCATGCAAATGGTATTCAGACACTCATTAAGAGGCATGTTTAAAATTTAATGTGCATTCACAGATGTTAATGGGTGCTGTGTGCAGCAAAAAACATTTATTTCTATTGGTGCTGTTGCACTTAACGCACATTAATATTTAGTAAATATGCACCTGTTATTGCCAGTACAAAAGAGAGGCTTGTTCAGGGCTCCTTTAAAAGCCGCCTAAAATTTTACTTGGCAACATATACATTTTAAAATAAAATAAATTAAATGTATGCAAATGAGGTCCAGTAGATATGCAAATGAGGCCTCGTAATGAGCCACCCCTGTAGGTAAGAAATAAAGGGCAGAGTTAGATACTGTGATAAGGAAGCTTATCATAGCTCAGGAAGGAGCTATAGGAAAGGTGAAGTGACTCTGAACAAGCAACCTGTCAGTTCTGGTAGAAATAAGAAAACAGAATTTTCCCATAAAAGACTACCAGTCCCAGAATGCACCAGGTTTCCAACAGCCATTAGAGGAGCTGAAGTAGGGAAACGTGTGTTCAATCAGGAGGGCTATGAGGTAATCCCTAAGCACTCATCTCAAAGGGCAGGGCCTGATTCAGCACAGCTGCGCTGTGTTAAGGAGGAGCACTCATCTAAGCAGAATAAAGGTAGAGTTTATTCTACAGAGAATCAGCTTGAGCTTGATCATCTTCATCATCAGGAGGATAAGCAGAAGCCAAACCGGACGGACAGAGAGGGAAAGAAACCCTTTGGAAGAAAGAGGAGAAAAGCCTTTGAGAGGTCTAGAAGAGTCCAGAGCAGTACGTATACTGGGAGGCATTCCAAGGGCCAGCATACACCATTGGACTGGGGAAAGCCAGAGGAATGGTGCTGCAGAGCTAGGAATCTCCAGACGGTACCTGTGAGGGAGACGGCTGCACGTGGAAGGGACCCTAAGACCCGTGCCAGAAGGTATGTGAAGAGAGATCCAGTGTCCAGGGATCTGGATTGGAAGGCTGGACATAAGAACTGGACTACATACTGGCCAGGCTATATAGAGAGGAACTCTAACAGCAATGGAAGCTCAGGTATGAACACTGATCTATGCCCTAGCTATAACCTTGAAAGACAGCAGGGAAACAAGTATTCTCCTGAAAGTGCTCCATTGGGAGATTCATCTGTGCCAATCCATGATATTGAACCCATGCTTGTTGAAGAAGAGGGGGAATGATAGCAGATGAAGAATCTGTTTACCTGGACTGCTCTCTGTCTAAACTCCTTTGGTGATTTTCTGTTATAAAGTACAGCAACCATCACAAAGAAATACAAACTTGTTCTTTAATCTACTCAGAAAAGCTCCTGAATAGGATTTTTAGCTACGCAGTAGAAAGCAAGCCAGCTAAGGGGTTTCAGCTGGATATCTGCTAGCAATTGAACCTTACCTAATTGCTTGTGTGCTCTGAGAGAATCACTTCTGAATCTATGTGGGAAGATATAAGAAGTTAACCTGAAAAGAGCAGTTTTTCCTTTCTTTGTGGCTTTTGGTTTGTTGTTTGATACATTGCTAAGAGAATATTAGCTAAAGCCTACAGAAAAGACCAGTTTGTTGCCAACCAGGTCTTATTTCTTTTGCTTTGATTGCCTGACAAGTTCAAATGTTTCCTGATTTTGTTTTTCCAAGTTTAACACTAAAAGCAAGTAACCTGATTTATGTGCTACCAAGCATATCTGTGTTGGGAGAAATAACCCCATAAATAAATATCTTATTGGCTTTACCCTTGAGCACAACTAAATTATTGTGAGCAGCTGTGTCTGGTGTGAATGAACTGCATTGCCCACAATCCCTTGCAAATCATATAGATATATGCACTTGCCAAGACTGTGAAGATTCTCACCCAGGCAGCCGTCTGACAATACCCAGGCACATTTACTTGACCTCTTGACTCCAACCCAACCATTAACCTTGAAAGACCTGCTCAATAAAAACATTTTAGGGAAGCTTTGAATTTTTCATATAATTCTAAAGGTCTTTGGGGGGGGGAGGCAGAGCATTCCACAAAATTGGAGCATATTTCCATGCCATTTATCCATTTAATACATTACCTCTCACTTCCTGCTGCAGGCTTCAGTTTTAAGGGGCTTCAACATTGCATCCTGCAGTGCGTCTGTGTGCTCACAGAACAGGCTGCTCCCACGGGACAAAGATCGCGGCCAGCAGTGATGCGTATGCCCATGGGAGCAGCCTGTCTGGGGGCCAAAAAGCAAAAGAGAGTGCGGCCTGCAGCACTGCTGTGTGCCCATTGGACAGGCTGCTCCCGCGGGTCGATGAGAGAGAGGTTGGCAAGATTGCTGCAGAAGCTAGAATCAAAGACACGCAAGAGGTAGGGAATATTTAAAGGGGCAGTGGTTTGGGGAAATAAAGTTGTGAGAAGGAGAATGAATGGAGGGCAAGGGGTGATTTATGGAAGGGGAAGGAGAAAGGGACAGAGACTGGGAATGGAACAGAGTGGGGAAAGGCAGCAGGAGAGAGTTAGGGAGAGGTGAAAGAATGTAAGGGGTTGGAGGCTGAAAAGAGGGAAGAAAAGGGAACAATGAATATATGTGTTAGGAAGGGGTGAGGTGAGTTTAGGGGGAAAAATAAGAAGCTCTGTTTTGGCCATGTTCAATTTCAAACACTGATGAGACATCCAGGCAGCAATGTCAGATAGGCAGGCAGAGATCCGGGCCTGGATTGCTGGAGAGATTTCAGGTATAGAGGTAGATCCTGAGAGTCATCAGCATAAAGATGGTACTGAATACCATAGGAGAAGATGAGTACACCAAGGGACTGGGTATAGAGAAATAAAAGAAGTGGGCCCAAAATAGACCCTTGGGGTACACCAACTGTGAGAGTAAGCTAGCAGTAGAGGAGGATCCCCCAGAATAAACACTGAAAGTGCTTGGGAGAGAAAAGAAGAGAACCAGGATAGCACAGAGCCCTTAAACCCAAGCGAGGACAAGGTGTCAAGGAGAAGGTGGTGGTCAACAGTATCAAAAGCAGCAGAAAGGTCAAGAAGGATGAAGATTGATTTATTTTAAAAAATAAATAGCATTCATGACGGTGTACAAAACATAAAATCAATACCATTACAATACATTGGTTAGGGATTCAACCCAGCGGTTTCATACTGCTGTTTTTTGACATCTCTGCAGCACAGACACAGTTTCTCACCGAACACTGCTCAACCAACTCTACAGCATCGGAGTGCAAGGACAGCCCCTTCAGTGGATTCACTCATACCTTTCTCAGCACACTCAACAGATAAACATTGGACACCGCACATTAGCCCCTTACACCCTGCCCCAAAATTTGCACACTCGCCCTACTCTTCAACATTTACATACGGCCCCTATGATCAACCATACAGAAATTTAACATCTGCTGTCAAATCTATGCTGATGGTATAATGATCTATACTCCATTCTCAACATCTGCTCCCGACTACTCAAAGCTTACAGCCTGCTTCAATGAAATGGTCAACTGACTAAACTCCACAACCTGGCAGCCAATTTCAGCAAGACAGACATTCTCTATATCACAAAAGACCCCACCTTCAAACCCCCCACTCCCATTAAATTTGACAACATAGACCTCCAAGTCAAATACCTTGGCATCACGCAGGACCAGCAGCTAACCTTCCAGCCCTGCATCCAGAACACCACTAGAACAGTCTACTTCAAGCTCAAAACGCTACGGAACCTACACCCCCTCCTCTCTCCACCGAACATTTCCGTGCAGTATGCCAGGCCTCCATAACTCCCATCCTTGACTAATGCAACTCCATATACCAGGGCCTCCCCAAAGTCACCATCCTTCCTCTTCAGCTAGCCCAAAACACTGCCGCACGCACCATTTTTGGAGTCTCCAGACACAGCCACATCACACCCATACTAAAATCGCTCCATTGGCTACCTGTTGCATCAAGAATTAAACAAAAAATCCTCAGCATCATCCACAAAGCCCACCAAAACACCACTTCTGAACAACTTCATGCACTAAGCACTCCCATCATCGACAGGCCACAAAGACAGAGCACGAAGAACCTACTCAAACTGCCTTCACAAATCTGCAAGAGCATTCAATATGCTCGCCTAAGGGCCTTTACACTTTATACCCTCACACTCTGGAACGTCCTGCCCCCCCCCCACACACACTGCAGAGCATCCAATCATCCAATAGAAAAGTCCCGATTAAGTTAGCAGCAAAAATACTCCTTTTTTTTTATTTTGTCGGAGCAAGAAACTCACAAAAGGGGGTGAAAATGTTAACACTGCCTAGCTGTGAACGCTCCTTTTTACTCAAATTCATAAAGTGTTAGAAACATAGGGAAGTCAAATTACTTATCTCAAGACATCACATAGACATCACATAGACATCGAAAGGGAGACTATGATAAAATGAGGAAAATAGTTAAGAAAAAACTAAAAGGAGCAGTTGCAAAGGTTAAAGACTTGCATCAAGCTTGGGTGTTGTTGAAAACTACTATCTTGGAAGCCCAGACCAGCTGTATTCCACTCTTTTAAGAAAAGTGGAAGGAAGTCCAAAAAACTGCCAGCATGGTTTAAAGGTGAGGTCAGAGAGGCTGTTGCCAAAAAAGCATCTTTCAGGAAATGGAAAAAAGAGCGAAACGATGAACCTGGAAAGAGCACAAGCACTGGCAGGTCAAATGCAAGGCATTGATAAAGAAGGCAAAGGGAGAATTTGAGAAAAAGCTTGCTGCGGAAGCAAAAACGTGAAATAAAGATTTTTTTCAACTACATTCCTAGCAAAAAACCTGTGAGAGTCGGTTGGACCATTAGATGGTAGAGGAGTTAAAGGGGCACTAAGAGGCGACAAGGAGATAGCGGAGAGACTGAATTAATTCTTTGCTTCGGTCTTTACTGAGGAAGATGTAGGGATGTTACCCATGACTAAAGTGGTATTTAAAGGTGCGGAAGAATTGAAGGAAATATCGATACATCAGGAAGATGTATTACAACTATTAGATAAACTGAAGAGTAGCAAATCACCTGGGCCGGATGGTATACATCCAAGGGTGTTGAAAGAACTGAAATATGAGATTGCAGACCTGCTATTAGTAATCTGTGAACTATCATTAAAATCATCTCTAATACCTGAAGATTGGAGGATCGCCAATGTAACACCAAGTTTTAAACAGGGTTCCAGGGGTGATCTGGGAAACTACAGACCGGTGAGCCTGACGTCAGTACCGGGAAAAATGGTAGAAACCATCATAAAGAATAAAATTACTCAGCATGTAGATAGTCATGGCCTAATGGGAGACAGCCAACATGGCTTTAGACAAGGAAGATCTTATCTTACTAATCTGTTATGTTTTTTTGAAAGTGTGAATAAACAGGTGGACAAAGGTGAGTCGGTTGTTATAGTGTATCTGGACTTTCAGAAAGCCTTTGACAAGGTCCCTCATCAGAGACTTTTGGCAAAACTAAAGAGTCATGGGATAGGAGGCAGTGTACTACTGTGGATCATGAACTGGTTAAAAGATAGAAAGCAGAGGGTTGGGCTAAATGGCCAGTTTTCCCAATGGAGAAAGGTGAATAGTGGTGTACCCCAGGGATCTGTGCTGGGTCCGCTGCTTTTTGACATATTCATAAATGACCTGGAAAGTGGAATAACGAGTCAGGTTATCAAATTTGCAGATGACACAAAACTATTTAAAGTTGTTAAAACCCAAGAGGATTGTGGAAAATTGCAAGAGGATCTTGATAAATTGGAAGACTGGGCATCAAAATGGCAGATGAAATTTAATGTGGACAAGTGCAAATTTATGCACCTAGGGAAGAACAACCCAAACTATGGTTACACAATGCAAGGTTCTACATTAGGAACCACCACCCAGGAAAAAGATTTAGGCGTCATTGTGGATAACATGTTAAAACCCTCGGCCCAGTGTGCAGCGGCAGCCAAGAGAGCAAATAGAATGTTAGGTATCATAAGGAAAGGAATGGAAAATAAAACAAAAGATATTATAATGCCTCTATACCGTTCCATGGTGACACCGCACCTTGAATATTGTATGCAATTCTGGTCGCCGTATCTTAAAAAGGATATAGCGTTATTAGTAAAGGTTCAGAGAAGAGCCACCAAAATGGTAAAGGGGATGGAAGGATACTCCTATGAAGAAAGACTAAAAATGTTAGGGCTCTTTAACCTGGAAAAGAGACGGCTGAGGGGAGATATGATAGAAGTCTATAAATTAATGAACGGAGTGGAACGGGTAAACGTAGATCGATTGTTTACGTTATCAGAATATAGAAAGACTAGGGGACATGCAATGAAGCTACAGGGTAAACTATTTAAGACTAATAAAAGAAAATATTTTTTCACTCAACGTGTAATCAAACTCTGGGATTTGTTACCTGAGGATGTAGTAAAGGCTGTTAGTGTAGCTGGGTTTAAAAAAGGTTTGGACAAGTTCCTAGAGGAAAGGTCCATAAACCATTATTAAGAAGGGACCCAGGATATCAATGCTTGAACCAATACAAGCATTGCGGAACCTGTGTCCCTTGGGGAAACTGCTAGGTACGTACAACCTAGATTGGCCACTGTTGGAAACAGGATACTGGGCTTGATGGACCTTGGTCTGACCCACTATGGCATATCTTATGATCTTATGTTATGTTCTTATCACCACAACTTGGCACGTTTCGGGTTGAGCAATTCAAAACCCTGTTTCAGGTGGAAGTTTCATAACTTTTTACCATCCATAGCTAAGTGCATCAGTGCGTTATTATTTATTATTTATTTATTTATTACAATTTCTTATATACCGCACTATATATCAGCGCGGTTTACATACAACAAAATGACCATAACAGATTGTTTGGCTTCACATAGAACAGGAGTAACAACTTGGATAACAAGGAGGATACAAACTGAACTAATTACATATGTACAATGAAATTGAGTGCTAAGAATTTAGGGTGTTACATGTGTACAGTGAGGTTGTGTGCTAATATTGAGATGTTATCTCAAGGAAGTAAGAGGAGAGGCAATTAGGTAGGGGTTGGGTTAATCTGGTAGTACTGTGTAAATAAATGGAATTTGAGAGCCTTTCTGAATTGTGTTAAGTCAGTAATCGCACGGATGCCTGGTGGTAATGCGTTCCAACATTTTGGGGCATAAATACTGAAAGCCCTGTTAGATGTTGCGATTGTGTACTTTGTTGATGCCTTTGGGATTACTAGCGCATTTGTGGATGTGGATCTCCTTGTTCTGTTGGGAGGGATGAGCTGAATGATGTCAGTTAGTGAAGGGGAGGTGATGCCATGGATGGATTTGAAAGTGAGTAGCAAAGATTTGAAAGTAAGCCTACCTTGTATGGGGAGCCAATGAAGCTGTATTAGGATAGGCGTTACATGGTCGCATCTTGCTGCTCCCACTAAGACTCTGGCAGCGGCATTCATGGCAAGTTGCAACGGATTGAGTGTTGATTGAGGGAGACCTTGAAGAATAGCGTTGGCAAAGTCAAAGTGTGGTAAGATAAGGGATTGGTAAATTGTCCGGAAGTCTTCAGGGTTTAGAAGGGATTGCAGGTGTCTGAGGGACCGAATTTTGAAATAAATGGCTTTGACTATGTTGGATATATGGGTTTTCATGTCTAAACGTTGATCGAGGGTGACCCCTAAGTACCGAATTGTTGATTTTGGTTTGGAGCTCAGCTTCTTTAACGTTTATATGGGGTGGAGGGCAGAAACTCTGGTCTCTGGTGATGAATAGCACTTCAGACATTTTGTGTTGGATCCTAAGATTTTGGGACAGAAGCCATTCGGAGACTGCGTTGAAACATTCAATTAGTGGCGAGAGGTCAATTTGCTCTGTGGAGAATGGCATGAAGAGGAGGATGTCATCAGCGTATATTAAGCAGTCGACATTGAATGATCCGATAATGTTGAAAATGGGTTGCATGTAAATGTTAAATAAGAGGGATGATAGGGACGACCCTTGAGGAACGCCCTGTCGTTGATGGAAGGGTTCGGAAGATCCAGATCCAGATTTTACATGCTGCCATCTGCCATCAAGGTACGACCTGCACCAATCGAGGGCGACGCCATTTATGCCCTTTTCCTTTAGTCGTTCTACTAGCAGACCATGGTGTACAGAGTCAAAGGCTGCTGCGATGTCTATGAAGATGAGGGCGAAACCTCGGCGGATGTTGTCGATACCTGTGACGATTTTATTGAAGAGGGAGGTAAGCAGGGTTTCGACGCCATGGTATTCCCTGAAGCCATGTTGGCGATGGTCTAGTGGGGAGGCTGTATCTATATGATCTTGAATTTGCCTTTGTGCTTCCTTTTCAATTATTTTGGCTAGAAGCGGTATGCTGGCTATGGGTCTGTAGGATTCAACTTTGCTTGGGTCAAGTTTAGGGTTCTTCAGAAGGGGTCTGATGGATGTTTGCTTGAGTGCTGCAGGGAAGGATCCAGTTGTGAATGATAAGTTCATCATTCAATGCGTTCCAGCATTATCTCAGTTGCTATGTTGGATGCCATTAAAAGTGTTACATTGGCGACTCTGCTCTATAGCTGAGATAATGCTGGAACGCACGGATGCACTTAGCTATATGGATGGTAAAAAGTTGCCCTGGAAGACCCTTTTTTTTTTAAGGTTTGCGAGTCTGGCTGCCATAGAATACGTAGTCCGTACCAAGGTCTGATGCAGATTTCATTGTGGTAAGAGAGCCAAATCCTAGCTAAAGATAATTTTTACTGCTCGGGAAGTGTGATACTGACTTCTCTCAGTGCTGCACCAGTAGTTGAAAAATTCATAAATGCATGGCCACCCAAAGACCCACACATACATACAAAAATGCACAGAGATAGCAGCCTGCAAAAATGACACACAACAAAACAAAATAGAGATAAACATGCAAAACAGAGATAGACACAAGACACACACACACACACACACACGGTGAAGATACCGACAGGTATATGTGTACGCACACACGCAGAGAGTTTGGAAAGACATCCACGAGCCCTGCTCTGCACGCTTTCCTCACTTGCTAAATCATCTGTATATAATCCTGTAAATACATATATGTAAATAGTTCAAAATATGTAAATAGTTAAATTGTTATTTAACAAATTTACCATATTTAGTCCAATCATGTTTAATGTATTTAGCAAAATTGTACCTAGTTAATTAATGTTTCATGTATTTAGCAAAATTGTACCTAGTTAATTAATGTTTCATGTAAAACAGACCTGTTAATCTGTTCATTCCTTGTTCACTGTAAACCGCACCTGATCTGTGGAAGGTAGCGGTATATAAGCAACTGTTAAATAAATAAATAAATAAATAAATAAATAATGAATGATTTTACCATATTCACTGGTAACAATTCCAGAGTTTAATTATGTGTTAGGAGAAAATATTTTTTTGCCCATTTATTTTAAATCTGCTACTTAGTAACTTTGGTGTTGTGTCCCCTAGAATTTGTTTATTCTTTCAAAAAGTACAGCTGATTCGTTGCACTTCACTCATCATTTTATAGATTTCTATCACATCCCCCCCCAGCCGTCTATTCTCCAGACTAAGTAGCCCTAATCTCTTTAGCCTTTCCTCAATATGGGAGTCGCTCCATCCCCTTTATCATTCAAGTTGCCCTTCTCTATATCTTTTCTAATTCTGCTATAGCTCTGCCTTTAACACCTAGTGGTTTAAATCCAGAGTTACTCAGCTATCCAGTCCAAAGTCTAGTTTAATGATGGGGGCAGTTAGCAATGAAAGTTCGCAGTGAGCTTCTGTATACACAGGGAAATACAGGGCCAGTGTTCTCGCTGCAGCTGACATGAGCATAAATACGTTTCATTGTTTAGTCAAGAAAACATTTACAAAATGTCATAGGTCACAGGGTGCTCTTTGTAATGTAGATTGAGCCATAGCACACTGATCCTTTCAGAAAGCATAATACAGTGTATCCCATACTTTATTTTAGCCAGTAGCTTTGGGGCAGTTGCTGGCTCATTCAGTGAGTAGACCCTTGATACCTACCACGTCCAAGGGCTCAGTTCCAGAAAACTGAACGATGGCAGCAGACATTCTGTAGATACAGAAGCAAGTGGGGAAAGCCTGCAGAGCATGACTCCTGGAATTCTTTCCCATCTGTGTTTTTATAACTGGTTTTGGCATTTTTTAACTAAACTGCCCATTGTCATCCTGTGCTTTCACTAGAATTGATGTGATCTCCAGGAACAAGCAGGAATGAGTCTTCACATATGGATACGTTGGTACCGATGGAGCCTGCGCGGGAACACTCCCCAGCGTCCAATCAGAAAGCTTTTGGGAGCATCCCACAACGCCTGCGTGCTGTCTTCCCGCCTTTCCCAACTGCCTCTCCTCAGTTCTTCTTTTTCCGTGGAGCCAGCAGGTCGTGTTCCTGTCACCGCAGAAGAATTTCCTTATTTTTTCATTATTTCTTTTCTGTCGCGTCTGCCTTCTTCGACGCTGTACCGGTACCGCTGGTCCTTGTTCTTTTCTTTAAAAAAAAAAAAAAAAAAGAAACCCTTTTTACTGTTCTTTTTCTTCAGGTGCACTTCAGTTTTTTTCCTTAAATATGGAAAAGCCTGCCTCATGTTTTAAAAAGTGCACAAAATGTAGCGGTACTATTTCTGTCACCGACACCCATGAATGGTGTCTAAAATGTTTAGGTCCTGACCATTCCATAGCAGATTGTGTGTCCTGTTCCATGATGTCTAAAAGAGGTCGGCAGAACCGAGCTGCCAAGCTCAGTACCCTGTTTCCCTCTGATGCGGCTTCGGTGGCATCGACGTCTTCCAGGGCTGCTTCTTCCTCACATGGATCTCAGGTAACTAAACATAAATCCAGCCGGTCCTCAAAGGGTAGATCTCCTTCTAAGCATCGAGATGCCTCTGGCCTTGCCCTTGAGGATTCTGCACTGGCAAAATTACCCCGGCAGGAGGCTTCGGCCTCTAAAGCATCATCATCGGGGTTCCAGGATGATCTCGATGGCGTGGCCTCGACAGATCTCCTGGTGCCATGCTCTGGGGTACCGGTGGCTTCCACCGGTACTGACTTCCAGGCATTGGCATCGTCGATGGATCAGAGGATTCTGTCCATCGAATGCAGTCTGGCGGCTTTCCTTGTGGCATCGACGCCCGTGGTACCGCAACAGACTACTCTGCCGGTACCGGCTCTAGCATCGCCATCGACACCGATCCCGGTACCAGTGACATCGGCATCGGTGTCCGCTATGCCGGTACTCTGTCCTCTAAAGCCCTCCGGTACCGATGATTCCTGATACCGATCCCGGTCGGTACGGGTATCGGGCTTTGCAAGAGCATCCGGACAGACGATACTTCGATTCCTCTGAGGATTCTGAAGAGCCAGTCGATGCAGTGATGCTTCTTCCACAGGAGGAGTCCTCTCCTAAACGAAGGATGTCTCCTCCAGAGGATTTGTCTTTTCAAGACTTTATCAGAGAGGTGGCTCGGGGTTTCTCTATTACAGTGGCTCCTGAATCAGAGCCCAGAGCCAAGGAGTTAGATATTTTACAATATCCTAAAACTCCTAAAGAGGCAGCTACCTTACCTATTCATGAGATTCTGTATGATCTCATGTTGAGGATGTGGGAAGCACCTCTAACCACCTCTCCTCATTCTCGCAAGTTGGATACCATGTATCGTGTCCCTCCTTGTCCTGGTTTCCATAAAACTCAACTTCCTCACCACTCTATTGTGGTTGAGTCTGCAATGAGAAAGGTTAAAAGTACCAAAAGACATGCCTCTAATCCTCCAGGACGTGAATGTAGAACCCTGGATGCTTTTGGAAGAAGAGTCTTCCAAGCTTCCATGCTTGCTTGCGAGAATTAATTCCTGTAGTCTTTACATGAGAATGTTCTTAAAAGAAGTCACTGACCATTTGCAGACTTTCCTGCCTTTTATCTTCAGATATAAAAGGAGTTAATTTCTCACTGGGCACAAACATGCCCAGGATATCTCCAAATTCTCCAACCGTGCAGCTTTCGACTCTTTTGAATGCATAAGCAGAGCCTCAGCTATTGCCATAGGTGCACGTAGGATTGCTTGGCTTCAAGCATCTGATTTGGAGATCTGGGTTCAAGATGAATTGGGAAATATCCCTTGTACAAGTGAAAACCTGTTTGGTAAAGATTGGCAAGCAAAAGCCAATCAGATGGATGCTGAAAATTCTGCTTTTTGATAGACTATCCAAATCTACAGCTGCTCCTGCTAAGAAAAGGTTGTTCAAGAAAACACCTTTTTCTAAGAAGGGAAGATTCCTGCTTATGGTCAGCGGGCATCTTCTGAGGCTCAGTTCCCTTCCAAACATCAGCAATCCTCCAAACAGAGTAAAGCAAAGGCTGTGAGGCCTGTTCCAGCCCAGCAACCTCAGCCCCCTCAGGGCCTTTGACTTTCTGCTAGAGAACTTAGCCTTCCTGGCTCTAGAAGGACCAGAGCCCTCCACCATTCCAGGAAGGTTATGTCACTTTGCTCCCAGATGGGGGCAAATTACAGCAGAGCATTGGACACTCTCCATCATAAGAGAGGGGTACAAGCTTCATTTTTCAAGCTTGCCCCCTCTCACAAGAGTGCACCAGTTCAATTTTCCACCCTCCCTCCTCAACCTGTTGGAGCAGGAGGTTGCCACTCTTCTTGCCCAGGGGGCCATAGAGGAAGTGCCTTTTCAACAGGGCACAGGGTTCTACTCCCCCTATTTTCTTATTCCAAAGAAAACAGGGGGCTTCAGACCCATCTTAGATCTCAGAGAGTTGAACAGATTCCTAGTCAAAGAAAAATTCAAGATGGTTTCTCTAGGAACTCTGCTGCCATACCTTCAGAGTCAGGATTGGCTTTGTTCTCTAGATCTCAAGGATGTGAACACTCATGTTCTCATCCATCCATCTCACAGAAGGTTCCTTCGGTTCCTTTTTCAGGAAAAGCTCTATCAATACAAAGTGCTCCCTTTTTTTCTGGCCTCTGCACCAAGGGTGTTCACGAAATGCATGGCAGTGGTTGCTGCTTTTCTGCGCACCCTGGGAATATTCGTCTTCCCTTCCCTTACCTGGACGACTGGCTCATTCGAGCTCCCACTCAATCAGAGGCCAGGACTTCTCTCACCTGCACAATGCGTATCCTTCAGTATTTAGGGTTGGTAATAAACATCCCAAAATCCAATTTAATCCCTACTCAGTCCCTGGAGTTTATAGGGGCGTTGCTGGATACCACAAGGGCAAGGGCCTATCTTCCCCAGGCCCGTTGCCTTCGCTTGGTGCAGTTAGCTTCTCAAACAGAGTTGAAACCCCTACTAACTGCTCGAGAGATGTTACAGTTGCTAGGCCACATGGCATCCACCGTACATATGTGGTACTATATGCTCGCCTTCACATGAGAGCAGCTCAGAAAGCTGAACTGATAGCTCTTGCTAGAGCACTGATAATAGGAAAAGGGGCTCTGTCTAAATGTGTACCCAGATTCCAAGTATGCCCTTACAACCTTGCATGCACATGGGGCCCTGTACAAAGAATGAGGGTGGATAACCTCAGGAAGCAAGTCCATTAAGTATGGCCCCGAGATATTGACATTATCAGATGCATACTGCCTGCAGATCTCAGAATTTAGGAAAAATAGAATGTATGAATAGAACCCTGAAATCTCAGTTGTCCAAACTTTGCCAAGAAGTTCACCTGAAGTGGCCCCAGGTTCTTCCTATAGCCCTTCTTAGGATATTCTTAGCCCCTGCTAAGTCTTTAGGAGTTTCCCCTTTTGAGATTCTGTATGGGCGACCCCCGCCTATTGTATAAGAAATAAAGGGAGATATGGAACAGATTAGATCTGAAATTACTAGACAAGAACTATTGGTTTTAAGTTCTGTTTTGCAGTCTTCATACGTGGGTACAAGACCAGCTGCCCATCCATTTAACAGAACCCCTGCATCCTCTCAAGCCTAGAGTCTCGGTGTGGATCAAAGAGTGGAGAAAGACACCGTTGACACCGCATTGGAAGGGACCTTATGTTGTCATCTTGTTAACCTCAACAGCAGTTAAGGTTGCAGAACTCGAACCCTGGATTCATCACAGTTGAATAAAGTCAGCAGCCATTGATAGCAATGTAGAAAGGAAGGCAGCTACAAAGATATTAGCTATGTGGCAATATTACCCTATACCCCAAGGTGATGCTGTTACACGAGTGTAATATACGATCTAATTAATGAGTGATTTAATTCTCACCCTTTCTCTCTTGCGGGTGAGAATAATCAAAGGGGGGAATGTGGCAGGCTATGGCCTAGAATGGTCTGCTAATATGAAAGGCCTGTAAGTTAGGCCTGGATCCTAACTCCCATTATAGCTAGAAAAGAACCAAAAATCTGTGAAAAATGAGAAACTGTTTTAAACTGCTTAATAAGAAGTTTTACATGAATTCATAAGTCTTTCATTATTCTCTTGTGTGCAAAAGAAAGAAATGTTTCAATACATGCATTCCTGGAGCTAGGGATAACCTTGCAGTAGAGAAATATCAAACCTAGAAACTGCACCATTGTTAGAACAGTCCTAAAGGAGGGGGCTGGTTGCTAGGCCCCGGAGGGATCTCTAATTGGTCAGGTGCAGGGGGCGTTGGAGCCAATAGGAAGTTTGCATGTATCAAGCTGGAACCAATAGAAAGTTCTCATGTATCAAACAGAAGAAAAGGGTATAAATGAGTATGTCTCTGTAAAAACTTTGCTCAGTTCCTTTTGAAGCTTTGACTGGCTGGGCCTGTGCACAATAAATTGGCTTGGATCTTTTGAACTGACTCCTGGTTTTATTTATTGCATGCTTATCAGCTGCTACAATGTGACCCCATTTCAGTACTTGAAAATTCATATAACCCCAGATGGCTATAAAAACAAATTAATAGAGTTGGGTGGAGCCACATCCGTCTCCAAAATTCTGGTATAGTCTACATACATAATACATTAATTATATTTCTTAAACTAATACTAACACAGACGTTAATCTATATTCAGTAAAGCTTATGTGAGGTATTTCCCTCTTAACCAACTCTCTTCTGGCTGATCACATCTCTTAACTTCTTTTCCCACCAGTTTATCTCCACTCTCATTTCCAATTGATCTTTCTCGACCTCTTCCCTCACCTTCAGCCCATCTCCTCTCTCCATCTCTCTACAACAGGGATGCGCAAGTTCAGTCTTTGAGGGCCATGAACAGGTCACGTTTTCAGAATATCCCAATGAATGTGCACAAGATAGATGAGCATGTATATCTCATGCATATTCATTAGGATGTCCTGAAAATGCAAATTGCTGTCCTCAAGTAGTTTACTTATGCATCCCTGCCCTGCCACCTCCAGCCAATCCCCTGTCTTGGAAGTTTCCCTATCCAGGTGTTCAAGAAATGGCACATGCATTACTCACCAGTAGTAAGAACAAGAATCCAACTTAAACTCTCATGTCCCACTGCTGCCTGCTCTCCACCTCTCACTCCACACCTTCGCCAGCCTCCTGGATATTCCTCTTGATAACTTCTCATGGGTTTTCTGCACTGTGGTGTCCTTTCTGACCTCACACCATTCCCCAGAACTTGTGCCACAGAAGGCAACTCTTTATTTCCAATCTCCGGAGTTGTCTGGGACTAAGTTTAGTTTTGCTTCTCTCTCTAGAAAGTTCCCTCAGTTGGCCTCAGGCTGCAGATCTGAAGATAAATTGCAGGTTCTGTCCAGTTTTTTAGTAACAAGTGTTGTGTAATTATGATGCGTTACATCGTCTGTGATGTCATCAGCCTGCATCAATCTAAGCTGAAGCAATAAATTCTGAAAGGCCATTCATCACGTTAATCGTGCATTCAAGGGGGAAGATTATCACTGTGCTTTTTCTCCCCAGAGAAACAGTGCTTTTCTGCAGAACCTGATTTCCTAATGTTCCCTAGTGGGAGAGTGCAGAAGGCTGAGGTTTGAGTTGCCTGCTCTGCTCTCTGCAGCCTCTTCTGTCCCTTAAGAGGGCTTTTTTTTTTTTTTAAGTGCCTACAAGGCAAGTGCTGACTCCTGGCGATCCAGGACTACTGGGCGGCTACTTCACGTGCATGAGAGGATTATACAAAAGTTGTTTTTATGCCTTGACGTCCATGCTGACTCCTGGCAACCCAGCAGCTCCTGGGTTTTCTTGGCAGTGTCACCAGAAGTAGATTGCCAGGCCTTTCTTCAGAGGCAGTGGAGGGTTAAGTGACTTGCCCAAGGCCACAAGGAGTGCTAGTGGGAATCAAACCATGGTCTCTTGGTTACCAAGCCAGTGCTCTAATCACTAGACTACTCCTTCACTCTACAAAAGTAGAGCTTCTGAAAGCTGTAGCTGACATGACCCTGTTTTAGCACTTGAAAATTTTCATGACCTTAGGTGACTTAGCAGAACAACTAGTGGGTGGGACAGGCCCAGTAGAAGCAAAAAGGGGTCAATTCTGATTCCCGAATAGTGGGGTTGTACATCTGGATTGTACATACAACCCGTGCTTAGCTGCTGCTTCTAGTTCCTTCCCTTGGTCTCCCCGCGCATGCAAGGCTGTTGTGCTGGACAGGGGCGGGAGTGGGCCGAAGTTGCCAGACGTACAGAAGCCATTCAGATCAGGCCTCTATATGTCCAGCTGTCCCAATTTAGATGCCTGACATATTCCACCTTGAAGGTGGAATAAGTCCTGGGCACCGTGTCATTAGAGCATGCAGCCCCCACCAAAACAGGCCACTACAGGAGAGCCCCCACTGCCCGATCCCAATCCTGACTGCCCCTCCGAGGGTCGGGCAGCAGGGAAAAGATTTTTATCTGCGGCCAGCCTTTGGGCTGTCAGGCTGGACATGTCTGTGCCCTGGCGAAGGAATGCTATGGCACCGGCATACCAGTTGGAGCCTTGAGTGGTGAGGACAGGTAGGGACTTGGACGTATCCCAGCTCAGAATGCTGTGCACTCTGGGCCATCCAAGTGCCCTGATTCTGCAACCATGGAAATGTATAGCTCCCGTAGTTGCAGAATCGGGTACAACTCTGCCTATACATTTTCTGCACGCCTGGACGGCCCGGACGTGCACAGTTCTGAATTGGCCACCACATGAATTAGGCACTTAAATAGAGTGCCATCATTTTGGGCTCGGCAAGCTGGCAGTGGAGGAACAACTGGCTATTTCATTTCCGTTTCCTACCTCTCTGCTTCATTTATTGATTTCACCCGCCCTTTACTATGCTCTGTCGCCCGTAGCCTGGAACACATCAAATTTAAAAAGTTGCAATGGCAGCACAGAGGAGTGAATCGAAGGAATGCTAGAAGCTATTGCTGACACTGGCCCCCCTCCCTCATAGACTGCACATCGCCCCCACTGTATAAGCCTGCCAAAGACAGTGAGGCGCAAGAATTTTTCTAAATCTTGGGGAAAAAAATAATTCTTTAGATTAAAGCTGATTAATCTGTGAACCCAGTATAATTGTTAAATCAGTCTGGGCCTAGTAGCAGCAAAGAGTTTTTAGTTTAAATTTAAAACCCAGCAGAGAGCTTTCTGGTTTAAATTTAGAACCCAGCAGAGAGCTTCCAGTTTTAAATTTAATACTCAGTCAGGGCCTAATAGCAGCAAGGTGCTTTCAGTTTAAATTGAAAACACAGAAGAGAGCTTTCTGGTTAAATTTAGAACCCAAGACTCCCTCTATCCAAGCAAGGGCTGTGGGACTCCCCCTGGAGATTGGTCACAGATTACCTTAGAAGCACAGGACAGGGTACTGTGTAGCAGCCAGCTTTTAGTTGGTGATTTAATCATTAGGCATGTAGATAGCTGTGTGGCTGGTGGACATGAGGATCGCCTGGTAACATGCCTGCCTGGTGTGAAGGTAGCAGACCTCATGCGCCACCTAGACAAGGTCTTAGATAGTGCTGGGGAGGAGTCTGCTATCTTGGTACATGTTGATACTAAGGACATAGGAAAATGTGGTAGGGACGTTCTGGAGGCTAAATTTAGGCTTTTAGGTAGGAAGTTGAAATCCAGAACTTCCAGGGTAGTGTTCTCCGAAATGCTTCCTGTTCCACGTGCAGGACCCAAAAGGCAGGCAGAGCTCTGGAGTCTCAATGTGTGGATGAGACAATGGTGCAAAGATGAGGGTTTTGGATTTATTAGGAACTGGGGAACATTCTGGGGAAAGGAGGGGCTCTTAGGAAGGGATGGGCTTCACCTTAACCGGGATGGAACCAGGCTGTTGGCATTAACCTTTAAAAAGGAGAGAGAGCAGCTTTTAAACTAGATAATAGGGGAGAGCCAACAGTCACCCAAGAGCACATGGTTCAGAACAATGTATCCTTGAAGGATACTACCAAAAAAATGAAGTTAGGGCACATCAGCAGAGAGGTTCCAATAAAGACAAAGGTAGCCCAAATGCCCTTGAATACAGAGCAGACAGAGCTTAAAGATTCCAAATTGCCTCTGCCTACTGATAACCAGATTAATATGAATAAAATACAGTCTCTAAAATGCTTGTATGCAAATGCTAGAAGTCTAAAAAATAAGATGGGAGAGTTAGAATATATAGCACTAAATGAGAGGTTAGATATGATTGGAATCTCAGAGACATTGTGGAAGGAGGACAACCAGTGGGACACTGTGATACCTGGGTACAGACTATATCGTAATGATAAAGCTGATCAAATTGGTTGGAGGGGTTGCTCTCTATGTTAGAGAGGGCATTGAGTCACAAAGGATTAAAGTTTTGCAGGAAACAAAATTTGCTGTAGAATCTCTATGGATTGAAGTTCCATGTAAAAAGGGGAAGGCGAAGGCAGTGGGGTTGTACTATCGTCGCCTGGCCAGAATGAACAAATGGATGATGAAATGCTCAAAGAAATCAGGGAAGCTAACAAAAGTTACAGAACAGTAATAATAATGGGTGATTTCAATTATCCCAGTATTGACTGGGTCAGTGTCACAGCAGGACATGCTAGGGAGATAAAGTTTCTAGATGAAATAAATGATTGCTTCTTGGAGCAGCTGGTTCATGAACCGACCAGAGGGGAAGCCATTTTGGACTTAGTCCTTAGTGGAACACCAGATCTGGTGCAAGAGATAAGGGTGTTGGGGCCACTTGGCAATAGTGATCATAGCATGATCGCGTTTGATTTAATTAATGGAGGAGGGATGGTAAGGAAATCCACAGTACTACCTTTTAACTTTCAAAAGGGAGACTATGATAAAATGAGGAAAATAGTTAAGAAAAAACTAAAAGGAGCAGTTGCAAAGATCAGACTTGCATCAAGCTTGGGGGGTGTTTAAAAATACTATCTTGAAAGCCCAGACCAGCTGTATTCCACACTTTTAGAAAAGTTGAAGGAAGTCCAAAACACTGCCAGCATGGTTTAAAGGTGAGGTCAGAGAGGCTGTTGCTGCCAAAAAAGCATCTTTCAGGAAATGGAAAAAAGAGCCAAATGCGAAAACTGGAAACAGCACAACTGACTATAATTTTAAGGGATATGCCTGGTTTGGATCTGAGTTGAAGAGGGTCAATGAGAAAAAGATTAGACTCCTAATACAAAAGTGACAGGTAGTTAAGGACCTAACAAACTGGGACAAATTTATTTGTAGGCCTTTAAACATGGAGGCCAATTCTGTTTGGGGCACGTCCGGGCCGTCCAGACGTCCAAAATCTGGATGGCCTAGATATGCATCAAATTCTGCACCCGTGGGAACTATTTCCTGCAGGAGCATAATCAGGAGCAGAGGGCTTGAGTGGCCCAGCCGTGCCCCGATTCAGATGGCCTAGACGTCCTGGCAACTCCCTGTCTAATCCACCCAGGGCCCCTGCATGGTTCCCCGTGCCATGGCATCCCATCACCATGGCACTAGGACACCATGCAGAGGCCTCAATTGTCTGCTCAGCTGCAAAATGCATTTTCCCCGCAGCCTGCCCCCAGTTGGGCCGTCCGGGATCAGGCTGTGGGAATCCCCTGCCGGCTCACCTCTTTGGGGGGAGGGGTCCTTCCCGTTTGTCTGCCAACGTTACAGGGGACATATTTTACCTCTGAGGTAGAATATGTCCCCCGTCTAATTGCTCAAGCCTGGACGTACAAGGCCGTCACCGGAATAGGACATATATCCTGTCATAGAGCGGATGCTAATGAAAGTGAAGACTTAGGAAAAAACGCTGTCTTTCACAAAACAAATGATGTGCAGAAGATGCAATTGCCCTGCAGCGCAGCTAGAGGGAGCAGGGGGAAACTTACAGAGGCTGAGTTAACACACCCGGCTGATGATTCTGCAGAAGTTAATCAGCTGCACCTGAAAAGTAGCCCGGGGAACTCAAACGTGGAATGCCTTTATAAGCAGAAAGCTAGTGCAGGAGCGGAGAGAAGGAGGAGAAGGGGAGCTGAGACAGCCAGGAACAGCAGCCCAACCAGGTCAAGCAGTGCAGCCAAGACAAGCAGCACGACAAGGACAGCAGGAGCTGGAAGAGGAGCAGAAAGAGCCAGAGAGAAAGATGGGCCGTGGAGAGTCAGTCCGGAGAGAGACTTGGAGCAGGAGACCTCGGAGGTAAAGAGCTCAGAAGGCGAGAGCCATACCTGGAGAGAGGCCTACGCTCACTAGAAGACCCTGAAACAGGATTGAAAGGCTCCAGAAGGAAAGGTACTGATAGCAGAGTTACCTATACCAGGAAGCAAGGAAGTCTGGATTCCTCACCAGGTTTTCCTAGGCTACAGAAAGGTCAAGCAGTGCCCAGAAGCTTCCAAGAGAAAGTCTGCCAAAGAGACTGTGTCCTGAGAGAAGTGCCTGAGAAGGAAAACTCCAGTTATACAGGAAGCCAAGGTATGGTGACACTTTTTTTCATAAAGAGAAGCTCAGCTCCTAGAAGCTCTTGTAAAGCAGATATCCAGTTTGAAAGGAAAAGAAGCAGGCCAGAGTTTTATAAGCCAGGACATAAGGGCATAGGAACAAGCCATGCTTATTTGAGAGCCCTAGAACAGCCTTACTGGAAACAAGGGAACAGAAACAGTGACTGGCAAACTATAGCGGCCAGGGAAAGCTCCAATTCAGAGGGAGATAACAATGACCCAGAGCCCCATGCAGATAGTGCTTGAGGATCCTATTCCCTTATCTCAAGACAAATTAATGGATTGCTCCTTTTGTATTGCGGGCAGTTTTGAATCACTCCCTGAACTGTGAGTTATACAGACATTGCTTTGAGAATACTCATGTTTGTGCTGAATGAAAGAGGAATGTTCACTCCTTTGTTTTGCTCTAAAGTTTGAAAGAATCCTGGGTTAAATCCTACAAGCAACTGTGAAGTTTGTAACAGTTTACCTCTTTACTTATGTTGTGGTGGAAGCCTGAAAAGAAGGACTTTCTGTATTTCTGTATCTCAGCGAACCTTTTGCGTTAAAAGGGAAATAAAAGCCTTATTTACCCTCTACTTGGCATACACAATTTATTCACATAAGGAGCAGGACTACAAAGACCAAGATACCCTTGGCCTTAAAAGAGCCCTCTACTCCCAGAAAATAATAATATGCTCAACCTACCCTTACAGCCACAGGCCACCAGGGGAGGTTGATGACAATCCCCGCTAAACGCAAATCGGAATAGACCCTCGAGTCAATAACTTAATCTGTGCTTTTTCTATGTCAAAATTTCTTTATTGAGACAACAAGTGAAAACAAGTGACCACAGTATGAACAAATGACATTTCAATGCTAAGACAGCGTGGTACTTCTTTCTCAACATATAGTTCCAAAAACAACAGCAAACAAAGAAAATTAGAACTTATCTAGACAAGAATTTGTGTCTCAGCATTTTCTTTTTAAGTCCCCCGCAGTTTCCCAGTACCGCCCTTATCCAGAACAACTTCAAGAATAACAATAACTCTCTCTAATACATCTTCCCCGGTTTCCCCCATTCCCTCCTTCCACCCCCTCCCTCCCTCCCAATCCCCACCCTGCTCCAAACCCAGTGTCACAAAATGAGAGCATACATCCCAGCATACCAACCAAACATACAAATATGAAGGTAGTTCCTAGCATAGCTATCCGAGAGAAAACCACAGCCCTCCTCAGGCATAGGGTCATATAGTAACATCTCTCCTATACATTTAGCACAGCACTCCGATCCTGGGGCGACAAAACATCTATGTACGGGGACCATAGGGCCAGAAATACATCCCAGTGTTTCCCACCTGTTTGTTTGGCCGTTATCTTCTCCATATACATCAACTCTAGCATTGATTTTTCCCACATCACCACTCCAGGAGGGCAGTCCTCAATCCATCTGCTCAGTAAGGCTTTCTTCACTAATAAAAAGCCTCTCTCCAGGAGTGGCCTATGCTTGGCAGCTATCGACCCGGCACTCCTGCTCCAATTATGCAGCAAACATATCTCTTGCTGACAGAGCTGCTCTATACCCATCCAATCTTCCATCCTATTACAAGCCTGGGTCCAGAGAGATTGCACCAACGAACAGTCCCAGAATTTGTGCAGTAAAGTTCCTACATCCCTACTACACCATCCACACGCGTCAGACAGTCTAAGTCCGATCTTAAACGCCCATTTATCAGTGGTATAGACTCTCCAGAGGAATTTATATTGCAATTCCTGTAAATAGATCCACAATGTTCCTTTCGGCACCCTCTCAAAAGCCTCCTGCAAAGTGTCCACCGACGCCCCCTCCAACCCCTCGCTACTCCATCTTCGAGCTAATTCAGAAAGGAACATCCTGTCTCCCTTGGGACGTATCAGGTTCCTACACTCTTCCTCGCTCATATTACTTTCAACCAGTTTCTGCAGTACTACTCGAGGGAGTCCGGCCGCCTCCTGAGCCCCTCCTCCCATAGATAATCCCCCCACGTAATGCCGCACTTGCAAATAACCATAGAAATCATGCTTGTGAAGCAGATAGTGAGCCTTCAGGGTTTGGAAACTGTCAACAACCTCCCCTCCTGTCATAAATATATCTCCAATACAAACAATCCCCTTTTTCTCCCATCCTTGGAATAAGTTAGGTGCTGAGAAGCCCGGGGGAAAATCAGGGTTGCCCACCAAAGGAAGCAGAGGCGACCGTCTCCAGATCCACCCAAAACGAAGACATAATAGTCGCCATGCTGCTCGGAGAGCACGGAGATATCCTCCAATTTTCCTCCCCCATACCACAGTAGATCGGTCAGCATGAAGCATATATAAACAATGATATGGGGCACACGCTGCACTCAGTTGCGGTAGCCGGGCACATCCCCCCTCCTCCCCCAACAACGCCCATATATGCCTGGCCAAGTAGCGGAGGTTATAATTCTTCAGTATGGGTAGTTCCAGCCCTCCCTCATCCCTTCTTCTCATTAAGGCTCTAAGTGGAATCCGGGACCTCTTACCCCTCCAAAGGAACCCCCGCAGGTATTTCTCAAAAGTTCTCCAATCTCTGCCCAAGATCCATATAGGTAATAGGCGGAGGACATATAGCCATCTAGGGAGCTCCACCATCTTAAACAGTGCTATCCGCCCTCTCAAAGACAAAAGCAGGCCTCGCCAATTCGCCAAAGTTTTCTTAGTTTTATCTAACATGCCCGGTACATTTATTTATTTATTTTATTTTATTTATTTTATTTAACATTTCTTATATACCGCCTTTCATGATATCAAGGCGGTTTACATTGAACAAATTGAAATTACATTGAACAGGGCATTATAACTTGGAGATAACTATTTTACAGGGAACATGGGCTATGGAGGGTTAAGTGGCTTGCCCAAGACCACAAGGAGCACCTGTGGGACTAGAAACCCCAGTCCTTCCGGCCCAAGGTTGCTGTCCTCTAGTGGGATTTGAACCCCTGACCTTCCAGCCTGAAGTACCTTGCCCCAACCACTAGGCCACTCCTCCACTCCATTCACCTGGTACAGGTTCTCCGGACGGTCTGGCAGCTGTATCCCCAAATATTTAATAGACCCTTCCGCCCATACAAGCGGGAAGGGGCCTTCCCACATCGGCCGGACTCGCCCTCCAACATCTAACACCACCGACTTTAACACATTAATTTTTAGCCCGGAGAAGTCACCAAAGTCTTTTATCAGCTGTAGGACGCACTTCAAGGATTGTTGCGGTTTCGTAAGGCAGAGTAACATCATATCTGCAAAAGCACTGAGCTTCATTTCTTCTCCGCCCATCTGCACCCCTCCTATCTGCGGGTTATCTTGAGTGGCCCATAGTAGAGGTTCCAATGCCAGTACAAATAAAAGGGGGGACAAGGGGCAGCCCTGCCGGGTACCTCTTTCCAAGGTAAATGGTTCAGAAAATGCACCATTCGTTCCGACTCTTGCCATGGGGCTCGCATATAACGCTTGAATCCATTTCACAAACCTCCTATTCATTCCAAAAATATGCAGCACGTCCCACAAATAGACCCATGCGACCCTATCGAATGCTTTTTCAGCATCTAGGCTCACCAAAAGCAAAGCCTCCTCTCGGCATAAACAATCCTCCATGCCTAGTAGCAGCTTGGCGATGTTTTTAGTCGCCTCTCTCCCTTGCACAAACCCCACCTGTCGGGGATCTATAAGAGATGGTAGGATAGAGTTTAGCCTTCCTGCCAGCACTGAGGCCAAGATCTTCACATCACCGTTTATGAGGGAAATAGGCCTATAGGAGGCCGGGTCTGCCAAGTCCTTCCCTGGCTTTAGGATCACTGTGATATCTGCACATCGCATATCTCTAGGGAACTCTCCCACCGAGCAAGCAAAATCAAACATCGCCACCAAGGATGGGGCCAACCTAGGTGCCAGCATTTTATAGTATTCTACCCTGAAGCCATCAGGTCCTGGGGCTTTGTGCAGCTTCCCTTTCTTAATCCCTGCTAATATCTCCCGTACCGTCAATGGTGCATTTAACAGCAGCAAGTCCTCCTCCGACACTCTAGGTAGGGCCAGTTTGCTGAGAAACTCTGTCCCTTTCTGAAAATCTCTCTCCTCCTCACTATATAGTTGGGCATAAAAAGCTCGGAAGACCTTCGCTATCTGCACTGGTTGATGCTGTAGGTTCCCCCCTTCATCCTTAAGCACAGGTACGAATCGAGTACCCCCTGGATCCTTGACTAGTTTCGCTAAAAGTTTCCCTGTCCTATTACCAAATCGGTATAGCTGATGTTTATAATATTGCAAAGACAAAGTAGCCCTTCTCTGAAGTATCTCATTGAGCGCTAGTTGGGATCTTGCATACTCCTGCTGAACAGACTTAACGTTACTGCGAGCAAGCTTAGCTTGTAGGTCTTGTATTTTCCGCTCCAAGCCAATAATACTGCGATCTAGATGCTGGCGCCTCTTAGCTGTGTACGCTATCATAGCCCCTCTCATCACCGCCTTACTAGCCTCCCAAAAAAGTGCCGGGGAACATTGCGGCCTGTCATTAAAGTGGACATATTCATCCCACTGCTTCTCAAGATAGGCTTTAAAGTCTTTCTCCTCCCACAGGTAAGCTGGAAACCGCCACTTCGCCCCCGAGGGACCCTGGCTATCCCATGTTATCCAGACCATTCCATGATCAGAAACTACAACTGGCTCAATCCCTGCCTGCACCACCTTGGAGAGCCCTCACTCACTCACGAGAATATAATCAATGCGAGACCAAGTGAGATGAGCTCTTGACTGATGAGTATATTCACGCACTCCAGGATGGAGGACTCTCCACGCATCTACAAGATCTCCCATTTTGCAGAGAAAGCCGATCCCCCTTTTTCTCCATGAGCCACCTCCAACTCTCTGAGATTTATCCAGATAAGGGTCGTGGGGGCAATTAAAATCTCCAGCCATAATCATCTTGCTCTGCCCTGCTTTCCTTATGAATTCCAACAACATCTTGAAAAAACCATGATCATAGACATTTGGAGCATAAATGTTAGCCAGCCAAAGGTCTTCATTATATACTGTGATACAGTGGACCCTCTTCTGGAGAGAAAAATAGTTTTGAAGTCTGAAAGAAAAAGAAATTGCCTGCAATTTCCAGAGGATTCACCTAGAGGGAGCAGGAGAGTTAGGACAGAGACCACAGAACCACGCCCTAGTGGGCAGGACTCATGTTCCAAAAGCTCACATTTAAGAGGAAGCAAGCAAGAGTCAGGAGGAAGCTTATCTGCTAGGAGCTTACCTGCAAGAAGCTCAGCTGCTAAAACCTCGTCTGCTTGGAGAGCTACTATTCAGGGAGCTGTGGAAAGATCACCCTCACCAGTTGGGAGAGACCAAGCGAATGCGTGTTCCAGAGAAGGACCAAAGAGATGCTATGAAGGTACTAACCCAAGAGTGGGATCTAGGCCGCAAGCAAGCCTGAGTGAAAGGACAGGCTGGGAAAGGAGAACCAGTCCTGTAAAAGAGAGGACAGGCCGAGAAGGCCGAAGCCAAGCCAGACCGGGCCCTGAAGCCCACAAGAGAACAGGCCTCAAAGGCCAGAGGAGGAAAGACTGGGAGAGCAGGAGGAATATACCTGAGAGCACTGATACTGAAGGCAGCAGCCAAGGTAGGCCTCCAGCCTCGCCCCTGAGAACCAAATGGAAACCTAAAGGTAAAGCTTTTAACCTTTGTTATTGTGTGCCTGAAGTCAAGCTAAGAGAAGAATCCTGGGAAGGTGGTTCTCCTTATCTAAAACAAGAGCCAAAGCAAAAGTTAAAAGATAGTTTGAGCAAGAAAAGAACTTTTAGAGGAAAACATCATAGAGAGAATGTTTTTAAACCCCTAGAGCAAGAAATGCCATTTTGGTATTCCACCAAGCTTAACCGTGGGCCCAAACAAACTGCCAAGCCTTGGGAAGCAGTGAGACGAACTCACATGAAGGACACTTACCTTGATCCCTCAGAGCAGTCAGAGGAGGCCATGCAGGTGGAATCTGTGCAGGAGGACATTGATAGTCCTATGGAATGTATATACTGTGCTGGAAGTGATATAGAAGCGTTCCAGAGCTCATTGAGTGAATGAAGTAATTTGCTATTGGATGTTTTTGACACTGTGAAGTTAACAGTTTTTGGTTATTCCATCTCTTACTTTCAAAATCTGCTGTAAAGACTTGTTTTGCTACGTACCGGAGTGTTTATCCTATGTTATGAACCCTTAGTGCTAAAAGGGGAAAATAAAGCCTTTTTCTTTTCCCTCCAGTTTCGTGCAAGACTGTAGTCTCTTTGGGAGTTGGCAACGAGGCTGGCACAAGGCTCTGGCCCTTGACCCTCGCACCTGGCCAACCCTGATCACAAACATCTTGGTGACCCCCGGTCCCAGCCCTTCGGTGGAACCACTACGCCGCCACCAGGGGGTGTTGTGCGACCGGGGCGCGTCACAATACTTTAACATGCATCATAATGTATCTTCCATTGGGATCCACCTGCATGCTACTTACATCAAATGGGATACCCCGTTTCACAAGTATCACTACCCCTGCCCTCTTGGTGCCTGAGGATGCCCCATGGGAGACCGCCACCCAGTCTCTCTTTAACTTTTGATGTTCCAGAACACTCAAATGAGTTTCCTGCAGCATCGCGATATGTACCCCTTTCCTTTTAAGCGCCTGCAATATCTTAGCACGCTTTACTGGAGATCCTATTCCCCCCACATTCCAAGAGATATATTTTACATTAGGTGTAATCTTTGAAATAGATCCTCTGCTGTTTACTTCCACTACGAATCCTACTCCAGGAAGCGCCCAGCCTCGCCCCTGGAGTCAGCTCCGGGTCCCTCTGTTCCCCACATAGGCCTCGGTATCGATGCGTTATTCTACCCAGCCTGTGTATGCTCCAAAATACAATGCTTAATCTGTGCTTTTTTTTTTTTTTATTGAATCATTTTTATTGAAACAAGGCATCCATCAAACAAGGAGCAATCGGCAAAACCAAACATATACATAAAGCACATAACATGTACAGGCACCCGGGCAGGGTTGTATCTTATCCGCCGCCCGGGATAGACAGCCAGAAATGTAACAAATCCATCAACACAACTTTTTTTTTTTACCCGATATAGGTTCCCCCCCACCCCCCCACCCCAAACCCCCCTCCTTGCAGCCCCTACCCCTTCTCCCCTCCTGGAATCCCCTCGCCTCAATACCCTCCACCTCCCACCTGGTTAGGGCAATCCTGCTCCTCTCTAATAGTGCGCTTGAAGTACTTCATTGCGAATAGCAGGCCGTAAGGTCTGGATATAAGGTTCCCAGGTCATCAAGAAGGATGTCCAGCGTCTGACCCTGCCTCTCGCCCCCCGCTTCTCGAATAGCATCAGCTGGTGAAAGCTGTTACGCCAATCCCAGAAGGAGGGAGGAGTAGGCTCCCGCCAGCTTCGAAGTAACGGACCCTTTCTCACCAAACAGGCTTTCCTGAGTAAGAGGCGCTCCCATCTACCCTTCGGGTGGAGTGGTCCACGTTGATCTAGCACCACAACAGACCCCGTCCAGATTACCCGCTGACGTAGCACTCCACTCATATATCTCCGAATCTGCATCCAATACCCGCGAATTTTCGAACAGCCCCACCACATATGGCCCAGATCGGCCAGTACAGCATTGCACTTCGGGCAGCTCCCATCCAGTGTAAGATGGCTACGAAGAGCTCGTCTCGGGGAGAAATGGGCTCGGAGAATACATTTAATCTGTATCTCTCTCCAACGAGCCCCATCCACCAGCTCCCCGACATGACTCAGGGCCTCGTGAATTGCACCCGGTACCACCTCTACCCCCAGCTCTCTGGCCCACGCTCGCTCCTCCCCGGCGTAGTCAATCGGAGGCATCCACACCTCAATACGTCGCTTCAACCCGGCTATGGACGGCCCAGAGTCCGCCCCGAGGTCGAAAAACTCGAGTATATGCGCAGCCCGTTCAGCCACCAGCCCAGTCCGTGGAAGCGATGCGACATAGTGGGAGACCTGGGCATATGCAAAATAATGTCGAAGGTTTAGTTCGTACTCTCTACATAGGACCGTAAAGGGTTTACACCTCCCCTCAAGATCCACATGTCCTAGATTCCGAATCCCCTTCTGTTCCCAGAGCCGAAATGTAGGCGTATCCGTTCCTGGGGTAAAACGAACGTTCCCTTGTAAAGGTAACCAACTGGAAACTTCCGGGGACGCCCCCCACCATTTATTTAATTGTTGCCAAGCACACCGAGCCGGCCGTATCAACACACTCTGAGTTGCCCATCCTGGTAAGTCTGAACCCGCCAGGTGTAGGGCCGCCAATAAGGCCTGTGGGGCCACCAAGGCCTCCTCTAGCGCCTGCGGGGTATAGTCGTCCGTCTCTCCCAGCCAGTCCCTGAGATGCCTCGCCTGACAGGCCAGGGCATAGAGCCGCAAATCAGGGATGCCAATCCCCCCATCCCTCCATCTCCTCTGCATGCGACATAGGGGGATACGAGCCCGCGCCCCTTTCCACAGAAAACTCCGGAAAAGGCGTTCGAACTCTAGCAGATCACACTTCTTCGGCCACACGGGGAGCGTCTGTAACCAATAAAGGATACGCGGTAGAATTACCATGCTCAGGGCCGCTGCTCTACCTAGCAGAGACAAGGGGAGAGGGGGCCCACGCCTGTAATTGTACGCGGGTCTTAGACACAATCCGAGTCACGTTCGCCCGATATAATTGCTTGGGATCTTTAGTCAGAGAAATACCCAGATAAATAAAGGAGTCCTCTGCCCACCGAAGGGGGAAGGAATCCCCCCAAGCCGCACGGAGCGTACCCCCCACGTCTAACGCCTCTGATTTGCCCATGTTAATGCGGAGGCCTGCGAAGCTCCCAAAGCGAGAGAACTCCTCCAACAGCCTCGGCAGGGAGGTCCGCGGGGCCGAGAGGTGGACCAACAAATCATCGGCAAAAGCCGCTATTTTAAACCCATGTTGCCCCACGCGTACCCCTGCAATCTCAGCCAATGCTTCAATCTTCCATATCAGGGGGTCTAACGACAATACAAAAAGTAAAGGGGAGAGTGGACACCCCTGCCGGGTGCCTCTTTCCAAACCAAAGTCCTCTGACAGGAACCCGTTACAACATACGCTCGCCGTAGGCTGGACATAAAGAAGCTCCACCATCCCGCAAAAAGACTCCCCGAGTCCATATTTCGGCAGAAGAGCCTTCAGATACGGCCAGCCCACCCGGTCGAAGGCTTTCTCAGCATCGAAGCTGACCAAAAGCGAGGGCACACCATATCGATGGACCCATTCCAGGGACGCCAAGATTCTCCGCAGGTTCCGCACCGCATGTCGGCCCTTCACAAATCCCACTTGGGACTCATGCACCAGGTCCCCCAGAACCCCGGCGAGTTGCGTTGCTAGAACTTTAGCTAATATCTTCAAATCAAAGTTAAGTAGCGAGATAGGTCGGTAAGACTCTGCGTGTATACTGTCTTTACCGGGCTTTGGGAACAAAATAATATGTGCATGATTCCCACCCCACATGAACGTCCCTTGCGCCAGCCGTTGATGGTAGACCTCTACCAACATGGACGGTACCAAATCCCCCAGCAGCTTATAAAACTCGGCCCCCAGCCCATCCGGCCCCGGCGCGCGACAGCAACTCGCTTGCTGGACCACCAAAGAGACTTCCTCCACCATAACTGGCACCTCCAAGCGCGCTCGCTGTTCTTCTTCGAGGTGGGGCAATTGCACTTCTCTCAAATACTCTTCCATAACGGTACCAGGGTCAGTCCCCCGCGAATAAAGCTTCTGATAAAACTGGCGAAAAATCTGAGTGATTTCCCGATTTTCTTTCTGCAATCTACCCTGCGCGTCTCGCAGGGCCACCACCGTTCTAGTCCCCCCCCCTCCCCGAAGACACCTGGCCAGTAACTTCCCAGATTTATCCCCAAAGCGGTAGAGTTGATACTTATAGTACATAAAGGATTTCTTGGCCCTTTGATGGAGCAGTTCATTAAGGGCAGATTGGGATTCCCACAGCGCCTTCTTATTTGCCGCCGATGGAGCACTAGCCTGCCTGCGCCGAGCGCGGCAGACCTGTGTTTCAAGGCGAATAATCTGTTTTGCTATTAATTTTCGCTTACGAGCCACATACCCTATTATATCGCCCCGTAAAACCGCTTTAGCCGTTTCCCAAAAGAGTTCCGGGTTGTTACGATGCTGCTCGTTGTGAACGGCATATTCCTGCCATTTCTGTCTAAGGAATGAGGAGAAATCCGCGTCACAGTAGAGTTCAACTGGGAATCGCCAGATACGAGGCGGTGGGGTAGCATCGCTCCACTCCAGATCCACCCAGATTATAGCATGGTTGGAAATTTCAAAAGGGCCAATCTGCGCATCACGCACATACGCAAAGAGTCTTTCTGAGATTAGCAAGTAATCAATTCGGGCGCTCGTACCATGCGCTCTGGATTGGTGGGTAAAATCCCGCTGCCCCGGATGCAAGAGTCGCCACGGATCCGCCAGTTGTAGTCGCTGCCGCAAATGTTGCAAGGCCCTAGTGCCCTGCCTGCGTGTCCCCCTATCCCCATCCCCCGATACGTCCAATGCAAGATCTAAGACACCGTTAAGATCACCTGCCAAAATCAATGGGGCGTCGGGCAGCTGTTCTACCCGCGAACCCAAACGTGCATACAGGGCCCGATCCAATACATTTGGGCTGTATAGGTTACCTAGTATTACAGGTTTCCCTTCCAGTATCCCATACAGCAGTATATATCGCCCATCTGGGTCAGCATAGACCTCCTCTTTAGTAAATCGGAGTCTCTTGTGTATCAAAATGACCACTCCACCCTTCCTACCCTGCGCAGGGGCCCCCCATTCCTGTCCCACCCACTCTCTTTTAAGTTTAGCATGTTCCTCTGTACTCTGGTGGGTCTCTTGTAACATGGCAATGTCACAGTGATGTCTCGCTAAGGCCTGCAATACTTTATATCGCTTGATAGGGTTGCCTATACCACAGACATTCCAAGATAAAATCTTCACGTCTGCAAATAACAAAAGTTAGTTGGCCCGTCACTAATGGCATACTTGGGATAGACCTCCCCAGCCTGAGGTCCTCCCTTCCACCCCCAAGGAGATTCCTTACCTTCTTCCTTTAGCATTCCCCGGAGCTGCGTCCCCACCCCTCCCCTTACCACCCTGGCCCTCCCCACCCCCTGCCCCCCCCCCATTCCCTATCCCCCACCCCCCCTATCCTAATCTCCATCCCCGAATTCCTCCTCACTCCCATATTGATCACTAGAGATGTGAACGGGACCCCCCCCTCCCTTTTAATCTTTCCTTAAGCGTTCGACCCCTTCACCCATAGCCTCCACCCTCTCCCATACCCTGTTCTCTCCGACTCTTGTGGGCTGCGTGCGCGAGAAATTCAGCTGTATAACTTTCGAAGGAAGCCAATTTTCTGCACGCCACTCAATATCACTCGGAGTCATTCGCTCCCAATTGGCTACCCGTCCGCACACAGCATGTACATCTTTCGGTGTACACTAGAAAATATTATAGCCTTTCTGAACCACACATCCACATCAACCCTTAATTATCAAGATAGCTTTGTGGCTTCCATCAAATCCAAAGCTGCACCTTTGTGCGTTATGTTGCAAGTGTGTGCGCTCGCTCGGCAAGCGTGCTCACGCACACCCACTCTCCGTCGCGAGAGAACAGTGCACCCAGGTTATGGCTTCTCTATCCCTTCCCTCCTCCCCTACCCCCCCCCATCGTATTCACTGTCCAGTTGTCCCACCAAGGGGTCACACCCCCCCCCTCTTAAACCCAGCCGCCCGTATCCCTTCTATCCTTGTGTTGCACATACCCCACTCCCCTCCAACCCCCTACCCCCCCCCCCTCACATACATTCCGCTTCTCAACCCTCAACAACAGAACAATGGGGGATTAGAAATCAAACCACCAACATAATAGAGCCCCAACTGAATGCCGCCGCACGTCTCGCAGCTAGGCCAGTCCCGGTTCGGGTCCTATAGCATCCGAACACTGTCATCAAGGCCCCGAGGGGACTCTTGGGGCTACTCTTAAAGCCTCCTCTTATCGCAGGGCTCCATGCGGCTTCGCAGATAGCAGGTCATTAAGGCTGCAAGTTCTGATAGCGATAGCAAGCAAACACCCCCCCCGGAGCGGGGGCCAGAGCCACGCAAGTAGAGCAGGAATAGCAGGCCCTAGGTCGCCGGCAAACCCGCCCGTCAGCTACGTTACAGCCAAAATAGTCACCTGACAGGTCCGGGAGTTCAGTATCTGCCATCTGCCCGCAGTAATCCATCTTTCACGGGCGGGGTGCCCTCCTGCTCATCCGTAGGCAAGCCAGATCGCATGGTAGGTCTAAGTTTGTAGGGCAGTCCGCAGTTATACCCGACAGTAGGCGCTGCCCCCCCTCTCAACGCTGAATAGTCCTCTATCAAGCACCCCCACGCCGCCGTTATGGTGTCCGCTCTCTGTTGTTCGCCATCAGTGGTGCCAGCAACTGTTCCACATATGAGCTTGCCTCCGTAGCTGTATCAAACACACGGTGGGTTCCCTGGTGGAGCACGTGCAGTTTAGCGGGATATTGCACGTGGAACCGCACATTCGCCGCTATCAAACGCTGACATATTGGGGCGTACGCTTTGCGGTGCTGGCTCAGCGCAGCGGAGTAGTCAGGCGTTATGCGGATCGTCATGTTCCCACGCTCCACAGTACCTTTTTGTCGCGCTGCCTTCAATACGGCTTCTTTCTGCGTATAGTAGAGAAATCGGGCCAGGACCACTCTGGGCCATGCACTTTGTGTCTGTGGTTTCGGCCCCACTCTATGGGCCCTGTCCACGACTATAGGGGTGTTCCCCTCTTCCCCTTCTATCAATGAGGCGGCCAAATTTTCCACATATGCTCTTAGATCTTTATCAAGCATGGATTCGGCAATGCCCAGCAAACGCAAATTATTGCGTCGGGATCTGTTCTCCAGATCGTCGAGCTTCAATGCTTGGGCTTTAGATTCGTTCTGTAGCACACTCAGTTCGCGCTTCAATTTCTCCACCTCCTCCTCGGCCTGCGCTATTCGGCCTTCAGCCTCCTGCACTCTAGTACCTAGCGCGGTCAGCGAACCTTATATCGTGTCCATTTTTGTATGCAGGGTTTCAAACTGTACGGAGAGTGCTGCTGTGACCGCAGCCGAGATTTCCTCGGTCATTGTGGGGGAAGCCGCTGCACCCGCTTTTGGCGGGGACTCCGCCATTTTCGGCAGCCCTACAGTCCGGTCTTTCTCACGCCTCCCTGCCTTCGCCGATGTTGCCATATCGCAATTTTCACAGAGATAGTTCAGGGCTCCTTCACCAATCCCTCGGAGCTTGAAGCAGGTAATTTTCTCCGCAATTCACGGCTATAGATTAACGGTAGGTGGAGGGGGGCCCGGAGCTAAGGTGACTCACGTCTTCCCCAGCTCACCACACCACGTGATCGTCTAATCTGTGCTTTTTAATACATTTAAAATAGTTTTTCACATAAATTCACAATCTCGTTTGACCAAAGCTTTAAGTCATCAAATTTCCCAGCAGAGTAGTGCTCACCTACCCACAAAGGCCCCATCCACTCTTAGTTTCCCTTTTAAACCTCAAAGGGTAGGTATTGTATGTAGCGGGATCATCAGATCTTCTCAATGCATCCTTCATGTCCACATTGGGGAACATTCTGGAGTCCCTGCTCCTAATCTGACCTATCTTTTTACAGAGTCATGGAAGATGAGGCAGCCTGTCATTCTATAAACTGTTCCTCTTGGGAAGGAGTTTGTAGATTCAGACTTCTTTCCAGTGCACTGGTGTTGGCTGTTTGACGTACCAAGGTATTTAGAATGTTTTGCAATTTTATTGCAGAAAAAACTGAAATAAGCAGAGGTGCAAGATGCCCAGCCTGAGAGCTCTGAAGGTAGATGAGAAGAATACCAGAGGGAGAGCCTCAGGTCCAAGGGCTTAGAAACTCTTGGGTCAGTAGTTCAACTCCGCAATCAGACTTTGTTTTTATCACCAGTTGTGGCATTTAAAGATAATCCAGATATCCAGTGCTGCTATCCGGTAGTGAGCGGCGCTAAATATCTGGAGAGAGTGGCAAACGCCAGAACTAACCGGATAGTTGTGATATTCAGCCCGCTATCCAGATAATTACCTGGATAACTATCTGGACAGTAGTAACAGCATTACCAGATGAATTTGCAGAAGGGAAAGAAGCTGCATTTCCAGTATTGGGGGTGAGGGATATAAGGGGAACGAACATTATATTGGAACAGATGGCTTCTAGGCCAGTTGCAAGCAATCTCCATAAATGTTCATCCTCCCAGCTATTTTGCTTTGATGGGAAGTACTTTTCACGAGAGGAGGGGTGGGATGTGTAACCCCCCCCCCCCCCTATCCTTTATTTTAGGCAGCTGTAAGGATTATTTTGGAATTTCTATTAGCAACATCAAATAGTATTTGCATCACACAAAAAACGAGAATTTTATTTTGTCATGTTGTTCACATATGTGTCTAAATGGGAACAATAAATATTTAGAGAATCAAAGCATCAAAACACATTAAGGCCTATACCAACATTTCTGCGATTCAGCTTTCAAAGTTACAGTTTAGATCATCTTATCTTCTAGTTGCATCCCAACTTAACAGTCCTCTTAAAATGCGATAACTGCAAACTTCACCCTCACGAGCATGTGAATATCTTGGATTGTCTCCAGTGACCAAGTATTTAGGCCCGAAGGCTGTGCTAGATACTGGCTATTTGATTCCTCAGTCTCTGACTTTATAGGACCTGAGAGCATTATGGAACCAATAGGTTTTTGTTTCAAGAAACATGTATGAACTAAGTTTTAAGGAAATAGCTTTTGGTCTTATGGAGCAAGGAGCAGTCCTGATACGACCAGGGGGAAATAATCTGGTGGTGCACTGAGGATTAAGCAAGGCACAGCACTACACAACAGCCCTCAAATTAAGTTGTAGTCATGTTATATACGGGACAGCTGCTTAAACACGAATACTGTTTTCTGTCTAGAATAGGCCAGCTACACAGGAAGTGGGATGTCCAGGTCGAGAAGTGAACAGTCCCTCCCCAAATATTTTATAAAAGGTGCGCTGACTGTGGTGGCTTTTTGTAAACTGCATATAAGGACACCAAAAGCAAGACATGCAAGTTCTGGCACATACATCAAGAGCACCTATACTAGTAAGAAACGAACGCGAAATAACAACAGCATCTCTTGATGTTCAGAATTTGTAAGCACCAGTAACTTTTGCTGGTAATTTTTTTTTTTTTTAACTCCTGAGTAGGTAACGATGCATTTTATGCCTATTTCTCTTATGAAATCAAGTATGTGTGTGCTTTACTTTATAAAATACTAGCATAAATGGCTGAAAACGTGTGATCTCCAGGAACAAGCAGGAATGTAGTCTTCACATATGGGTATCGTCGGTACCGACGGAGCCTGCGCGGGAACGCTCCCCAGTGTCCAATAGGAACGCTTTTGGGAGCATCCCACAGTACCTGCATGCTGCCTTCCCGCCTTTCCCAACTGTCCCTCTCCAGTTTTTCATTTTCCGCAGAGCCGACAGGTCGCACATCCTGTCACCGTAGAAAAAATTCCCTTCTTATTCTTCTTTTTTGTGGTCACGTCTGCCTTCCCTCGACGCTACACCGGTACCACCGGTGGTTTTCTTTTTTTCAAAAAAAAAAAATCTTTTTCTGGAGTCTCTTCCAGTAATTTTCACCTCAGGTGCCACATGCCATTTCGGGCACTAGGCCCAACATTTTCCTTCAGAATGAAAAAACCCGCTTCGGGTTTTAAAAAGTGTTCTAAGTGTGGTGGTACCATCTCCGTCACCGACACCCATGAGTGGTGCCTCAAATGTTTAGGTCCTGACCACTCTATTTCAGAGTGTGTTGCCTGTGGGATGATGTCGAAAAGGGGCCGGCAAAATGGAGCTGCTAAACTTAGCACCCTTTTTCCCTCCGATGCAGCCTCCGTGGCATCGACATCTTCCAGGGCTTCGTCGTCCTCCCATGGATCTCAGGTAATTAAACATAAATCTAGCCGATCCTCAAAGGGTAGATCTCCTTCTAAACATCGAGATGCCTCTGGCGTTGCTCTTGAGGGACTTTCACCGGCAAAATTGCCCCGGCGGGAGGCTTTGGCTTCCAAAGCACTAACAGGGCTCCAGAATGTTCTCGAGGCTTCAACCTCGGCAGAACTACTGGTGCCATGCTCTGGGGTTCCGGCTGCTTCTTCCGGCACCGATTCCCAAGCATCGGCAATGTCGATAGACCAGAGATTCTTGGCTATTGAACGCAGTCTGGTGGCTCTTCTCACGGCCTCGATGCCTCTGAAACCGCTTCAGACAATTCAACCGGACCGGCACCGACTCTGGTACCGGCACCAACTGCATCGACATCGGCAGGTATTCTACCGGGACCGAGTCATGCGTCTCTATCCAGCATTGACAAGTCGGTACCGGACCACTCCGATGCCGACTTCGATCGGTACTGGTACCATGCCTTGCACGATCACCCGGATCGGAGATACTTTGAATCCTCGGATGAGTCTGAAGACTCTGAAAGCTCTGTCGATACCAGAGTACTTATTCCTGAGGATTCCTCTTCTCCTCAGCGTAGGATGTCTCCACCAGAGGATATGTCCTTTCAGGATTTTATCCGAGATGTGGCCCAAGGTCTTTCCATCACAGTGGCTCCTGAAAAAGAGCCTAGGGCAAAGGATTTAGAAATCCTACAATACCCTAAAGCTCCCAAGGAGGCAGCTACCTTACCTATTAATGAGATCTTGAATGATCTTATGTTAAGGATGTGGGAAACACCTCTAACCACTTCTCCTCACTCTCGAAGACTCGACACCATGTATCGAGTTCCTCCTTGTCCTGGGTTTCAGAAAACTCAATTACCACACCATTCCATGGTGGTGGAATCACCCATGAGAGGGATAAAGAGTGCAAAGAGGCATGCATCTAATCCTCCAGGACGTGAGTGTAGGACTCTTGATGCCTTTGGACGTCAATCCTTCCAGGCTTCCATGCTTTCTGCTAGGATCAGTTCCTATATCTTGTATATGGCAATGTTCCTTAAAGAGGTCACAGGAGATTTAGAGCTTATGAGCGCCCTCCTTCCTGATGATAAAAGGCAAGATTATCTCGCTCTTGTCAAACATGCTCAGGATGTTTCCAAGTTTGTGAATCGTGCAGCTTTTGACTGCTTTGAATGCATAAGCAGAACCTCTGCCATTGCCATAGGTGCATGTAGGATTGCCTGGCTCCAGGCATCTGACTGGAAATTTGGGTACAGGACAAACTAGGGAATATACCTTGTACAGGAGAGAATCTCTTTGGCAAGAATTGGCAGGAAAAAGCTAATGAGATAGATGCTGACAATATCACTTTGTCTAAATCTACAGCTGATCCTGCGAGGAAAAGATTCTCTAAGAAACCGTTCTTCAGCAAGAAGAAAAAGTTTTATCCCTCCTATACCCAACAGGGACATCGTTTAGGTCAGTCTGCCCAAAAGGGACAGCAGCAACAACCTAGGCAAAGAAACACAAAAGCAGCTAAGCCTCAACCGGCTCAGCAGACTCGGCCTCCACAGGGGCTTTGACTCCTATCTAGAGAACTTTGCCTTCCTGACCCTGAACGGCCCAGAACCCTCCACCATCCCAGGAAGGTTATGTCATTTTGCCCCCAGATGGGGTCATATAACAGCAGAAAATTGGACTCTGTCTATTGTAAGAGAGGGGTACAAGTTTCATTTCCTCAGCATGCCCCCTCCTACAATAGTAAGACAGTTCAATTCTCAGACCTCTCTCAACAACCGGTTAGGTCAAGAGGTCACTGTGCTCCCTGCTCAAGGGGCAATAGAAGAGATACCCATTCCCCTACGGGGTACAGGTTTTACTCCCCTATTTCCTTATTCCAAAGAAAACAGGAGGTCACAGACCCATTTTAGACCTCGGAGAATTGAACAAATTCCTGTTCAATGAGAAGTTCAAAATGATTTCTCTAGGAACACTGCTGCCATACCTTCAGAGTCAGGATTGGCTTTGTTCTCTAGATCTCAAGGATGCGTACACTCATGTTCTCATCCATCCAACTCAACGAAAGTTCCTTTGCTTTCTGTTTCAAGGGAAGCACTACCAATACAGGGTTCTTCCTTTTGGCCTGGCCTGGCCTCTGCACCAAGAGTGTTCACAAAATGCATGGCTGTGGTGGCAGCATTTCTCCGCACCCTTACTTAGACGACTGGCTTATTCGAGCCCCTTCAGAGCCAGAGGCCAGGGTTGCTTTCTCTCGCACAATGCGCATGCTTCAGTATTTGGGACTTGTGATTAACTTCCCAAAGTCCAACCTTGCTCCCACTCAATCCCTAGAGTTTATAAAGCTCTGCTGGATACCAGACAGACAGAGGCCTTCCTTCCACAGCCCCGCTGCCTTTGCATTGTGCAGTTAGCTTCCCAAGCAGTGCTAAAACCTCACCTCACTGCTCGGGAAATGTTACATTTGCTAGGCCACATGGCATCCACCGTGCATGTGGTTCCTTATGCTCGCCTCCATATGAGAGCAGCCCTGTGGACTTTATCCGCTCAGTGGACTCAGGCTTCAAGTTGCCTGTCAGACAAAATAGCAAACTCAGATCGCCTTATTTTGTCCCTCCAATGGTGGCAGTCACCCCAAAACCTTCTGGTGGGGGTCTCCTTTTCAGCAACCCCCACCCCAAGCCACTCTAACAACAGATGCTTCACAGGTGGGTTGGGGAGCCCACCTGCAAGGCCTCTCTACCCAGAGTACCTGGACTCCACAGGAGGCCTATCTCCATATCAATCTCATGGAACTCAGAGCAATCTTCCTTGCTCTTCGAGTATTCCACACCCATTTCAGCTACAAGACGGTCCTAGTTCAAACAGACAATCAAGTAGCCATGTTTTATGTGAACAAGCAGGGCGGAACAGGCTCTCTGTCGCTCTGCAACGAAGCTTTGCGACTATGGGCCCTCACCAGAGAGCATCAGATTCATCTCTTTGCGATGTATCTTCCAGGCATTCAAAACTCTTGGGCAGACAGACTCAGTCGAGTTCTGCTTTCACACGAATGGTCTCTCCATGCAGATCAGATGGCAAAAATTTTTCAAATTTAGGGAACCCGGACATAGACCTCTTCGCAAGTCCGCTGAATGCCAAACTTCCCCGGTTCTGTTCCAGAATTCCAGCTCAGGGTTGTTAGGCCAGGGATGCTTTCTTCCTCCATTGGGGTCAGTACTACTTGTATGCCTTTCCACCCATTCCTCTAATTCCCAAAACCCTATTCATGTTTCAGAGAGACAGAGGTCATATGATCCTCATAGCTCCACGTTGGCCACGGCAAATGTGGTACCCTCTGCTCCTACATCTCTCTCAAGCTCCGCCTCTGGAGTTAGGACCTAGATTGGCCACTGTTGGAAACAGAATACTGGGCTTGATGGACCTTGGTCTGACCCAGTATGGCATATCTTATGTTCTTATGATCTGCTCCAGATCTCCTTTCTCAAGAGGACGGGATGCTGTGGCATCCCAATCCCTAGTCTCTGCATCTCAGGGCCTGGTTGCTGAAAGCCTAGAACTTCACGGTCTTAACCTTTCCCAGAAGGTAAAGGATATCCTTTATGTTTCCAGGAAGCCTTCCACAAGACGCTCTTATGCATTTAAGTGGAAAAGGTTTACCATATGGTGCTCGCAGAAGGGTCTTAACCCTCTTGCGATACCTCTGGAATCATTACTGGAGTATCTCCTTCATTTATCAAATGCAGGGCTTAAGACCAATTCAGTGAGAGTCCATTTGAGTGCTATTGCAGCTTCTTTCAAGCCTCTAAATGGACAACCTGTTTCCTCTCATCCTCTCATAGCGAGATTTATGAGGGGCCTTCTTTTGACTAAGCCTCCCATTAAGCCACCACTGGTGGCATGGGACTTAAATCTGGTTCTTGGGCAGCTCATGAAACCGCTCTTTGAACCATTAGCCACTACCTCTTTGAAATTCCTTTTCTGGAAGGTCATCTTTCTTTTTGCAATCACATCAGCACGTCGCATCAGTGAATTGCAAGCGTTGGTGGCTGATCCTCTTTATACAATGAGTGGGCATATGGAATTGAAGTAGATCTGCCAGATATTGGGGGGTGTGGTTGTAGAGAACTTGGTGAACCAGCGTGAGGACTTTGTAACGTATGCGAAATTGCAGGGGGAGCCAATGTAGGTGAAGAAAGAGAGGGGTGACATGATCGCAGAGTGAAGAGTGAAAAATAAGGCGTGCGGCAGTGTTTTGAATACGTTGGAGGCGATGAAGTTGGGAAAGAGGAAACCCAGCGAGGACCGAGGGGGCCAGGGGGACTATGTAGTGCAGATGGTGAATGAGGGAGAGCTATAGCGGGCTTGGTGGATGGGGGCAGTTTGAAAGAGAGCTTTGGGTATGTCTGCGCTGGGGGCAGATGCATTTTTGAAAGACAGCTAGGGTACCCCTGGGCAAGGGGTTTGAAAAAGAGGAATGGAGAGGGAACTGGGGAGGGGGGTTGGGGGATCCTTATTGGGGATGGCGAGAGAAAGACAGAAAGCTGAGTGGCGTCCACCCTGGAGAGGAGGCAGAGGATACCGGGATCTGAATTTATCAGAGAGGAGAGAGAAAACAGAGGGTGTAAGTACAAAGCACCATGGTTATTTAGTGAGTCTCCGCACATGCTACTGCTTCCCCCTTATGCCACCCTTAACGGAAAGCCCCACCAGTCAGTCTTCTAAATTTTGAAACAAAAGAAGATGTACTCGTTATGGAGCAGTGCTTCAGTGACTTTTAAAATTAACAAATGTGCCTGTGTCAAGGCAGGAGTCTCCAGCGGTTCCCCCACACTTCCTGTTTTAAGTGGGGATGGGGATTGTATTTGCAATATATATATATGCTTTCAGCTTTATTTATCATTTGTTTGTTCCGTTTTGATATACCGCCCTTTATGGGGCATACGGAGCGGTTTGTTTGTTTATTTAACATTGCTTATATACGGCTTTTCTACAATCCAAGGCTGTTTATATAGAACATAACAGAAGTAATAGCGCCTAGGCAGCTGCTTTACATGGAACAAGAATTATTTATTTATTTATTTATTTACATTCTCTTATATACTGCGCTATTCTGCATCAGTGCGGTTTACATTGAACAAACTGAAATTACATTGAACAGGGCATTATAACTTGGAGATAACTATTTTACAGGGAACATGGGCTATGGAGGGTTAAGTGGCTTGCCCAAGACCACAAGGAGCACCTGTGGGACTAGAAACCCCAGTCCTTCCGGCCCAAGGTTGCTGTCCTCTAGTGGGATTTGAACCCCCGACCTTCCGGCCTGAAGTACCTTGCCCCAACCACTAGGCCACTCCTCCACTCCGAATGTATCAGAAAGAAGTCAGGAAAGGAACTACAGTGTATTATAGGAAAGAGGATAGCAGCAGCACACAGTAGGACAAATATACATTCAATCAAATAACTGCAGGGCACCTAGACTGCATCCGTGCCAAAGGCCTGTCCAAAAAGGTGTGTCTTGGGGAAGGATAGTTCCAAGTGGATATAGCCGGGCAGGTACTTCCAAAGGGAAGGGGAGAGAAAAGGATAGCTGAGCGTCTCGTGGATTCAAGCCTGACTCAGGCACCTGTCGTGGTAATATCTAAACAGCTTACAATAAATTAAAAGCAGTGGATAAAATAAAAATTGATATTCATACACATACTGTATGTTTTTTTTGATGTGTATCACTGTTTTTTTTCCTCTTGATCAGCCCCTGGGAAGTGATAGGAGAGGAGGGCCTGGATTAGAAAGCAACGGAGCCCTGCTGGCTGCCGCCTAGGGAAGGGAGGAGCTGTCTGGAGAAGGAAGCAGAGGGCTGCTCTTTGCAGGGAGTTGAGTCGCTAATCCTGTATGTTGTATCCACGGACAGTACAGAACAGCACTAGAACTCATTAATTGTCCATACGGTTAACCATTCTGAACCATGTAATTTTAATTACCGTTCTTACCACTATTATATATTTTCTTTGTTCTCCTTTTAACTATTTTATTTATAATTTTGGAAACACGTTTACAAGTTTTGCCATTCCAATGAAGTTTCTTGATTCTGGAAAAACACCAGCAGCAGAGGGAGCAGGAGAGAGAGAAAGAGAGAGAAAAGTACCAGTACCTCCTCTGTCTTTCATCCTCACCCCCCACTCCCCAACCTCCTCTCCCTCCCCCATGTCACTATCATGGCAGAGGATGCCGCCTGCCAGTGAGAGAGGGAATAGGAGAATTGTGCTGTGAATAAGCTAGTTCCTTTTCGTCCCTCTAGTCCAGTCCCGGAATCTCTGGGTTCTGTATTTCCTCCAGCAGCTTTGGAGACTGAAACAAGTCATCATTCTGACGACACTGGTATAAGTAGGCAAGGACCGCCTCTCCACTCCAGTTAGTTTCAGTCTCCAAGCAGCTGGAGGAAGGGTTGAGCCTGGAGGTCTGGGCCCAATAGACGGCAAATAAGCAGCGATTGTTTTTAGATTGTTTTAAAATTGCTTTTAAATTATTTTCATTTAAGTTTTTTTATTTTCTTTTAAGTGCCTTAGACGTTGGGAAGGAGAGAGCAAAGGACTGCAGAAGGCAGGCTGTCATTTCCTCCTCCTTTCCTCTACTCCCCCCCGCCCCCCACCTCCTCTCTCCACCACGGAAGAAGGCCGGTTTGGGGGAGAAAATCCAGCAAGAAGAGTCTCCCTGCTCCCGATCCCGCGTTACCGGGTGAGGAGCAGGTGGCAGGCGCAGCCGGCAGCGGGTTTTTATTAACGAGCAGAGAAGCAGCGGGGCAGCGTGCCTCTCCGGTCCGGAGCCGAAGCCGCAATCTCAGCTGAGCTCTGGAGACGAATTGAGGCTTCCAGGAGCGTCGGCAGACCCCGGTAAGGCCTGGTTGTTCTAAATTTGCATCGGGGGTGTTAGCAGGGAGGCCGGAGAGCTGGAATCGCGCGGTCTCAGCAGAGTTTAGCTATAGCCTGGACCGCGTTATTTTCGCACGGGAAGCGTGAACGGAGCCAGTTTCTGGTTTTGAATTCTGCTTGGTGGCCTCTCTGGAGCGGGGGGGGGGGGGGGAGGGGGTCGCCGTGCTTGTCTTAGTTTCCTTTTTGTCTCTGTGGGCAAGGGAGCGTGATCAGGCAGCCGAATCTTGAAAAAAAAAAGAGAGCATAAAATAAAGTAAGTAAAATAAATAAATAGATAAATAAAGGCTGATTTGAGGGTCTCCCTCTGGTAGCTGGGGGTTGGAGGCTCCTCTGAGTTAGTATGCCTGCTAGACCTTGCTGCCTAGTGTGTGGCACCAGACGAGGAGCGGTGTTGGACTCCGGGGTGTGCATGGGCTGCACCCAGGAGGCCGCGTTAATGGAGAAGACGCTGGAGATGGGAACAGCGCTTCCTGAGAAGCAGGAGGAGGGACGGTCCCCGTCTCCAACCCCTTCGGAGCCAGTGGCGGTCCGTCCACAGCATGGGAGCCATCTTCTCCGCGGGGGCAGGGTCATACAGGAGGACCCACCCTGGTCCCTCCATATTTCTTTGTGCTGTTGCAACAGGCATTATCCTTGCTGCAGCCTGGGATGGCTCTGGTTCCGGTACACGGGCAAGGAGAAAAGCTTCAGGGAAGCCCGTTGCGGCCGGAGGAGGCTGGTACCTCGGCGAAAAGGAGTAAGGTAGTGTGTGTCGAGAAGCCACCTCCAGCACCCTTTGAGGAGGTGGATGCCAGGGATGGTGAGTTAGAGGATGATTCAGGAGAGGAGTTAGAGGAAGGGGAGCTACCGGAGTCGGAACAGCAGACTAGAGTAGTCAGGGTGTTTCAGCGAGAAGAGTTGCCCGCGCTTATTGCGGAGACCTTCAAGGCGTTGAACATGCCGGCAGCGGGGCCAGCGGCAGATGAGGTGTTAGAGGACCTGCTGTTGCAGGCCGTGCGGACGACGCAACAAGTTTTTCCCATTCACAGGGTCTTTAGGAATATGATTCAGGAGGAGTGGGATTTACCTTAAGGCAGGGGTGTCAAACTCAAATACACAGTGGGCCAAAATGTAAAACTTGAACAAAGTCGCGGGCCAGCATTGAACAAATGAACCTTTTAATATGGACCCAAACAAGATTTGCTTTAACATTGAATATGAAGCAACACTTATTACTATACAATTTATAACTTAATAGTTCAGATATGCAAAAGCCAATTTCAAATAAAAAAAAACATCAATGACATTCATTTATTAAATAAGATTTAAATAATAATAAATCATAATTTTTAAAATAAAATAACAATAATAAAATTAATCAACCATTCAAGCCCATGTCTTGGAGTAGCAAGAAAAAGTGCATAAAGAAAACGTTAATTATTGCTCAGTTTGCTGCACACTGATCTAATCTGATGTGCCCAAGCCAGATACCTGGCATCTCTTCTTGGATGATAGTTCATCAATGTCTGGGCTCAGGCTTTGAGCTGAGGAAATCCTCAGTATCGAGCGAAGGTGTTCATCAGTCAGACGTTTCCTGTGAGATGTTTTGGTCATCTTCATCGAGGAGAAAAGTTGCTCACATAAGTGCTGCCGAACATGGAGAGCATCTGAGCAGCTTGGGTGCGGAGCTGAGGCATTGTGTCAGGGATGAACTGTGGAAACTGGGCGGCGCCCACAGCATCATACTTTGACTTCAGCGTGTCATTACACTGGAGTTCAATTAGCTCCATTTGGAGGTTGGTTGGTGCGTTTTCCACATTAACTGCAAAGGGATTACTGAGCAGTTCAAACCTACATTTCTGGACATCAAAGTCGGCAAATCGCCAGCTAAACTCAGCGCCGAGTACACTGAGTTTTTCAGCAAACTGTGCGCATGGGAACAAGTTGGTAAAGAACTGCGTTTTCATGGTTTGGCAGCAGGGAAAATGGCCAAGGTTTCCTTGCAGCATCTGATTCTCCCACAGGCACAGTTTAGTTTTAAAAGCCCTCACTGCAGCGTACATGTCTGTGATGATGCGCCCCTGAAGCTGCAGGTTCAGCGCATCGAGATGGCTCGAGATGTCACACAGAAAGGCCAGCTCACACAGAAACTTTTTCTCCCGAAGCTCTGCTGTGTCCTTCCCTTTGCTTTCCAGAAACTGACATATTTCCTCATGCAGCTCAAAACATCTATTCAGTACTTTTCCTCGGCTTAACCATCTCACCTCTGTGTGATACGGCACGTCTGCGTATTCCGAACCACACTCCTCCAGAAAAGACTTAAACTGGCGGTGATTCAGACCTTTGGCTCTTATAAAGTTAACTACTTGTGTTACTGTGGTCATAACATGTTCCATCTTTAGGGCTTTGCCACACAATGATTCCTGATGTATGATGCAGTGATAAACAGTTAGTTCACCTGCACAGTTCTCTTCCTGCATCTTCTCCCGGACCCTGCCCACCAGTCCACTTGTTTTAACCGCACATCGCTGGCGCACCATCTGTCGTTAATCCCACGAGTTTATCCCACGGCAGCTTTATTTCAGTTACGCATTTGGAAACCTCCTCAAAAATTTCCTTTCCTGTGGTTGTGCCGTGCATTGATTTGAATCCCAATAGCTCCTCCGTAACACACATATTTGAGTCCACTCCACGGATGAAGACTGACAGCTGAGCAGTATCAGATGCGTCGCTGCTCTCATCCACAGCAAGGGAGAATGCAACGAAATCTTTTCCCTTTTCCAAAAGCTGGTCATACAGATTGGTGGCAAGATCACATGTGCGATCAGCTACTGTGTTTCTGCTCAGGCTCACGTTTGAAAAGGCTTGCTTTTTCTCTGGGCACACGATGTCACAAACTTTCAACATGCACTTTTTCACAAACTCTCCCTCATTAAAGGGCCGGGCTGATTTTGCGATCTCTGCTGCCACAATATAACTAGCCTTTACAGCAGCCTCACTTTGTGATGTGGCTTTTTTGAACATATTCTGTTGTGAAACCAAACTTCTTTTCATCTCCTCCACTTTCTGGCTCCTTTGAGTCATGTCCAGGTCCTTGTACTTGTCATGGTGTTTTGTTTCATAGTGTCGTCGAATGTTATACTCCTTAGTTATAGCCACGTTGACTTCACAAATCAGACAAACAGGTCTGTCTTTTACATATGTAAACAAATATTCTGTCTCCCAACTGTCCAGAAAGTTCCTGTTGTCTGCCTTTCTTTTTGCCATTTTTGGGAAGGGGTTCCACAGTGACAGTTGTAGCTTGAGATCGCTATGACTTCTGTCACACAGGAGAGGGCGTTTCTGGGACCTGTCCTGATTGACGCGCCAAAACAACAGCAAGGCATTATGGGATTTGTAGTATTAGCGATGAATGAATGCGCTGTATAATACCGGCGGGCTAGCTCTAGTAGTCATTTGGTATAGCCTTGCGGGCCAAATATAATTACACTACGGGCCAAATTTGGCCCGCGGGCCAGAGTTTGACACCTATGCCTTAAGGGTTCTCGGGCGATAGTGCGACTCTATCCCCTCTCAATAACAGCAGCTACGGGTACCAGTCTGTCAACAATGAGCCGCCTGACTGAAGACCGAACACAATTTAGGATAGCTATCCAGAGGGTCGCCATGAGTCGACTCCGACTCAACGGCACTTAACAACAACATCCCCCTCAGACCAGGATAAGGATCTCTTCCGCTCTCCAAAGGTCGATGCAGCGGTGTCGGCGGTGACTAAGAAAACGACGATTCCGGTGGAGGGGTTGGCGGCGCTTAAAGATGGGCAGAATAGGAAGTTAGATACCTTGTTAAAGCAGGTCTTTGATATAAGCGCCTTGTCCATGCAAGCGTCTATCACGGGGGCTTGGGTGGCACGAGCATGTCTGTGTTGGTCCCAGCGGCTACCGGTGGATCAGTCCGGAGAGCAGGTGGAGGAGATGTCGCGTCTGGAATCCGGAACCACTTATTTGGTGGATATCCATTATGATTTGATCCGGGGACTTGCTAAAAGCATGGCCTCCGTGGTGGCAGCCCGGCAATCTTTGTGGTTGCGCAATTGGGCAGCGGACAGTTCCTCAAAGGTGCGGCTCAGCAAGCTTTCTTTTCGAGGGAAGTTGTTGTTTGTAGAGGATCTGGACAAGTTGGTCAAGGACTTGGGAGAGTCTAATGGGGGTCGTCTGCCAGAGGATAAGCCGAAGCAAGGTCGTCCTGGTCCGGCTCCCAAAGGGTCACAGAGAGAGTTTCGTAGGTTTCGTTCGTCCTGCTTCGGTCAGTTTCAGTGGGACATGATTCCGGCGCGCAGTCGGGGGTTTCGAGGCTTTTGAGGGGCCGGTAGAGGTTTCGTGGTCAGTTCGTCCTCGAACCTTAAGAAGCCACAATGAGATGAGGGGACTCAGGTAGGGAGCGAGTCTGTAGGAGGGCGACTGCGAGACTTCTATCCTGCCTGTGTCCAGATAACGTCAGACCAGTGGGTGTTGAAGGTTATTCGAGACGGGTACGCGCTCGAGTTCCAACGGCCGGTGGTCGATTCGTTTGTCCAGTCACCTTGCAGGGCAAGGCTCAAGAGACGGGCAGTGCAGGTGACGTTGCAAAGGTTGATTCAGCTGCAGGCAGTGGTGCTCGTGCCGTCGGAGTAGTGCGGTTCCGGTCGATACTCCATTTATTTTGTGGTGCCAAAGAAGGATGGGGCCTTCCGCCCCATTCTAGATTTGAAAAGAGTAAACCGGTGCCTCCGAGTGTCTCATTTCCATATGGAGACACTGCTCGGTAATCGTGGTGGTCAGAAAGGGAGAGTTTCTTATGTCACTAGACCTCACGGAAGCATATTTACACATTCCGATTCGGCAGGAGCATCAGCAGTATCTGCGGTTTGCGGTGCCCATGGGGCATTTTCAGTTCCGGGCTCTGCCGTTTGGCCTTGCAATGGCACTGAGGATGTTCACCAAGGTTATGATGGTGGTGGCAGCGGCCCTCCGCAAAGAAGGAGTGCTGGTGCACCCGTATTTGGACGATTGGTTGATTCGGGCAAAGTCAAAGGACAAAAGAGTCGCGGCCACAGCCTGGGTAGTGCAGTTCCTTCAGAGCCTGAGCTGGGTGGTCAACTTCACAAAGAGCAAGCTGAGTCCATCGCAGTCCCTGGGGTATCTGGGGGGCGCGTTTCGATACGGCACAGGGGAAGGGTTTTCTTCCAGTTCTGCGGGCGCAGGGCTTGAGAACGCTCGTACAAAGGTTTTTATCCCAGAGGGCTCCTATGGCATGGCACTATCTGCAGGTTCTGGGGACGATGGCAGCCACGATTGAGGTTGTGCCGTGGGCCAGGGCTCACATGAGGCCGCTGCAAAGGGCTCTATTATGCCGGTGGTCACACCAGTCCGACTCTGAATCGTCGGCTGGTCTGCCCCCCGGAAGTGTCCCGAGAGCTTCGCTGGTGGTTGCAGCCGCAAAACTTATTGAAGGGAATGCCCGTGGAGGCCTCAGCCTGGAAGGCTTTAACGACGGATGCAAGTCTAACGGGCTGGGGAGCGCATTTCAAGGGACGCTTCGCGCAGGGGCTTTGGTCGGCGCAGGAAAAGGACTGGTCTATCAACAGGTTGGAGATGAGAAAGGTGTACTTCGCCCTCCTGGAGTTCCAGCCTTGGCTGCTTCAGGCGGCAGTTCATGTGCTTTCTGACAATGCGACCACAGTGGCCTACATCAATCGGCAGGGCGGCACGGGAAGTGCAACATTAGAGATAGAGGCAGGACAGTTGTTAAGCTGGGCCGAGCTAAATCTGCTGGCCTTGTCGGCTCAGCATGTAACGGGCGTTGTGATAAGGAAGCTTATCAGAGCCCTGAGAGTATTGCCAATAGAAAGGAATTTACATTAATCAAGGGACCTGTTCTGGCAGGTCAGAGAAATAGAGCAGCCTGTTTCCCTAAAAGACAGCTTATTCCCAGCTGCAGTAACTTGCAGAAAGCCCCTAGTGGAGCTAAAGAGGAGAAGCATAAGCATAGTCTGAAAAACCCTTACGTCATGCCTAATCAATCAGTGGCCAGAGGAGAGTTTAAGCACCGACACCTGAGCACTGCAAGGGAGGAGTTGGAATCTAAGGACTTTAAAGGCAGAACTGAATATTCAGAAGGCAGACCAGGGGAAGGACCAGCTCAGAGACGACAACCACAGCAACAAGAGAGAAGAAGAAGGTCCAGGAGAGAAAAGGCAAGAGGAACTCAGAGAGAGACGTGTTCCTATAGAGATTCCTGTGATTCTGGTAGGAACTCTAAAGCAGCACCCTGTAAGCAGACAGGAGCAGCTAAGGAGAAAAGGAACACGAAGTCTTATGGGAAGAGGTATGGAACCGATGCCCTGAGCTCCAGTGATACCGACTGGAGGACAGGCCACAGAAGCACCCATGCTTACTGGCCAGGATACCTAAGGAGACAGCCCAAGGACAGTTGTGACTCAGGTATGAACTTTGATCCTTTAACTAACCTGGAGCAATGCAAACTGTTGGGAAACAGTGTCTCTCCCACTAGAGGCCAGTTATTGAAGCCCTCTATGCCAGACATTGAGATTGAGCCTATGCAATTGGAGGAACAAGGTACAAGTCCTGAGGGAGATGATTTTTGCATGGACTGTTCTTTGTGTAAGATTAATAGCCTAAAGAAATTCTCAAAGTAGGATTAAAGCCATCAAAAGGAAATGTTCTAATAACTGGCTCCCCAGAAAGTTTTATATGGAAAGAAAGAGGCTTTTGGGGAGTGGAAATGAAAACACGTGTGCAGAGGAGGAAACCAGCTATTGATTAAAGCTTGTTATCCACCTGATGATAGAGTAGAGCATTGCTCAAAGCTGTGCACATGTTGTATAAAGAACTGCTTTGAATGTGAAAGAAGAACGCTGTTTGTAAAGAAGTTTTTCCTTTTGGGTTTATTCTCCAGCACTGCTGAGCAGTTGTCAGCAGTGACTGAAGGGAAGTGTTTTTTTTCTGTTGCTTGAAAAGACTCTGCAAGCTATTTGCTTGGAACTTTCAGTTGTGTTCTTTGCTTTGATTACAAAACCTGGAAAAGTTTTATGCTAAAGGTGTTACCAAGTATAATCTGTTTGTGGAATAATTTACCCCATAAATAAACTCTATTTTGCCTTATATTCGACTCAACTACTACATTCTTACTTACCTCAAAGGCAAACACTATACAACTGGACTACTATTACCAAAATCCTTTGCGGCATAGATAGTCTGGATCTTTGCAAAAGGTGGTGTAGCTTTCATAACAAGCACCCCCTTTTACAGCGTGGACAATGTCATAGTGGATTTTTTGAGTCGTCGCACGATAGATCCCGGAGAGTGGGTGTTGCACCTGGAAGTCTTTGCCCTGATTTTGAGGCATTGGGGGACGCCAATTATGGATCTGATGGCCACCTTCGAATTGGCAAAAGCGACACGATTTTACAGCAGGAGGAGAGAAAGGATTCTGAAGGGCTCGATGCGTTGATGCAGAGTTGGCCAGCCGAGGGGCTAGTTTGTTTTCCCTCCGTGAGCGCTCATCGTGCGTGTAGTGCAGCAGATAGAGAGGCACTGGGGCTTGGTGGTCTTGGTGGCACCGGATTGGCCAAGAAGGCCCTGGTATGCAGATTTGGTTCGTCTGCTAGTGGACAAGCCGTGGCGGCTCCTGATGTGGGAGGATCTATTACTTCAGGGGCCGCTGCGCATGCCTCAGGTGTGTCAATTCTCGCTTACGGCTTGGCTCTTGAAAGGGCAAGGATGAGTGCCAAGGGTTACTCGCCGGCGGTCATTGTGACGTTGCTGAAGGAACGGCGGAGATCTACGTTGTTGGCTTATGTGTGGGTCTGGTGGATCTTTGAAGCATGGTGTGCGGATAGGGCTGTGTGGCCTGCGGCGGCGTCTATTTCACAAATACTTTCCTTTTTACAGAATGGTTTCGAGAAGGGGCTGGTGGCCAGTTCTCTGAGAGTTCAGCTAGCGGCGCTTTCTTGCTACAGAGGTAAGATTCAGGGTGATGTGTTGGGAGCGCACTCGGATGTGAGAAGGTTTTTAAGAGCGGTGGTGCTGATGTGCCCTCCACGCAGGTGTTCGGTTCCCACATGGGACGTGAATGTGGTATTAGAGGCATTGGTGAAAGCATCTTTTGAGCCCTTAGGTAAGGCGTCGTTGAAGGATTTGACTCTCTCAAAACGGTTTTTCTGTTGGTGATATGCTCAGCACGCAGGATTTCGGAGTTGCAGGCCTTGTCCTGTAAGGAGCCGTTTCTTTCTTTCTCGGATCAGAAGGTGGTATTGCGTACGGTTCCAGCCTTCTTGCCCAAGGTGGTTTCGGTTTTTCACATTAACCAGGTGGTTTCGTTGCCAGTGTTTTCTGGGGAGGAGAACGAGACGACGGGAAGGAGGTTACACCTGCTAGATGTTCATCGCACGCTAAAACGCTATCTCAGCGGGACAGCGTCTTTTTGCAGGTCGGACAGGTTGTTTGTCTTGTTCGGAGGTCCCCGGAAGGGGGAGGCGGCGGCTAAATCATCCATTTCCAGATGATTGAAGGAAGCCATTGCATCTGCGTATATTTTGAAAGGTAAGGTGGTTCCAGAGGGGCTCAGGGCCCATTTGACGAGGGCACAAGCGGCTTCTTGGGCGGAGTTCAGTTTGGTGCCTGCCGAGGATATTTGTAAGGCGGCAACTTGGTCGTCTTTGAGTTCCTTTGCCAAGTATTATCAGCTGGATGTGCAAGCAGCGAGGGACGTGTGTTTTGGATCGTCAGTACTTCAGGCTGGTCTAGCCAGGGCCCTCCCGTTAGTGTTAACTGCTCTGTTACATCCCCAGAGATTCTGGGATGGGACTGAACTAGAGGGACAAAAAGGAAGGTGAAATTAGACTTACCTGCTAATTGTAGTTCCTTAAGGAACTCTAGTCCAGTCCCGGATCCCGCCCGGGGGTTTTTTGTTCCAGGATTTGGGACAGCCTGAAGTTGTGATAGGTAGTAAAGATCAGAGTGGTTGTGATTGCGGTTTCAGGTGTAAGCTGGCCTCTGGGTCTATTCTTTTCGGGGAGATGGGAGCCTTCTTATGCAATCATTGTTCTCGTCAAAGGTTCTTTTTCTGGGAAGAACTTTGTTTACAAGTTAAACGGGTTCTCGTTAGTTTTGAACAGTTATTTACAAAAAAAAAAGATAAGATTTTTATACATACATAAATACATTGAGAAGTACAGGAAAATTCTCTTACTTGTTGCTCTGCTGAGTCTGCTTTGTCAATAGGTACTGGAGTGGAGAGGCGGTCCTTGCCTACTTATACCAGTGTCATCAGAACGATGATGTGTTTCAGTCTCCAAAGCTGCTGGAGGAGATAACAGAACCCAGAGATTCCAGGACTGGACTAGAGTTCTTTAAGGAACTACAATTAGCAGGTAAGTCTAATTTCACCTTGCTGGACATATGGGGGTGTATGATAATGGTGCCCCCCCCCCACACTTTCCCCACTACCACTCTCCCACATTGTTTCTGCATCTGGGTACTGCTACTTTGCTTTCTAGGGGGGAAAAACAGTGTACATGTTTATAATACAGCCATACCCCCTTGAGTGCGCCCAATCTCATTGGATCTTGGAAGGTAAAGGTCGGGCCTGCATAGTACTTGCTGAGAGACCATCTTCAAATACCAGGTGCTATAGGCTTACTTGCATGTAAGAAAGGCCTGGCAATCCATTTCTAGTGGCACCTTGCCAAGAAAACCCAAGGGTTGGTGGCAACATGAACAGCTATCCACAGGGTCTCTAGAGGTCGACATCGAGTCAACGGCACTTGATGACAGCAACAACAATTTATAATATATATACACATACCTACTTGTAGAAAGAGAGAGAGGCATGTGTATACATAGTGTGCAGCTATCCGTTGCTGGTTTCGTTCCTCCAGTTATCACCACTGTCTAATTGACTCTGGCATTAAAAGAGAAATGTATTTATTTATTTAACCAGTTTTCTATACTTATTCCTTCAATCAAAGTGGTGGCATTTGTGGGGCATCTACGGCTTCAACACTATTTTTAATCATATTTCCTTAAGCTTTCAACCACAATTTGGCCTGCTGTTATGTAGAGAAGAGTGTTGCCTGAAGGTCCCCTCTTTTCACATGCTATTTTGTGCTTTCCTTTTCCACGCTTAGCTAGGAAAATCATTCACTTCCTCTCCTTCCTCTACAAATGCTCCTTTCCCCTCATTTCCTTGCCTGCAAACTCCTGTTCCTTCCTACCCTTGCCACCATAGAACCTACTCGCTTAATCTCAACCCCTTTAGCATGTCACTGCGAGTGAATATCCCGACTTTTAGACTTGCGTTCCCTCTATTCACAAGAGCAGGGGAAGGCAGAAAGCCAGGTAGTGTGGACAGCTAGCTCCGGTATCTTGTTTGGCACAGGGGATGATGTGCTTCACCGTTGCTGCCACACCAAGCAGGAGTGAGTTGCATCCGGTGCTCAGTGCATGTTCTCCCTCTCTCGCAGCATAGCCTGAAGATAAGAGAGAGGATGGAAGGTTCAAAGTGGATGGCTCAGGAGGTGGAGGTGCTGTGTGCTGGACAAGATAGGGCCCAGAGGAGCATGCTGTCTACTGATTTGTACACCTAGGCTCATGCCGTAGCTAGGAAAAAGTCTTGTGTGATTGCGCACGTGCTCGGAAAGCTGCTTTCATGAGATGGTGAGAGCTGTGCCGACTCTTCCATGATGAGGTGTGCTGGCACACTGATTGGGAAAAGTTGTAAAACGGGGTGGCATTTGGTAAATAACATTCCACTGCGAATCAGTTTCTAATGGAAGGAAAAGGATCCTGTGTGCACCATCCTCCAAAAACATTTAATTTAAAGATGTGAGGGAAGTGGGTCTTCATCATAATGAAGAACTCTTCCCCCCACCCTCGCCTGTTAGTCCTTTGCTGACCTTCTCCACCTTGCCTGTGTTCCAGTAGTTAAGCTACTGTTACATAAGGTACTGGTTTCTCCTTTTTTTTAAGCTTTAGCCAAACACAACTTCTATAGCTGATTTAAATAATTTCCCAGCTGACGCTTGAAATTCTGCAGTGTATGAGGATCCTTATCCAGGGCCAGCTGGTGCACTAGGCATCTGCCTGGGGGAGAAGCGACATGACAGAACAATTGAGAGCATTAAAGTTGTCAGCACTGGCATGAGACCTATAAGCACCCGCCCACTCTCCAAGTCCTGTTGTGCCCTATCCGCTCTGACAGATGAAGTTTGCATTGGAGGCAGGGTCAGCCCAACCACTAGGCAAACTAGACGGTCGCCTAGGGAAGCGACCTCTGGAGAGCAGCAAAAGCAGGCCATTCAAAGCTAAATAATAGATTTTGAAAGCCAGAGGGGGTGTAAAGCTTGAGATTTGCCTAGGGCTCCAACACTTTGGAACAACTCTAGGGCCGGCCCTGATTGGAGGGAGTGGAGCATTGCGCGCAGGCATGTGCTGTAATACCCCATGCTGCAAGGACAGCTGTACTGCCAGGCCCAGGAGGGAGATAAGGAGGGCAGCAGCAAGGCAGAGACGGAAGGATCCAGCATCTATCACTGTGCCAGACAAACTATGGCAGCTAATCACAGCAAAGAATGCAATTTATAAAATGATAGGAAGACTGACATTGCATGTGTATCCCTGGTCCTGCGCATGGCGTGTATTTCCACTCCTCAGGGGTTACTGTATGGAAAAAGATGTAGCCTTGGTTCACAAGGAAAGACATCTGCCCCTAGGCCCTCACTGCTGACCACACAAGAACTCTTTCCATCCTGCTCCAAAGAGTTAGTCCACACAGCTGTGTGACTTTTCTTTGGAAAAAAATCAACTCCTTAGTTTGTTTTTTTTTAATAAGTGATGTCAAGTCAGTGCTGACTCCTGGTGACCCAGCTGCTTTTGAGGTTTCTTGGCAAGGTGTGACTGGAGGTAGATTGCCAGGCCTTTTCTTCTGAGGCAATGGAGGATAAAGTGACTTGCCCAAGGTCACAAGGAGAGTGCTAGTGGGAATTGAACCCAGATCTCTTGGGTACTAGGCTGTTGCTTTAACCACTAGGCTGCTATTCCTCATCGAAACATAAGCCATGTGGTCTTTTTCTGCCGTCATGTTTCTATTTAGTCTGCCCTTCCATATCAACCATTACAACAGTCCTCCTTTTTTTTCTTTAGAGATCCTCTGTGTTTGTCCCATGATTTTTTGTATTCAGATACTGTCCTCATCTCTACCACCTCCACAGGGAGACTATTCCACGGATCCACCTCTCTTTCCGTAAAGAAATATTTCCGCATATCACTCCTGTATCTATCCCCTTTCACCCTCATCCTATGTCCACTCATAGCAGAGCTTGCTTTCAATCAAGAGGCTCTCCTCCTGTGCATTTATGCCATGGAGGTATTTAAACATCTCTATCATAATTGCCTCTATCCCGCCTTTCTCTGACGTATACCTATTAAGATCCTTGTCTGTCCTCATATGCTTTATAACGAAGACCACTGACCATTTTAGTAGCCACCCTCTGCATACAATATTCCAAATGAGGTCACACCAAGGACTTATACAGAGGCACTATCACCTCCTTTCTCCTGTTGGCCATTCCTCTCCCTTTGCACCCAAGCATCCTTCTAGCTTTCGCCGTCACCTTTTCTACCTGTTTAGCTACTTTAAAATCATCAGACACAATCACGCCTAGGTCCCGCTCTTCTTTTGTAGACAGAAGTACTTCATCCCATATACTGTATCGCTCCCTTGGATTGCTGCTGCCCAAATGCATGACCTTGCATTTTTTAACATTAAATCTCAGCTGCCAAATTCTAGACCATTTTTAAAGCTTAGCTAGATCCCTTCTCATGTTATCTATCATCAGACATCAGCCCGTAACACGGACTTCATTGTAAATAAACTGTAGATATGTTTCCCCAGTTAACCCCAAGTTCTGTATCCGGTTCATTGTAAATACCATGCGGTCCTTCTGCATGGTATAAAGTTTATTTTATTGTACACCACACTGATAATAGCACGGTATATAAGAGATGTAAAATAAATAAATAAATCTACACTTTCCTGGGTGTCTACTCTATTGCAGATTTTGGTATCATCTGCAAAGAGGCAAACCTTACCCGACAGCTCTTTTGCAATATTACTAACAAAGATGTTAAAAAAAAATTGGACCAAGGACAGATCCCTGGGGGCACACTTCCTGGTATCCTCTTTCTCCTCAGAGTGGGCTTCATTTACCTGTACCCTCTGTCGCCTTCCACTCAACCAATTTCTAACCCAGTCAGTAACTTTAGGGCCCATCCCTAGGGTGCTCAGTTTATGTCGCCCTTGAGGAATGGTGTCAAAGGCTTTACTGACATCTAAATACACCACATCTAGGGCTCTCCCTTGGTCCAACTCCCTGGTCACTCAGTCAAAGAAATCAATCAGATTTGTCTGACGAGACCTGCCTCTGGTGAAAACATGCTGCCTTGCATCCGGTAATCTGTTGGACTCCAGAAACCTCACTATTTTCTCTTTCAGCAGCACGTCCAGTAATTTACTCCTCCAACTCCTTAGTATAGTCTCCAAAAGCAAAAGTATACACAGCTAAAAGGAGAAACTGTTGTCACAGGAATAATTAGAGTAGAGCGTTCAACAAAAAATAAAGAGCAAAGTATCTTGAGTTTATACCTCCTCTTCAGCAGGTAGCTCTTCTCCTCCCTGATTATGGCTGGGCAGGTTATCTTCACATTCCTCCTTCCCCTCTAAATCTTCACTGTTAAGACAGTCTCCTTGCCTCTTCTTGGGCCCATGGCTGACAGTCAGTCTCCTTTTTGTCCAAAAGATAACATATACGAAATATATTCCAAAAACAGTAAACACTTTCTTACCAGCTTTCTGCATCTTAGGGCAGTGGTTCCCAAACAGGGTCACAAAATTATCCACTGGAGTTATGGAATGGGCCCTGTTAAAATTAAGAAATTTTAACAGGACACACTTAAGACACTCGGCCACCTCTGCAGGGCCAGCTTTTTTTTTTGGGGGGGGGGGGGAGGGGGTGGAAATAAATCTGACTAACCAATAAAGGAGCTGAAAGGTAAGGCTAACCAGCAGCTTTCCAGGGCTACCAGTCAAGAGAGGTTACTTAAATATGGACTCTTCTTGCAGGAAACGAGGTCTGTAAAAGGCTGTTTACATCTGTTATTACATGATACAGTTAAACATGTTTCCTCTTCGTCTCTCCAGGCCAGTCCAGGCACCATAGGGTAGTCAATCCCTTCCAGCTGCTGAGGACTGAATCACACCAAGTCTTGATGACACCCCATACAGCTCCCTCTGGTGTCCTAGACTCAGTCTTTCAGTCCTCAGCAGCTGAATAGGACCATTTTTACCAGGCTTCCTGTTAAAGACTAAAAGGAAGAAATTTAAAACTAAAAGATTTTAATTTAAGAAAGGAGGGTACTGGTTTGCCTTAGCAGGGCTGTAATCCCAGTGTAAAGCAAATTTCATCTGCCTTACCGGTACGTGGTGCTGGCTTATAGGGGCAACAGAGGTAGAGACTGCCTCGTGTAGCACGGAGTCTCCGGTGTACTTGACTGCCTAGTGAGGAACTGCCTGGGAGCCCCGGTGCATGTCCTCCTCCCTACTCATCTCGTCTTGAGTTCTCGCTGGCAGCGGGACAGGGAACGGTGTTAGACTCACTAGTAGAAGCCGAGGTAGGTTTGGAGAGACGCTTGGCATTCGTGGGGCTTATTTTGTGTTAGCAGGCATTCAGGTTGCGGGCGGCTCGGGTGCAGACACATGCTGCTGATCGCGGCAGCATGCGTTCAGTGTGGTAGTGGCTGCGGGCTGTTGGGCGTCGGTCTCTGTAGATTTTGTGTGTGTTTAGGCTGCGCTTCTCAGAGGAGTTTTTTGGGAGAGATGGAGGAGACATCAGCGTCAGGAGAGCACGTTTCTAGGTCTCAGGGGGCAGTGGATAAGGCAAGAGTGGTGGCCATTTTAAAGACACAGCAGTTTCTCCCGCGCTGTTGCAGAAGGCAGGAAAAAGGAAATCTAAGACAAAGTCCCCTGAGGCAGTTTTGCCGGCCCCTACACAGGTTTTGGGGTTGCAAGAAGGCTCTGAGCCCGTGTTTTCGGCAGACTTTATTCTTTCTCTACACAAGGCCTATTGCTTGAGGATGGAGCAGGCGCAGGGGGCTAGGTCTGCGTCTAGGGGGTCCGGCTCCCAAAGGGCGGGCCTCGGTCTGGGAGAAGATCTTGGCAAGGGTCCGTCTCACATGACGGGATATGGAGGCTGGCTTAGATAGCTGGGGGTCTCCAGCCTCGGGGTCTCGGATGACAGAAGAAGGTGAGATTCTGTCAGAGTCCGGACTAGATCCCTGGACAGGGGAATTAAAAGAAGGTGAGCTGATGCCAGGCGAGGATCTAAATATGTTCAGTGTGTTTCGCAGAGAGGAGCTAGGGGTTCTCATCGATCATTCGCTAGCGGCTTTGAATATATCCATGCTGGTGCAGAAGTGGAGCAGAAGTGTTTCCCAGTTCACAGGATTATCAAACAGATGGTGGAATCGGAATGGGAGTGTCCGGAAGCTACTTTGAGGGGTAGCAGGTCCATCGGTCGTCTGTACCTGGTTCCGCTGGAGGAGAAGGAGCTGTTACGGACGCCCAAGGTGGATGCCTTGGTCTCGGCAGTAACTAAGAAAACTACGATTCCAGTGGAGGGCGGATCAGCCCTTAAGGATCTCCAGGACCGGACGTTAGAGGCTATTCTTAAAAAGGCCTTTGATTCATGTGCACTTTCTCTACAGGCAGTGATTTGTGGGGCTTATGTTTCTAGGGCCTCCATTCGCTGGCTCCAGTGGGACGGACCTCCTAAAGGAGAGGAGGGGGCGTTCTCGGAAGGAGCTAAGTTGGAATCGGCAGCGGCCTATTTAGCGGATGCCTTTTGTGATCTGGTGAGAATCTCGGCATAGTCCATGGCGTCAGTGATTGCTACTAGAAGGTTTCTCTGGCTGAGGAATTGGGCAGCGTACGCGTCTTCGAAGGCTTGTCTTAGTAAGCTCCCCTATAAGGGCAAGCTGCTCTTTGGGGAAGCATTGGAAAAGATTGTTAAGGATTTGGGTGATTCCAAAGGTGGTTGGTTGCCGGAGGATCATCCTAGAGGACAGAGGGCAGGAAACCTGCAGAGAGGTCAGGGGAGAGATTTCTGCAGGTTTTGGGCGTCACGTTATGCTCCTTATCAGAGGGAGCGCTTTGTGAATAGAGCTCAGTCCTTTTGGGGTGCTCGGGGCTTTGGCAGGGGATATTTCAATCCTCAGCAAAACCCAGCCAAAAAGCCACAATGAAGCAAAGAGGGTCCAGGTGGAGAAATACCAGTTGGAGGACATATGCAGGAATACTATTCCGCCTGACCGCAATCACAACAGACCAGTGGGTGTTGGAGATCATACGGAATGGTTATGCGCTGGAGTTCTGTCAACCACTGCTGGAGTTGTTCGTAGTGTCTCCCTGCAAGGCTCAGGCAAAGGAGGAAGCGGTGCGCAGCACTCTACAGTGCTTGCTGCAGCTTCAAGCGGTGGTTCCCATACCCAGAGACCAGTACGGGTTAGGTCGTTACTCTATTTATTTCGTGGTTCCCAAGAAGGAGGGATCTTTTCGGCCCATTCTCGATCTCAAGCATGTAAACTGCTGCTTGAGGGTGCCGCATTTCCGAATGGAAATGTTGAGATTGGTAATTCTGGCCGTAAAACCTGGCGAGGTGCTTTCTTCCATAGACCTCACAGAGGCATATCTGCACATTCCTATCAGACAAGAGCATCAGAAGTTCCTGCGGTTTGCTATCCCTATGGGACACTTTCATTTCCAAGCGTTACCGTTTGGGCTGGCTACCGCACCGCGTACCTTCACAAAGGTCATAGTGGTGGTAGCAGCGGCGTTAAGACAGGAAGGCATTCAGGTGCATCCCTACCTTGATGACTGATTGATACGAGCTGGATCCGTGGAGGAGTCGGTCAGGCTGACCGAGCGAGTAGTGGGATTCCTGGAAGAGCTGGATTGGGTGGTAAACCAGGCCAAAAGTCAGTTTTGTCCAGTGTAAAGGTTAGTGTATCTCAGAGCCTTGTTTGATACAGTCGCTGAGTCAATTTTTCTGCCTGTGGACAGGGTGCGCAAGATATAGGGCCAGGTATGGGCGTTTTTGCACATGAGAGCTCCGACAGTGTGGAGGTACATGCAGCTGTTGGGTTCAATGGCAGCGTCCTTGGATCTAGTTCCGTAGGTCAGGGCTCACATGCGGCCACTCCAGCAGACCCTTCTTTCTCGGTGGTCCCCGCAGGATCACGCCTTGTCCCAGAGGCTGATGTGTCCAGAGGAAGTGCACGGCAGTCTCGAATGGTGGCTGGAGACCATGCATCTTCAGGCTGGCATGCTGTTGGAGCAGCCAGAGTGGGTGTTGGTCACCACGGATGCCAGTCTCTCGGGCTGGGGGGTGCATTGTCTATTGCAGGTATCGCAGAGATCCTGGGACGCGGAGGAGACTGGGTGGTCGATAAATTGTCTGGAGATGAGGGCAGTGCGGTTGGCGCTGCTTGACTTCCAAGGGTTGTTGGACGGAAAGGTGGTTTGTGTTTTTTCCGAGAATGCAGTGATGGTATCCTATATCAACCATCAGGGGGGCACGGGCAGTCCTACGTTGTTACTGGAGATCCAACTGTTACTGCAGTGGGCGGAGGCCCATCTGACAGCATTGTCGGTGGCACACGTCGCAGGAAAGGACAATGTGCAGGCTGATTATCTCAGTCAGAATGTTTTGGGTCCCGGAGAGTGGGAACTAAATGCAGCAGTCTTTCACGACATTACGATGCAGTGGGGACAGCCGGGTGTGGATCTGATGGCCACTTTCGCCAATTCCAAGGCGGGGCGGTTCTTCAGCAGGCTCAGGGAACACATGTTAGAAGGTCTCGATGCGCTGGTGCAGTCTTGGCTGAGGGGCAAGCTGCTATATGTGTTTCCTCCATGGCCGATGATCGGTCGGGTCGTTCGGAGGGTAGCACGGCATGAGGGTCAGGAGATACTAATTGCACCGGATTGGCCGAGGAGACCTTGGTACGTGGATCTGAGGCGTCTTCTGATGGATCGTCCGTGGAAACTCCCCAGCCGACTCAATTTGTTGTCTCAGGGACCAATAATGCTACCACAAGTGGATCGGTTCCTGCTTATAGCTTGGCTCTTGAAAGGGAACGGTTGCAATGCCGTGAATACTCAGCGGCGGTAGTTTCTATGATATTGAGTTCCAAGAAGCGGTCGACGTCCTTGTCATATATTCGAGTTTGGCGTATTTTTGAAAATTGGTGTGCGGAAAGGGGCGTGAAGCTGTTCTCTTCGGGGTTGCCTGATATTTTGCAATTTTTTCAAGGAGGTCCTGGATAAGGGCCTCGCGCTCAGTTCGCTTAGAGTTCAGCTGGCAGCGCTCGCTTGTTATAGAGGCTGGGTGTGTGGTTGTGTTTTGCCAGGGCATCCGGATGTGTGGCGATTCTTGACCATGGAAAGAATGTCCGACCGCCGATTAGGCAGGTAATTCCTCCCTGGGACTTGAACTTGGTGCTTGAGGCACTTACAGAGCTGCCGTTTTGAGCACGGGGCGGCGATGTCCTTTCAGCATTTGTCCCGAAAAACGGCCTTCTTGGTGGCGTTGTGCTCGGCTCGAAGGATTTCAGATCTACAGGCGCTCTCATGTAGGGAGCTCTTCATTCAGTTTTCGGCAGAGAAGGTGGTATTGTAACCGGTGCATTCTTTTCTTCCAAAGGTGGTTTCTAGTTTTCATTTGAATCAGGCTATTTTGCTGTCCACCTTTTCAGTTGGGAAGGAGGATAAGGATCAGTCACTTCGATAGCTTAATCTCGAAAGAGTGCTCCGGAAGTATCTTAAGAGGACAGAGACATTTCGCAAGTCAGATCGGCTGTTTGTGATTTTTGCAGGGTCTCGGAAGGCGGCCTCCAAGGCTTCAGTTGCTTGTTGGGTTAAACAAGCGATTGCAGCGGCGTATGCGACGCATGGAAGAGAGCCTCCACGGGAGCTAAAGGCTCACTCTACTTGGGGTCAAGCGACTTTGTGGGCAAAGTTCGCGTTGGTGCCGCCTGTGGAGATTTGTTGGGCAGCGACCTGGTCGTCTCTCCACACCTTTGCGAAACATTATCGGTTGGATGGTCAGGCGAGAGGAGACGCAAATGTGGGAGTCTCAGCCATTCTGGCAGGGCTTGCGGGGCCCTCCTGATGATAGGTACTGCTCTGGTATTACCCTATGGTGCCTGGACTGGCCTGGAAAATTGAAGAGGAAGAAAAAATTAGTCCTTACCTGCTAATTGTCTTTCCTTGAGTTCTCTCCAGGCCAGTCCAGGGCCCTCCCAATGCATTTGCGAGAGAAGATTTTGGCATTTTGGCATTTTGGTAGTTAGTCGGTGAGATGGTCAATGAGGGTCGACTAGGTTCTAGTTGGCTAACAAGGAAGACTGGGCGGTTAAGCAGTCTGGATTCTGTGGGCGGCGCAGAGGTGGCTCTGCTTTCTGCTTTCCTTTCCCAGTAGGGGAGTGGCAAAAAACCTGTGAGAGAGTCAGTTGGTCCATTAGATGATAGAGGGGTTAAAGGGGCACCAAGAGGCGACAAGGCAATAGCGGAGAGACTGAATGAATTCTTTGCTTTGGTCTTTACTGAGGAAGATGTAGGGATGTTACCCATGACTGAAGTGGTATTTAAAGGTGCGGAAGAATTGAAGGAAATATCGATACATCGGGAAGATGTACTACAACTATTAGATAAACTGAAGAGTAGCAAATCACCTGGGCCGGATGATATACATCCAAGGGTGTTGAAAGAGCTGAAATATGAGATTGCAGACCTGCTATTAGTAATATGTGAACTATCATTATAATCATCTGTAATACCTGAAGATTGGAGGATGGCGAACGTAACACCGATATTTAAAAACGGTTCCAGGGGTGATCCGGGAAACTACAGACCGGTGAGCCTGACGTCAGTACCGGGAAAAATGGTAGAAACCATCATAAAGAACAAAATTGCTGAACATGTAAATAGTCATGGCTTAATGGGAGACAGCCAACATGGCTTTAGACAAGGAAGATCTTGTCTTACTAATCTGTTATGATTTTTTGAAGGTGTGAATAAACAGGTAGACAAAGGTGAGTCAGTTGATATAGTGTATTTGGACTTTCAGAAAGCCTTTGACAAGGTCCCTCATCAGAGACTTTTGGCAAAACTAAAGAGTTATGGGATAGGAAGCAGTGTACTATTATGGATCAAGAACTGGTTAAAAGATAGAAAGCAGATGGTAGGGCTAAATGGCCAATTTTCCCATTGGAGAAAGGTGAATAGTGATGTACCCCAGGGATTTGTGCTGATTCCGCTGCTTTTTGACATAGTCATATATGACCTGGAAAAGGGAATAAAGAGCGAGGTTATCAAATTTGCAGATGACACAAAACTATTTAAAGTTGTTAAAACCCAAGAGGATTGTGGAAAATTGCAAGAGGATCTTGATAAATTGGAAGACTGGGCATCAAAATGGCAGATGAAATTTAATGTGGACAAGTGCAAAGTTATGCACCTAGGGAAGAACAACCCAAACTATGGTTACACGATGCAAGGTTCCACATTAGGAACCACCACCCAGGAAAAAGACTTAGGCGTCATTGTGAATAACATGTTGAAACCCTCGGCCCAGTGTGCAGCGGCGGCCAAGAGAGCAAATCATAAGGAAAGGAATGGAAAATAAAACAAAGGATATTATAATGCCTCTATATCGTTCCATGGTGAGACCGCACCTTGAATATTGTGTGCAATTCTGGTCACCGTATCTTAAAAAGGATATAGCGTTATTAGAAAAGGTTCAGAGAAGAGCCACCAAAATGGTAAAGGGGATGGAAGGGATACCCCTATGAAGAAAGGCTAAAAATGTTAGGGCTCTTTAACCTGGAAAAGAGACGGCTGAGGGGAGATATGATAGAAGTCTATAAATTAATGAACGGAGTGGAACGGGTAAACGTAGATCGATTGTTATCAGAATATAGAAAGACTAGGGGACATGCAATGAAGCTACAGGGTAAACTATTTAAGACTAATAAAAGAAAATATTTTTTCGCTCAACATGTAATCAAACTCTGGAATTTGTTACCGGAGGATGTAGTAAAGGCTGTTAGTGTATCTGGGTTTAAAAAAGGTTTGGACAAGTTCTTGGAGGAAAGGTCCATAAACCATTATTAAGAAGGGACTCAGGATAGCAATGCTTGACCAAATACAAGCATTGAGGAACCTGTGTCTTTTGGGGGAAACTGCTAGGTGCGTATGACCTAGATTGGCCACTGTTGGAAACAGGATACTGGGCATGATGGACCTTGGTCTGACCCAGTATGGCATATCTTATGTTCTTATGAGGTAAGGGTAGTGTTCACAGAGAAAAAAAATAATACATATGGAATATAGAACATTAAGAAGTCGGGAATCGGGAATCAGTGAACATATTGACAACTTGTTTCAGGGTTGTATAAGTTTACAGAGTTTATTTTTTATCAAAGTTCATTGCGTTGCATTAGTAAGAATGTGTAGTTCATAAGGAGCTGCTTTGTCAATAGAAGACTGAGTCTAGGACACCAGAGGGAGCTGTATGGGGTGTCAGCAAGACTTGGTGCGATTCAGTCCTCAGCTGCTGGAAGGGATTGACTACGCTACGGTGCCTGAACTGGCCTGGAGAGAACTCAAGAAAAGGCAATTAGCAGGTAAGGACTAATTTCTTCTTTTTAAGGTTGATTGAAATCATCCACCTACGAATTGTCTGTTTCCTGTTTGTTTCTCTGTTGTGAGCCCCATGTCTCATCCTTTTTTGTCGATCTCTGATGGTTCTTTCTTTAATGAATCAATAGACTTTATAGTCTTCAAAAATCCTGATGTATGCCATCTGTAGATTGTTTCAGAATTTTGGAAAGGGGCGGGGCTTCCCTCCCCCCCTCCCCCCTCCCCATCCTCTCTCTCCACTAATTGTTTGGTAAATCACCCTGGGTTATGTCAGCTAAAACATATGAAGCACTACTCTAGTGAAGCCCTCTCATTGGACAATAGAGACTGCAGAGAGGGAAGTGCAGGCAACTCCTAAACCTCAACCTTCTATGCTCTCCCACCAAAGACCATCAGGAAATCAGATTATAGAAACATTGAAAAATGACGGCAGATAGACTATACGGCCTGTCCCTTCAATACCAACTACTAAGCTTTACAGTCCTTTTTTTCCTTTAGAGATCTTCTGTGTTTGTCCAAATGTATTTTGTGTTCAGATACAATTTTTGTCTCTCCCACCTCCACTGGGAGACTATTCCATGCATCTAGCACTCTTTCCATAAAGAAATATTTCCGCAAATTACTCCTGAGTCTATCCCCTTTCACCTTCATCCCATGCCCCCTCATTACAGTTTTCTTTCAATTGAAAGAAGATCTCCTCCTGTACATTTATGCCACGGAGGTATTTAAGTCTCTATCATATTTCCCCTCTCTTGCCTTTCTCCAAAAGTATACATTATTGAGTTATTTAAATCTATCCCCATATGCGGTATGATAAAGACCACTGACCATTTTGATAGCCACCCTCTGCAGCAATTCCATTCTGTTTATATCCTTTTGAGGTGTAGTCTCCAGAATTGCATACAGTACTCCAAGTGAGGTCTCACCAAAGACTTCTACAGAGGCACTATCACCTCCTCCTTCCTGCTGGCCATTCCTGTCCTTATGCACCCAAGCATCCTTCTGCCTTTTTTACATCACCCTTTCTACCACTGCCCTTGTAGCAGCAAAGCGCAGACAAACCAATGATACCAGGAGTCTGTTCAGAAGGTCCAAATCATTTATTTGTGCACAAGTCTCGAACCAGTCAATTTCAAAATGGCTGAGCAAAGTTTTCTAGCATTACAACAACTTTTATAGACTTCTGCTCCATTCTAGGTATAGAAAAACATTTCATTGGTCCCGGTACTCTCCCGTACCTCCCGTACCCCTTCCATTGGTCCCGGTACTGATAAGCTTATCCAATTATGTCCCTCCAGTGGGCATGGCACCTGCATACCCCCCTTCTAGTCCCAATTACAATGGTCAGTTCATCAACTTGTTACTTTCACACTCTCAAGGCCATAGAACCAATTTGTGCATGCAGAGGAGCAGGGCTCTGCAACTCATCTGTCAGCACTCCCAATTATATTCCTTGCAGATGTACTTTTTCTTATCAGTAACTTTTAAACATGTTTTTCTGTATTTTTCCTTCTCTCAGTTTTGCTTACCTAAGTTAGTTTAGTTCTATTACAGAGTTCTATCCTACAATAGCAGCATATTGGGGGATGTGCAATCCTATATGCCTCTCCACAGGCCTCATTTACAGGTCAAGCTAGCTAGGCCTGCCTGCTTACGTCAGACACCGTGGATCACAGGCCTGCACCTGCCACATTCCCCCCTTTGATTAATCTCACCCTATTACTTAATAAGGTGTGAGAATTAAATCACCTTTTGAAGAATCACATCATGATTGAAGGATTTCGACTAGGACTGGCTTTATACAAAGCCATTATTTTAGTGGCGGTCTTCCGCTCTACTGTGCTATCAATAGTGTTATGAATAGAACGCATACAACATGGGATTAAACATGGTAATAAGAAAATAACAACAACAAGAATTAGTACTAATACGATGAAAGTTTTAAATCCTCCCACCCATGAAAAGAGGTTAGCAAACCAGTTAGGAAATTTCAAGGAGTGCCAAGTTTGTACTGGCACATAAGCATGTCTTTGCATATCTTTAGCAATTTCTTCAACTACTTGACCCTTATCATCTATTTTCAAACAGCAATTAGTTAAATTCAGTTTACCACATACTCCTCCTTCAGCTGCTAGCAAATAATCAAGTGCTAAGCGGTTCTGATATATAGCAGTGCGCATCTGTGTACTTTGTCTAGCTAAAAGTGTTAGTGCATGACTAGTCTCATTAGTTATTATTTCAACTACTGCTTGTAAGCGAATAATACGATTAATCATATAGACTGGGGTCCGATATCCCCACATACCATCATCATTCCAAGTGGCAGGCCCATAATACTCAATGATTCTTTCTGGTGGCCAATCATCACCTTGCCATTTCTCCCACTTGCCTATCTGTAAGGCTTCTCTCTTCTGTCTTAGTGCTCTTTTGTGTCGGTGGGTAGTGTATACTGGGTATCCTAATTGTTCTCCATGTTCAGTGTTTAAAAGAAAGAAAGAAGGTCTGATGGTTCCTAAGACGCATGCTCCTCCCCAGTGTGGCGGGAGTTGTGCATAGGCTCGGTTTCCACAGATCCAATATAGGCCAGGTGGGGCTTGCCAGGCTTGGATTTTGGCAACATTAGTCCATAAACCAGCAAGTTCAGGAAATCTGGCTAATGGGTTAGAAGGTTCAGGGTGTTTAAGTCCTGACCACCATGCTGTCTTCTTGGTCGTGGCATTATAGTACTTCTGGCTAAGACAGACCAGCTGTCCTACCTTTTGGGTGAACTGGGGTCCAGTTCTGGCATAGCAAAGACGTCCAACGATTGAGTGCGCTAACACCCATTCAGTGGTAGTCTTGTGTAATTCAGTCTGATTGTAAATCATAGAATAATTCAATTCTTGGGCTTCCCAGGGCCACTGATCTCCCATTTGGGTTCCGCCACAGAAATAACAATCTGAGATCTTAAGACTAGATACTACTGCTCCGGCTATTCTAAAAATAAATTCTGTGAGGGATGAGGGATCTCAAACTTATTTACATGCATGGCTTCATAAAAGGTATTATGAATATGATATTTGGATGACTTGTGGGCTTGGGTATTCAATCTGATATACACAATGGTTCCTGGATCTATTGCCCCTCCAGCAATACGTAAACCAAACTTGTATCCTTGTTTCCATGCATGGGGATTGTGTATACGTAAGTGTAAGGGGTTACAAGCATCTTTCTGACATTTATCATTTGTGGTTGGCTTAGTTAAAGTAGCCATTCGTTTATCTATTTTCTCATCAGTTACACCAGTATTCCAGGTAGCATAAAAAACACATCCCCAATACGGGCAATAGTAGTCTGCCGCTGGTGCAGTACTATAGCCTGATCCCGTTTTGCCTGTACACTTCCACCAATTTGTGGCACCTTCTGGACACATGTACTTATGGTCATTTCGATACGCTTTCTCCCATGTACCACAGGTGGAATAACTATCTCTATTAATGGCATTACATGCATCAAAATTCAAAACAGCAGGTTTAGTAATGTCCTTAAGTGGCGGCGTAGCAGCTAGTATAGGTCCATCTGCATCCTTCCATCGTATTTCCAACGTGTAATAGGATGGATTCTGATGCGGATTATAGCATGCTCTAATTTTGCCATGAGTGCAAACATTTAGTTCAGTGGTGTTATAGACACACCTAGTCACTGTTCCCTTGCAAGTATAGTAAGAATGATAAATCAAAGTCTGAGTTACTTTCAGTCCAGTTCGAGTAGAAGTAATGCAAGCAGTGCATGGAGGTAAAGCATAAGTCAGTTCAAAACCTCCAAAGAAGGCAACCAAAGCAAAGCAAAAGTAAAGATGCATGTTGATGTTGATTGGAGTTCTTCTGAATCCTCAGCTTGCTGATCTTGATCACGACGGTCTTTTATTCTTCGTCCCGTTTGCTAATGAAGCAATTTAACGGGTGCTGAGTGTTGATTGAAGATCCTCAAGTTGTCCATCACACCTCAACCAACTTAGCAATTCAGTTGGTTTTGAAGTATGGTTCAATATAGTATCAAAGTAGTGTGCAAAATCGCACGCAGATTGGGTTCGTTGAAACAAAACTGTTGCTGCATGGAAAACAGCAATCCTCTTCGAAAGACTTGGCTACTGCAAAGCACTGTAGTAAAGTGTCTAAGCTGCTGGTTGCCGTCTCAGAGTGACTCGCAAGGGTGCATCAAGATGCTGTTCTGCTGTCCACTGCTCAGGTTCAGGATCAGCGGCGGGCTTGACTCTGCTGTGGTGGATCCAGGCGTCGATCTCGGCTACCTTTACAGCAGTTGGGGTAGACAGGATGACGGTGTACGGTCCCTTCCAATGGGGTTCCAACGGTGTCTTCTTCCAATCTTTGATCCACACCGAGGTACCAGGCTGATAGGGATGCAAGGGTTCCGTCAAGTTGATAGGCAACTGGTCTTGGATCCATGTATGGAGAGTCTGCAGAACAAAACTAAGAGCTAGGAGTTCTTGCCTGGTTATTTCTGAACCAATTTGGGCTAGACTTCCTTTAATTCCCTGCACTATTGGTGGGGGTTTACCATACAGAACTTCAAAAGGGGAAAATCCTGTTGATTTTACAGGAGCTGAGCGTATTCTGAGTAAAGCTATGGGGAGCACTTGGGGCCATTTCAAGTGTGTCTCCTGACAAAGCTTAGACATTTGGGCTTTCAAGGTACGATTCATTCGCTCAACTTTCCCTGAACTCTGGGGTCTGTATGCAGTGTGAAGTTTCCATTGTATCTGCAAAGCTTTTGCTAACTGTTGAGTAACTTGGGAGACAAATGAGGGTCCATTGTCTGACCCTATTACTGCTGGAATTCCGAATCTAGGGACAATCTCTCTCATTAAGACTTTGGTAACTTCTCGGGCTTTCTCAGTTCTGGTTGGGAAGGCTTCTACCCACCCAGAGAAAGTACAGACTAACACTAATAGGTAATGGTATCCATTGGCTCTTGGCATTTCGGTAAAATCAACTTGGAGGTTGTGCATGGGGGTTACACCTCCTGACTGAACTCGGGGTGCCGTTATAAGGCCTTGCTTGGCATTATTCTTGGCACAAGTTTGACATTGTCGTGCTACTGAAGCTGATATGGTTGTCAATAGAGGGATGTAAAAATGTGGTCTGAGTGCTTTTTCCATAGCACTTTTTCCATAGTGGGTGGCTTCGTGGAAGGCTTTGACAAACGATGGTCCTAACAGTTCAGGAATTACTATTCGTCCAGGGGGTTGACTGCCCTCTTCTGGTGGCAGCTCAATCCATCCATCTTTCAGTACTCCATCTTCTTTGTTACAGTAGTAATCCAGTTCTTTGGTGGTATATCGTGGTGTCCATAAATTCAGAGGTACTGGAAACAATGCTGCTTGCATTGGCATAGCTTGTGGGGCAATCTGTCCTGTCACAGCTGCTTGTCGTGCTGAAGCATCTGCAAATCTATTTCCTCGGGCAACTTCTCCTTTTCCTGCTTGATGTCCTCTGCAATGCATGACAGCTACACGTGTTGGGGCCCAAACTGCATCAAGTAACATTAATATCTCGGGACCATATTTGACTGATTTTCCTCCGGATGTGATGAGTCCTCTTTCCTTATAGAGAGCTCCATGGGCATGTAGAGTGGTGAAGGCATATTTGGAATCTGTATATACATTTAGCACAAGTTTTTCTCCTAACAATAATGCTCTGGTGAGTGCTATCAATTCGGCTTTCTGGGCTGATGTGCCTGAGGTTAGAGCTGATGATTCAACTACTTCGTGTTGAGTGACGACTGCATATCCGGCACAGCGTCGTCCATCGAGGATGAGACTGCTCCCATCAACATAATAGATTTGGTCAGGATTGTCTATGGGCACGTCTGTCAAGTCGGGTCGACTGGAGAACACAGTTTCCATGACTTCGATACAGTCATGTTCTGGGAGTTCTTCACTGATGGGTATCAAGGTGGCTGGATTCAAGGCATGGCTCACTTCTAATTGTATCTGTGGGTTTTCACATAACATGCTCTGGTACTTCAACATTCGGGAATTGGTGAGCCAATAATTTGCTTTCTGTTCCATGAGGGCAAGGACTGCATGTGGCACAGTGACTCGTATGTTCTGTCCTAGTGTGAGCTTGTCTGCTTCGCTCACTAGTAGTGCTGTAGCTGCAACGGCTCTCAGGCATGGTGGCCATCCTTTGGCCACAGGGTCCAATTGTTTTGATAGGTATGCTACAGGTCGCTCCCAATTTCCCAATTTCTGAGTCAGCATGCCTAAGGCATTTCCCTGTGCTTCATGTACAAACAAGTGGAAAGGCTTATGGACATCTGGTAGTCCAAGTGCTGGTGATGACATCAATTCTTCTTTTAACTTCTGGAAGGCTGTATCCTGCTCAAGTCCCCACTCCAGTGGCGACTTTTCTTCTCCTTTTGTGGCTTCATACAGTGGTTTGGCAATTTGGGCAAAGTTAGGTATCCAAATTCGGCAATATCCTGCCGCTCCCAGAAAGGCTCTGACTTGCTTTCTGGTTGTTGGAGTTGGAATTCTGCATACTGCTTCTTTTCTTTCTCTACCTAATCTTCGGCTTCCTTGGGTAATACGAAAACCCAAGTATTTCACTTCTTTTTGACATAGCTGTGCTTTGGCTCTGGAAACTTTGTATCCAGCTTCATCTAGTAACTGCAAGAGGTCTTTGGTGGCTAGTATACATTCACTTTCTGATATGGCAGCTATCAGCAGATCATCCACGTATTGGAGAAGCACTCTCTTCCCCGGGGCCACTGGATAACTCGAAAGGTCTTGATTTAGTGCAGCACTAAAGATGGTAGGCGAATTCTTGAATCCTTGGGGTAATCTTGTCCATGTGAGTTGGCCCCCTCTTCCAGAGACGGGGTCCTGCCATTCAAATGCAAACAATATTTGACTTACAGGGGCTAATCTTATGCAAAAGAATGCATCTTTTAAATCCAGTACGGTGAAATGGGTAGCTTCAGCCGGTATCAGTCCTAGAAGAGTGTAAGGATTGGGCACAACTGGATGTATAGTTTCAGCTGCATCATTTACTCTTCTTAGATCTTGCACTGGGCGGTAATCATCTGTCCCAAGTTTCTTTACTGGCAAAAGTGGAGTGTTCCATGGGGATTGACATACTTTCAGTAGACCATGTTCCAGTAATCTTTGCAAGTGGCGATGAATGCCTTCAATTGCGGCTCTTGGGAGAGGGTACTGTTTGACGTGCACTGGTGTAGCACTAGGCTTGAGGGTTACAATTACCGGAGCTATATGCTTGGCTAGGCCTGGGGGACTGCCTTCTGCCCATACTCCAGGTGGTGCATGAATGTTCTTTAAAGTTTGTTCAAAATAAGTATCTTGGATCGAATCATCAATGTAATACCTCCATTCTTCTTCTCGGGGAACTGTCAGCAGCATTATTCCTGCTGGTTTGGCTTGGGGATTTACTGTCATTTGCATTTCTCCTTGTTCAGAGAAAGATATTTGTGCTTGAAGCTTGGCTAACATATCTCGTCCCAGTAGTGGCACTGGACATTCGGGCATGTAAAGGAATTGATGAGTTATTTGCTGTCCTCCTAGACTGCATATTCGATTTTGAAGAAAAGATTTTGTAGCTTTGGCACCAGTTGCTCCTATAATGGTGACTGCTTTTGTAGAAAATGGGGCTATCTTTTTGTCTATTACTGAATGTTGTGCTCCAGTATCAACCATAAAGTCCATAACTTGGTCTCCTATTTGTATTCCGACCATAGGCTCCTGGAGACCTAAAGCAAACTTAGAGCCCGGTCTGTCCTAATCCACGTCATTCTCATCATGGACCGGTGTGGCCAATGCTTGAATGGCTCCTCCTCCTCTTTCTCGCTGGAATTGTTCTCGATTGGCTCCTCCTCGGTTTCGGGGATAGCCTCGTCTTTCTTCTCGCCACTGATGATCGTTGTCGTCATCTTGCTGGGCGTCTGCGAGTTGCGGGCACGTATCTCTCCAATGTCCTTCCTCTCTACAGTAGGCGCATTGGTTCACGCCTAGCTTCTGGGTCCGGCCTCCGCCTTGACCCCGCCCTCTTCCTCTGCTCCGTCGACTAGGGACACCTCCCCTTTTCTGTTCAACTATGGCCGCAGCCAAAAAATCAGCTTTCTTCTTCATCTTTCTATCACATTCTCTCTGTCTTTCAGTATCACGATTCACATACACTTTATGAGCGACTTCCAGTAACTGTGTTGCATTCATGCCCGCAAACCCTTCTAATTTCTGTAATTTACGTCTAATGTCTGGTTGAGACTGGTTTACAAAAGCAGAATTCACCATACATAAACTTCCTGGTGCCTCGGGATCATAGGGAGTATACATTCTGTATGCTTCAGTTAATCTTTCATGAAAATCTGCTGGGCTCTCATCTATACCTTGGATAACTCCTGCAACTTTGGAAAGGTTCATAGCTTTCTGGCCCCCCCTTCTCAGGCCTTGTAAAAAGCCTTGGCGAAAACGGGCTAGGGCTGTGGTTCCTTCTTCTGTATTTGGATCCCAATGGGGGTCTTCATTCGGGAATTCTCTCTGAGCTGCTTCCCGATGGTCTATTCTGTTCTGCCCCTGTCCCGGAGCTACAGGGTTATCTGCCATCCACTCAATAGCTGCTTTTCTAATTCGTGCTCGCTCTTCTGTCGTGAATAGGGTAGTCAGGAGCTGGCGACAATCTGGCCAGGTAGGTTGGTGGGTTTCCATAATAGTAGTTACTAATTCTGTCAGCTCCTGGGGCTTACTAGTATAGGAGGCATAATGCGACCTCCAATTTAATAAATCAGTTGTAGAGAAAGGGATATACACATAAGTTAGGGGTCCCGCTACCACCTCATCATTATCATTCTTTACGGGCACTCCCGGGACTTGCCGTAAAGGCAGCATTTTGGCAGTAGGTGTCTTTTGGGATCTAAGGGTTATTTTTGTAATTGTCTTCGAAGGGGTCACTTTCTTTTTCTCGACAGGTTTCACTTTGGGTATATCTTTTGCTGGTTTACTAGTGCTAGCAATCACTTGTACACTGTCCTCCTCGCCTGGGGCATTTTCTGTTCCTTCCTCTTCTACCTCTGCTTCTGACTCGCTTTTTATAGCATCCTCTTCTTCAGCTGATTCCTCTCTCTCCCCTTCGGGAGGTGGGTCAAGGGTTGGGTCCTGCTCCGGCCGTCGCTGGGGTTCTGGGGCAGGATGCCGGGCTACTCTTATCGGACCTGGGGTTCGGGGCTGCCTGGGAATCATTTCTGGGGAATCAGGATCTACCAGGATGGGCTTCTTTCTGGACTTCTTATCCTGTTCTTTCGTTTTAGGCTGTTGTGTTTTCTGACTAGAATCTGTCTTAGCTAACATTATTCTGCACTGTTCCTCATAACAGCGCTGTGCCCAGGGGGGCGGATCTTCACAAATACTTAACCAGGAATCTATATAGGGGTACTGATCAGGGTGCGCTATCCGCACTCTACGGTGTATTGACTGAAGAATCTCTACATTGAACGTTCCCTCTCGGGGCCAGATGGGGTCTAGATCGGGCCACTCCCTAGTACACAAAATCTGCAAACGGGCTGCTGTCATTTTAATACCATAATCTCCTGAATATCCCTCTTTAAAATGTGCGATCATACATTCTAATGGAGTGTTTCTAGTAGACCCCGCCCCTCCCATTTCGATGTGTGCGCGCAACAACAGACAGAAGGGAAAAGGAGGGCGGACCGTGGGTAAGTGGTCCTCACGGCCCTGGAAACGTATAAGGAATACAAATAACAAGACAGGACGACAATCGCTTCCCCCTTTTCGCGACCTGAACGCGGTCGCCCGGTCAGGAAATGCGCTACTCAGGGGTCCGCCTTCACTTGGTCCGTGCTGCCAGACCTCTCATTCACACTTCGTTCACACAATCATGCTAGCAACGTATCCCAGAATGCATTCGTTTCTATCTATTCTGACTAGTCTTTTTCCCAATTACAATAAGGATGGGGGTTTCACCCGGCGAATTCCCATGCGGGGTTACTCGGCCCTTCCTTGAGAGGTGATCAGGCTCTCTTACCAATTCCCAATATCTCGAGATTACAAATTCCAAATTCCAAGTTCCAATGGCAGTACTGCTCTTTCTATTTCTGTCTAGACACCAAATCAAAACTATACTCACCGGATCCGGTCCTCAAACTTCCCAAGCAGGCGCATGAGTTGGACCTCGGACTCCCCTCACTCGGGTTCGAGGCGTTGGCTCCAGCCGGGCCCGGCACCCGCCGAGGTCCGACCAGCTCCCTCCGATACAAGGGACCGGTGGCGCCAGGGAGCAGCCCTCGTCGGAAGGGCGCGATCCCGGCAGGACCAAGCCTATAGAGGCGGAAAGTCGTGGTATATTGCCCTATATACACTTTGATTCCACAACTTCCCGGCCAACGCACCAAGAATATGTAGCAGCAAAGCGCAGACAAACCAATGATACCAGGAGTCTGTTCAGAAGGTCCAAATCATTTATTTGTGCACAAGTCTCGAACCAGTCAATTTCAAAATGGCTGAGCAAAGTTTTCTAGCATTACAACAACTTTTATAGACTTCTGCTCCATTCTAGGTATAGAAAAACATTTCATTGCTCCCGGTACTCTCCCGTACCTCCCGTACCCCTTCCATTGGTCCCAGTACTGATAAGCTTATCCAATTATGTCCCTCCAGTGGGCATGGCACCTGCATACCCCCCTTCTAGTCCCAATTACAATGGTCAGTTCATCAACTTGTTACTTTCACACTCTCAAGGCCATAGAACCAATTTGTGCATGCAGAGGAGCAGGGCTCTGCAACTCATCTGTCAGCACTCCCAATTATATTCCTTGCAGATGTACTTTTTCTTATCAGTAACTTTTAAACATGTTTTTCTGTATTTTTCCATCTCTCAGTTTTGCTTACCTAAGTTAGTTTAGTTCTCTTACAGAGTTCTATCCTACAATAGCAGCATATTGGGGGATGTGCAATCCTATATGCCTCTCCACAGGCCTCATTTACAGGTCAAGCTAGCTAGGCTGGCCTGCTTATGTCAGACACCGTGGATCACAGGCCTGCACCTGCCACATTGTTGATCCAGATATTATGCGGGCTGCCGTGTTTTGTGCCAGTTTAAGTGGTTATCCTTAGCTCCAGGAATGCATATATTGAAACATTTCTGTTCTTTCACACACAAGAGAATAATGGAAGACTTATGAATTCATAAAAACTTCTTATTAAGCAGTTTAAAACAGTTTTCTCATTTTCCACAGATTTTTGGTTCTTTTCTAGCTATAATGGGAGTTAGGATCCAGGCCTAACTTGCAGGCCTTTCATAGTAGCAGGCCATGCTAGGCCATAGTCTACCACACTTATGCCACTCTATAAGTCACTGGTGTTGCCTCACTTGGAATACTGTTCAGTTTTGGAGATCATATCTTGCAAAAGATGTAAAAAGACTGGAAAACTGTTCAGAGGAAAGCGACCAAAATGATTTGGAGCCTTCGTCAGAAGCCTTATGAGAAGAGACTTGAAGACCTAAATATGTACACTTTGGAGGGGAGGAGGGACAGGGGAGATATGATTCAAACCTTTAAATACTTAAAGAGAAATGATGAACAAACAAACCTCTTCCAAAGACGGGGAAGCTGTAAAACTAGAGGGCATAACATGAAGCTTCAAGGTGGTAAATTGAAAGGTAATATCAGGAAATATTTTTTCACTGAAAGGGTGGTGGATGCTTGGAATGCCCCTCCCCGAAGGAAGTGGTGGGGGCAAACATGGTGACGGAATTCAAAACAGCATGGGACAAACACAGTGGATCCCTTTACAGCAATAGGATAAAACAAAATAAACGGTACCATCTAACTTCTGAACCATATAACGTCTCAACAAATAGGGGTGTCCTACATGGAGTGGTGGGTTTACCCCTAAACAAAGACATGGGGAGGGGTGGCTTGCACAGAGTGACAGGTGCACCTACTCTTGCCATCTTGCTGGGCAGACTAGATGGACCATTCTGGTCTTTATCTGCCGTCGTTTACTATGTTACTATGTTACTATGGACTATATATGAAAAAAGAAAAAAAATTAAAAAAGGGAACTGGAAGGTTTTTTTATAACCTGTGATGTCTGAGACGAAAAGGGCCTAAGTTGGTCTGGTACCAATCTCTGAGTTCTTTTTCCTTCTCCTTTAAATTGACAAGTAATACATTCTTTGGAAGATAAAACAATTTATGATTATGGATACACTTGGAATAGAATATGCCAGCTACTTGTGACCTGATTTGGCCACTGTTGGAAACATGGCACTGGACTTCATGGACTTTTGGTCTGACTTAATATTGGCAGGTCTTATGTTCTTATGTTCCAAATTCCCATCAGGAAGTGTAAAAGTGTAAAAGAAAGGAAAATTAAAATTGCTCTTCAGTGAGCTTATTCTAGACATACGTTCCAGAGAAAATCTGGGCTTGAATACCATTCTGAAATAAAATATTTTTAGAAAGCTAACTCAGCGATGAAATTCCCCTGGTTGCTTCTGCCTCCCACCTAATAACCATCTTCAATTTGTCCGCATCTGCTAAATTATTGGAGATGAATTAATCTATGGAATCACTTGAACGTCATTGGCCTTCACCCTACAAACTCTTTTTATACCCTTTGTGTTACTTCTTTGTCAGTTTTGCCATTTGAAATGGGCCTTGATTCAAACTATGCACATTTCCTTAGAGCATACTCTCTGACCCATTAGTGTGTCTGGTTCTCATTATATCTGTCTGTTGCCTGTTTTTGTATATGTGGGGGCGTTCTTTACTGTGAGTAACGTTGTGGCAGGTGCAGGCCTGTGACCCACGGTGTCTGACATAGGCAGGCCAGCATGGCTAGCTTGACCTGTAAATGAGGCCTGTGGAGAGGCATATAGGATTGCACATCCCCCAACATGCTGCTATTGTAAGAAAGAACTCAGTAGAAATATTGAATTAGCTTAGATAAGCAGAATTGCAGAATTAAGAAATGGAAAAATACAGAAAAGATGTGTTTTAAAGTTACTGATAAGAAAAAGTACATTTGCAGAGAAATATTGAGGAGTGCTGACAGATGAGTTACAGAACCTTGCTCTTCTGCACGCACAAATGGTCCCATAGCCTTGAAAGTGTGAAAGTAACAAGTTGATGACCTGACCATTGTAATTGGGACTAGAAGGGGGGCAGGCAGGTGTCATGCCCACAGAAGCCCACAGAAGGAACATAATTGGAGAAACTTATCAGTACCGGGACCAATAGAAGGGCTACGGGAGGTACGGGAGAGTACCGGGACCAATGAAATGTTTTTCTATACCTAGAATGGAACAGAAGTCTATAAAAGTTGTTGTAATGCTTGAAAACTTTGCTCAGCCATTTTGAAATTGCCTTGCTTGAGACTTGTGCACAAATAAATGATTTGGACCTTCTGAACAGACTCCTGGTATCATTGGTTTGTCTGCGCTTTGCTGCTACATATTCCTTGGTGCGTTGGCCGGGAAGTTGTGGAATCAAAGTGTATATAGGGCAATATACCACGACTTTCCACCTCTATAGGCTTGGTCCTGCCGGGATCGCGCCCTTCCGACGAGGGCCGCTCCCTGGCGCCACCAGTCCCTTGTATCGGAGGGAGCTGGTCGGACCTCGGCGGGTGCCGGGCCCGGTCGGAGCCAACGCCTCGAACCCGAGTGAGGGGAGTCCGAGGTCCAACTCATGCGCCTGCTTGGGAAGTTTGAGGACCGGATCCGGTGAGTATAGTTTTGATTTTGGGTCTAGACAGAAATAGAAAGAGCAGTACTGCCATTGGAACTTGGAATTTGGAATTTGTAATCTCGAGATATTGGGAATTGGTAAGAGAGCTTGATCACCTCTCAAGGAAGAGCCGAGTAGCCTGGCATGGGAATTCGCTAGGTGAAACCCTCATCCTTTTTGTAATTGGGAAAAGACTAGTCAGAACAGATAGAAACGAATGCATTCTGGGATACGTTGCTAGCATGATTGTGTGAACGAAGTGTGAATGAGAGGTCTGGCAGCACGGACCAAGTGAAGGCGGACCCCTGATTAGCGCATTTCCTGACCGGGCGACCGCGTTCAGGTCGCGAAAAGGGGGAAGCGATTGTCGTCTTGTCTTGTTATTTGTATTCCCTATACGTTTCCAGGGCCGTGAGGACCCCTTACCCACGGTCCGCACTCCTTTTCCCTTCTGTCTGTTGTTGCGCGCACACATCGAAATGGGAGGGGCGGAGTCTACTAGAAACACTCCATTAGAATGTATGATTGCACATTTTAAAGAGGGATATTCAGGAGATTATGGTATTAAAATGACAGCAGCCCGTTTGCAGATTTTGTGTACTAGGGAGTGGCCCGATCTAGACCCCATCTGGCCCCGAGAGGGAACGTTCACTGTAGAGATTATTCAGTCAATACATCGTAGAGTGCGGGTAGCGCACCCCGATCAGTACCCCTATATAGATTCCTGGTTAAGTATTTGTGAAGATCCGCCCTCCTGGGCGCAGCGCTGTTATGAGGAACAGTGCAGAATAATGTTAGCTAAAACAGATTCTAGACAGAAAAAGGAACAGCCTAGAATGAAAGAGCAGGATAAGAAAGCCAAGAAGAAACCCATCTTGGCAGATCCTGATTCCCCAGAAGTAGTCCTCAGGCAGCCCCGAACCCCAGGTCCAGTAAGAATAGCCCGGCGGCGTCCTGCCCCAGAACCCCAGAGACCGCCGGAGCCGAGGCGAGACCCAACCCCTGACCCCCTCCTCCTGGAGGAGAGAAAGAGAAAGAATTAGCGGGAAGAGAAGAGGAGGACGTAAAAAGTGAGTCAGAAGCGGAGCTAGAAGAAGAGGGAGGAAATTCCCCCTTAAGAAGAAGAAGAGGACAGTGAACAAATAATTGAGAAAGCCAGCGCTAGCACTAGCAAGCCAGTGAAAGAAAAACCCAAAGCAAAACCAGTTGAGAAAAAGAAAGCGACTCCTGCAAAGACAACGACAATAGCCCTTAGATCCCAGACCCAAATGACGCCTGGGACAGCCAAACTGTTTCCCTTAAGGCAAGTCCCGGGGGTGCCCGTAAAGAATGATAATGATGAAGTGGTAGCGGGACCCTTAACTTATGTGTATATTCCTTTCTCTACAACTGATTTATTAAATTGGAGGTCGCATTATGCCTCCTACACTAGCAAGCCCCAGGAGCTGACAGAATTAGTAACTAGTATTATGGAAACTCACCAACCCACTTGGCCAGATTGCCGTCAGCTCCTGACCACCCTATTTACTACAGAAGAACGAGCGAGAATTAGAAAAGCAGCTATTGAATGGATGGCAGAAAACCCTGAAGCTCCGGCGCAGGGGCAGAATATAATAGATCGTAGAGAAGCAGCTCAGAGAGAATTCCCAAATGAAGACCCCCAATGGGATCCAAATACAGATGAAGGATCCACAGCCCTAGCCCGTTTTCGCCAAGGCTTTTTACAAGGCCTGAGAAGAGGAGGCCAAAAAGCTATGAACCTTTCCAAAGTAGCAGGAATTATCCAAGGAATAGATGAGAGCCCAGCAGATTATTATGAAAGATTAACTGAAGCTTATAGAATGTATACTCCCTATGATCCCGAGGCACCAGGAAGTTTATGCATGGTGAATTCTGCTTTTGTAAACCAGTCTCAACCAGACATTAGACGTAAATTACAGAAATTAGAAGGGTTTGCGGGCATGAATGCAACACAGTTATTGGAAGTCGCTCATAAAGTGTATGTGAATCGTGATACTGAAAGACAGAGAGAATGTGATAGAAAGATGAAGAAGAAAGCTGATTTTTTGGCTGCGGCCATAGTTGAAAAGAAAAGGGGAGGTGTCCCTAATCGAAGGAGCAGAGGAAGAGGGCGGGGTCAAGGCGGAGGCCGGACCCAGAGACTAGGCGTGAACCAATGCGCCTATTGCAGAGAGGAAGGACATTGGAGAGATACGTGCCCGCAACTCGAAGACGCCCAGCAAGATGACGACAACGATCATCAGTGGCGAGAAGAAAGACGAGGCCGTCCCCGAGGCCGAGGAGGAGCCAATCGAGAACAATTCCAGCGAGAGAGAGGAGGAGGAGCCATCCAAGCATTGGCCACACAAGCCCATGACGAAGATGACGTGGATTAGGACAGACCGGGCTCCAAGTTTGCTTTAGGTCTCCAGGAGCCTATGGTCGAAATACAAATAGGAGACCAATTTATGAACTTTATGGTTGATACTGGAGCAGAACATTCAGTAATAGACAAAAAGATAGCCCCATTCACCAAGAAAGCAGTCACCATTATAGGAGCAACTGGTGCCAAAGCCACAAAGTCTTTTCTTCAAAACCGAATATGCAGTCTAGGAGGACAGCAAGTAACTCATCAATTCCTTTACATGCCCGAATGTCCAGTACCATTACTGGGACGAGATATGCTAGCCAAGCTTCAAGCACAGATATCTTTCTCCGAACAAGGAGAAATGCAAATGACAGTGAATTCTCAAGCCAAACCAGCAGGAGTAATGCTGCTGACAGTACCCCGAGAAGAAGAATGGAGATACTACATTGATGATTCGATTCAAGATACCTATTTTGAACAAACTTTAAAGAACATTCATGCACCACTTGAAGTATGGGCAGAAGGCAGTCCCCCAGGCCTAGCCAAGCATATAGCACCAGTGATTGTAACCCTCAAGCCTAGTGCTACACCAGTGCACGTCAAACAGTACCCTCTCCCAAGAGCCGCAATTGAAGGCATTCATCGCCACCTACAGAGATTGCTTGAGTATGGCCTACTAAAAGTATGTCAATCCCCATGGAACACTCCACTTTTGCCAGTAAAGAAACCTGAGACAGATGATTATCGCCCAGTGCAAGATTTGAGAAGAGTAAATGATGCAGTTGAAACTATACATCCAGTTGTGCCCAATCCTTACACTCTCCTAGGACTGATACCTGCTGAAGCTACCCATTTCACTGTACTGGATTTAAAAGATGCATTCTTTTGCATAAGATTAGCCCCTGTAAGCCAAATATTGTTTGCATTCGAATGGCAGGACCCCATCTCTGGAAGAGGGGGCCAACTTACCTGGACAAGATTACCCCAAGGATTCAAGAATTCACCTACCATCTTTAGTGCTGCACTAAATCAAGACCTTTCAAGCTATCCAGTAGCCCCGGGGAAGAGAGTACTTCTCCAGTACGTGGATGATCTGTTGATAGCTGCCGTATCAGAAAAAGAATGTATATTAGCCACCCAAGATCTCTTGCAGTTACTAAATGAAGCTGGATATAAAGTTTCCAGAGCCAAAGCACAACTATGTCAAACAGAAGTGAAATACTTGGGTTTTCGTATTACCCAAGGAAGCAGAAGATTAGGCAGAGAAAGAAAAGAAGCCGTATGCAGAATTCCAACTCCAACAACCAGAAAGCAGGTCAGAGCCTTTCTGGGAGCGGCAGGATATTGCCGAATCTGGATACCCAACTTTGCCCAAATTGCCAAACCACTGTATGAAGCCACAAAAGGAGAAGAAAAGTCACCACTGGAGTGGGGACTTGAGCAGGATACAGCCTTCCAGAAGTTAAAGGAAGAATTGATGTCGTCACCAGCACTTGGACTACCAGATGTCCACAAACCTTTCCGCTTGTTTGTACATGAAACACAGGGAAATGCCCTAGGCATGTTGACTCAGAAATTAGGAAATTGGGAACGACCTGTAGCCTACCTATCGAAACAATTGGACCCTGTGGCCAAAGGATGGCCACCCTGCTTGAGAGCAGTTGCAGCTACAGCGCTACTAGTGAGTGAAGCAGACAAACTCACACTAGGACAGAACATACGAGTCACTGTGCCACATGCAGTCCTTGCCCTTATGGAACAAAAAGCAAATTATTGGCTCACCAATTCCCGAATGTTGAAGTACCAGAGCATGTTATGTGAAAACCCACAGATACAACTCGAAGTGAGCCATGCCCTGAATCCAGCTACCTTGATACCCATCAGTGAAGAACTCCCAGAACATGACTGTATCGAAGTCATGGAAACTGTGTTCTCTAGTCGACCTGACCTAACAGATGTGCCCATAGACAATCCTGACCAGATCTATTATGTTGATGGGAGCAGTCTCATCCTTGACGGACGACGCTGTGCCGGATATGCAGTCGTCACTCAACACGAAGTAATTGAATCATCAGCTCTAGCATCAGGCACATCAGCCCAGAAAGCCGAATTGATAGCACTCACCAGAGCATTGTTGTTAGGAGAAAAACTTGTGCTGAATGTATATACAGATTCCAAATATGCCTTCACTACCTTGCATGCCCATGGAGCTCTCTACAAAGAAAGAGGACTCATCACATCCGGAGGAAAATCAGTTAAGTATGGTCCCGAGATATTGATGTTACTTGATGCAGTCTGGGCCCCAACACGTGTAGCTGTCATGCATTGTAGAGGACATCAAGCAGGGAAAGGAGAAGTTGCTCGAGGAAATAGATTTGCAGATGCCTCAGCACGACAAGCAGCTATGACAGGACAGATTGCCCCACAAGCTATGCCAATGCAAGCAGCATTGTTTCCAGTACCCTTGAATCTATGGACCCCACGATATACCACCAAAGAATTAGATTACTATTGTGACAAAGAAAATGGAGTATTGAAAGACGGATGGATTGAGCTGCCACCAGAAGAGGGCAGTCAACCTCCGGGAAGAATAGTAATTCCAGAACTATTAGGACCATCCTTTGTTAAAGCTTTCCATGAAGCCACCCACTATGGAAAGAGTGCTATGGAAAAAGCACTCAGACCACATTTCTACATCCCTCTGATGACAACTATATCAGCCTCAGTAGCACGACAATGTCAAACCTGTGCCAAAAATAATGCCAAGCAAGGCCTTATTACAGCACCCCGAGTTCAGTCAAGAGGTGTGACCCCTATGCACAACCTCCAAGTTGATTTCACCGAAATGCCAAAAGCCAATGGATACCATTACCTACTAGTATTAGTTTGTACTTTCTCTGGGTGGGTAGAAGCATTCCCAACCAGAACTGAGAAAGCCCGAGAAGTTACCAAAGCCTTAATGAGAGAGATTGTCCCCAGATTTGGAATCCCAGCAGTAATAGGGTCAGACAATGGACCCTCATTTGTCTCTCAAGTTACTCAGCAGTTAGCAAAAGCTTTGCAGATACAGTGGAAACTCCACACTGCATACAGACCCCAGAGTTCAGGGAAAGTTGAGCGAATGAATCGTACATTGAAAGCCCAAATGTCTAAGCTTTGTCAGGAGACACACTTGAAATGGCCCCAAGTGCTCCCCATAGCTTTACTTAGAATACGCTCAGCCCCTGTAAAATCAACAGGATTTTCCCCTTTTGAAGTTTTGTATGGTAAACCCCCACCGATAGTGCAGGGAGTCAAAGGAAGTCTAGCCCAGATTGGTTCAGAAGTAACCAGACAAGAACTCCTAGCTCTTAGTTTTGTTCTGCAGACTCTCCATACGTGGATCCAAGACCAGTTGCCTATCAACTTGACGGAACCCTTGCATCCCTACCAGCCTGGAACTTCGGTGTGGATCAAAGATTGGAAGAAGATACCGTTGGAACCCCATTGGAAGGGACCGTACACCGTCATCCTGTCTACCCCAACTGCAGTAAAGGTAGCCGAGATCGACGCCTGGATCCACCACAGCAGAGTCAAGCCCGCCGCCGATCCTGAACCAGAGCGGTGGACAGCAGAGCAGCACCCTGATGTACCCTTGCAAGTTACTTTGAGACGGCAACCAGCAGCATAGACACTTCATCACAAGTGCTTTGTAGTAGCCAAGTCTTTCGAAGAGGATTGCTGTTTTCCATGCAGCAACAGTTTTGTTTCAACGAACCCAATTTGTGTGTGTGATTTGACACACTACTTTGAGACTACATTGACTAAGCCAGACTTCACAAGCCAACTGAATTGCTAAGTTGGTTAATGTGTGCTGGACATCTTGAGGATCTTCAATCAACACTCAGCACCCGTTAAATTGCTTCATTAGCAGACGGGACGAAGAATAATAGACCGTCGTGATCAAGATCAGCAAGCTGAGGATTCAGAAGAACTCCAATCAACATCAACATGTATCTTTGCTTCTGCTTTGCCTTGGTTGCCTTCTTCGGAGGTTTTGAACAGACTTATGCTCTACCTCCATGCACCGCTTGCATTACCTCTACTAGAACTGGACTGAAAGTAACTCAGACTTTGCTTTACCATTCTTACTATACCTGCAAGGGAACAATAACTCGGTGTATCTATAACACCACTGAATTAAATGTTTGCACTCATGGCAAAATTAAAGCATGCTATAATCCGCATCAGAATCCATCCTATTACACGCTGGAAATAAGATGGAAGGATGCAGATGGACCTATATTAGCTGCTACACCACCACTTAAGGACATTACTAAACCTGCTGTTTTGAATTTTGATGCATGTAATGCTATTAATAGAGATAGTCAGTCCACCTGTGGTACATGGGAGAAAGCGTATCGAAATGACCATAAGTATATGTGTCCAGAAAGTGCCACAAATTGGTGGAAGTGTACAGGTAAAACAGGATCATGGTATAGTACTGCTACAGCAGCAGATTACTATTGCCCGTATTGGGAATGTGTTTTCTATGCTACCTGGAACACTGGTATAACTGATGAGAAAATAGATAAACGGATGGCTACTCTAACCAAGCCAACCACAAATGATAAATGTCAGAAAGATGCTTGTAACCCCTTACATTTGCGTGTACATAACCCCATGCATGGAAACAAGGATATAAGTTTGGTTTACGTATTGCTGGAGGAGGAACAGATCCAGGGACCATTGTATATATTAGATTGAATACTCAAGCCCATAAGTCATCTAAATATCATATTCATAATACCTTTTATGAAGCTATGCATGTAAATAAGTTTGAGATCCCTCACCCTTCACAGAATTTGTTTCTAGAATTAGCAGGAGCAGTTGTATCTAGTCTTAAGATCACAGATTGTTATTTCTGTGGCGGAACCCAAATGGGAGACCAATGGCCCTGGGAAGCCCAAGAATTGAATTATTCCATGATTTACAATCAGACTGAATTACACAAGACAACCAGTGAATGGGTGTTAGCGCACTCAATCGTTGGACGTCTCTGCTTTGCCAGAACTGGACCCCAGTTCACCCAAAAGGTAGGACAGCTGGTCTGTCTTAGCCAGAAATACTATAATGCCACGACCAAAAAGACAGCATGGTGGTCAGGAATCAGACATCCTGAACCTCCTAACCCATTAGCTAGATTTCCTGAACTTGCAGGTCTATGGACTAACCTTGCCAAAGTCCAAGCCTGGCAAGCCCCACCTGGCCTATATTGGATCTGTGGAAACCGAGCATATGCGCAACTCCCACCACAATGGGGAGGAGCATGTGTCTTAGGAACCATCAGACCTTCTTTCTTCCTGTTAAACACTGAACATGGAGAACAATTAGGGTACCCTGTATATACTACCCACAAACACAAAGGAGCATCTAGACAGAAAAGAGAGGCCTTACAGATAGGCAAGTGGGAGAAGTGGCGAGGTGATGATTGGCCACCAGAAAGAATTATTGAGTATTATGGACCTGCCACTTGGAATGATGATGGTATGTATGGTTATCGTACCCCAATTTATATGATTAATCGTATTATTCGCTTACAAGCAGTAGTTGAAATAATAACCAATGAAACTAGTCATGCTCTCACGCTCTTAGCTAGACAAAGTACTCAAATGCGCACTGCCATATACCAGAATCGCTTAGCCCTTGATTATTTGCTAGCAGCTGAAGGAGGAGTATGTGGTAAACTGAATTTAACTAATTGCTGTTTGAAAATAGATGATAAAGGTCAAGTAGTTGAAGAAATTGCTAAAGATATGCAAAGACATGCTTATGTGCCAGTACAGACTTGGCACGCCTTGAAATTCCCTAATTGGTTTGCTAACCTTTTCTCTTGGCTGGGAGGATTTAAGACTTTCGTTATCTTAGTACTAATCCTTGTTGCTGTTGTCCTCTGCTTACCATGTTTAATCCCATGTTGTATGCGTTCCCTTCATAGTGCTATTGATAGTACAGTAGAGCGGAAGACCGCAACTAGAATAATGGCTTTATACAAAGCTAGCCCTAGTGGAACTAGTAAGAATCCTTTAATCAGGATGTGAATCTTCTAGAAAGTGATTTAATTCTCACACCTTATTAAGTAATAGGGTGAGATTAATCAAAGGGGGGAATGTGGCAGGTGCAGGCCTGTGACCCACGGTGTCTGACATAGGCAGGCCAGCATGGCTAGCTTGACCTGTAAATGAGGCCTGTGGAGAGGCATATAGGATTGCACATCCCCCAACATGCTGCTATTGTAAGAAAGAACTCAGTAGAAATATTGAATTAGCTTAGATAAGCAGAATTGCAGAATTAAGAAATGGAAAAATACAGAAAAGATGTGTTTTAAAGTTACTGATAAGAAAAAGTACATTTGCAGAGAAATATTGAGGAGTGCTGACAGATGAGTTACAGAACCTTGCTCTTCTGCACGCACAAATGGTCCCATAGCCTTGAAAGTGTGAAAGTAACAAGTTGATGAACTGACCATTGTAATTGGGACTAGAAGGGGGGCAGGCAGGTGTCATGCCCACAGAAGCCCACAGAAGGAACATAATTGGAGAAACTTATCAGTACCGGGACCAATAGAAGGGCTACGGGAGGTACGGGAGAGTACCGGGACCAATGAAATGTTTTTCTATACCTAGAATGGAACAGAAGTCTATAAAAGTTGTTGTAATGCTTGAAAACTTTGCTCAGCCATTTTGAAATTGCCTTGCTTGAGACTTGTGCACAAATAAATGATTTGGACCTTCTGAACAGACTCCTGGTATCATTGGTTTGTCTGCGCTTTGCTGCTACAACGTGTCTGCATTGCATTCTCCCTGCTGGCTATCTAAGCATCTGGTATGAAAATGTCCCATTGCTTCACATGTTAATACCCTATTAGGTGATTTTTCAGGTCTCTGGTTCTTTCCCCCTTTATCCCCAAGAGTGCTGCACTATATTTGAGGTGATTCCTGGCATTTGCCATATCTTGAGTAAAAGACTCTCAAAGTCTGAAGAGGCAGTCATATGGGTATATCCGTAGCCTCACCTTCGCTAGTGCTCTGCTTTTAACATGTAAATGCACTGTTGCTTTACAATGACAATTTTCAATTAAGAGAGCATGTCAACGTGGTAGCAAGAGCTTGTGGACAAGGACTATTCTCTCTTGTTTTCAACTTATTAGAACAATAGGCAAAAGAAATAATTTATTTTCTGACAACAAAACAGATCAACCATAACCGATGTTTGCTTGTGATTTGGCCAGCTTTGCCACAGATTGTGTAAGCAAACAATCAACGTAAGACATTTTCTTTAAAGGCAAGGAAAGCAAGGTTTTCCATTACACCAAGTGAGGCATACGATTACAATTTATTGAAAAGGGCTGCGGATTCCACCTCTCTAAAATGAATTGGACTTGTCTTTCTGTCTTACCGGCCCAGAATTCTAGAAATGCTATGGACAGGGAGCCAGTCTGCTACTCTTCCGGGGACTGAGAGAGATGGGAAAGTGCAAGAAAAATCATGCCAGCTCAAGACGCAGATGTAAGAGGAACAGTGCAGCCACAGCAGTGGCAGCTGCGGAACCGCGTCCTGGAAGCCACCAAAGAAAGCCCTGAAGTCGCTGCAGTTGATCTTGATAGCCGCAAGAGAACAGAGGAATGGAAGGGCTGTTGCGTGATTGGAGCTGTAATGAATGATGCTATGTCTGCAGACTGACAGCCACTGCAGAGAGAGTGAAATTTTGAAAAGGGATAATGGGAAAGCAGAGGAAAGGAAGAAAGAGAACGAAGAAAGATAAATGAAAAGAGGGAACAAGCAGAACCTCTACCCGTTGCTTAAACTTCACAGACTCTTGCATCTCCAACTCAATTCCAGCTTGCAATTACCCATGCACCCAACAAGAAAATGAGATTTCAATTTTAGCCCCACTAGTTGTCTGCAAGTATAGATAATTTATTTTGATAACTGTTTTGTCTAATATTTTTTCCTTCCAGCTGTACAGAATATATACAGGACAGTAATAGGTATAAAAATGACCTGAATTATGCAGTCGAGAATGCATAGAGACATTTGTTCTGGACTTCTCAGTGAACCAGAAAATTATCAGTGGAGTTAATTTGGAAATCTCTCCCCTCATGAGTGAGTAGGGAAAATAAACCTGACATCTTGTTGGCAACCATTGTATAGAATGATCTGCTTATGCACGGTATGAATAATTGTTCAGAGTGATGTTAGAAGAAATCTCAAGGTTGGTGATTCAGAATATTTTGCTGACAGTAAATTAGTGCCTTTGTGATGTCATGAACTACTATGACAGCGACTGATTCCCTGATGTTAAGCCCATCTGCTCAGCCGACGATGATTAGTGGGTTATATCACTGCATTTTTATTCCAGAGAAGTGCTTAGAATTTTTAAAAACAAATAAAACATCTATGTCATGGCTACTGGAAAATTATAAGCAATATTTTTTTTATTATGATTCTGTGTGAGTGGGTGGGTCTGTCTACCCTTATAAGGGTCATGCTTACTAAGACCCACCCTAGTAACATAGGTTGGGCCGCATTACTAGCAATGAGCACTGTGCTAGATACAGGGGAGCGGGGACAGCCATCACCTGAATTTAGTGCAGTTCATCGCATTAAAATCAGCATGGGGAGCAACTACTACTGTAGCAGCTGATAAGCATGCAATAAATAAAACCAGGAGTCAGTTCAAAGATCCAAGCCAACCTATTGTGCACATGGCTCAGTTAGTCAAAGCTACAAAAAGGACTGAGCCAAGTTTTTACAGAAACATATTCATTTATACCTTTTTCTTCAGCTTGATACATGCAGACTTTCTATTGGTTCCAACGCCCCCTGCACTTGTCCAATCAAAGATCCTTTCTGGGCCTAGCTCCCTGCTCCCCCTTCCCGGACTGTTCTAACAAAGGTACAGTTTCTAGACATTGATACTATCCTGCTCCGAGGTCGTTTCTAGCTCTAGGAATGCATGTATTGAAACATTTCTATCATCAGAACACAAAAGAATAATGGAAGATTTATGCACTCATGAAAACTTCTTATTAAGCAATTTTAAAACAGCTTTCTCAAACTTTTACAGACTTTGGTTCTTTCTCTTAGATGGGGGTTGGGATCAGGGCCTAACTTACAGGCCTTCCATATTTGCAGACTATTATAGGCCATAGCCTGCCACATTCCCCCCTTTGATTATTCTCACCCGCAAGTGAAAAAGGGTGAGAATTAAATAACATATTATACTTGCGTAAAAGCATCATTGTGGGGTATAGGGTAATATTGCCACATAGCTAAAACCTTTCATAGCTGCCTTCCTTTCTACAATGCTATCAATGGCTGCTGACTTTACTCGACTGTGATGAATCCAGGGTTCGAGTTCTGCAACTTTAACTGCTGTTGGGGTTAATAAGATGACAACATAAGGTCCCTTCCAATGCGGTGCCAACGGTGTCTTTCTCCACTCTTTGATCCACGCCAAGACTCCAGGCTTGAGAGGATGCAGTGGTTCTGTTAGATGGATGGGCAGCTGATCTTGTACCCATGTATGAAGACTCTGCAAGACAGAACTTAAAACCAATAGTTCTTGTCTAGTAATTTCAGATCCAATCTGTTTCATATTTCCCTTTATTCCTTGTACAATAGGCGAGGGTTGCCCATACAGAATCTCAAAAGGGGAAACTCCTAAAGACTTAGTAGGGGCTAAGTATATCCTAAGAAGGGCTATAGGAAGAACCTGGGGCCACTTCAGGTGAGCTTGTTGGCAAAGTTTGGACAACTGAGATTTCAGGGTTCTATTCATACATTCTACTTTTCCTAAATTCTGAGATCTGTAGGCAGTATGCATCTGATAATGTCAATATCTCGGGGCCATACTTAATGGACTTGCTTCCTGAGATTATCAACCCTCATTCTTTGTACAGGGCCCCATGTGCATGCAAGGTTGTAAGGGCATACTTGGAATCTGTGTACACATTGAGACAGAGCCCTTTTCCTATTGTCAGTGCTCTAGTGAGAGCTATCAGTTCAGCTTTCTGTGCTGAAGTTCCTGGGGCCAGAGCTGTGGACTCAACTACCAGATCAAGGGTCACCACTGCATATCCAGCACAACGATGTCCATTGATGACAAGACTAGAAACATAGAAACATGATGACAGAAAAAGACCACATGGTCTATCTAGTCTGTCCTTCCATATCAACAACTACAACAGTCCACTTTTTACCTTTAGAGATCCTCTGTGTTGGTCCCATGCTTTTTTGAATTCAGTTACTGTCTTCATCTCTACCACCTCCACTGGGAGACTATTCCACGGATCCACTACTCTTTCCGTAAAGAAATATTTCCACATATCACTCCTGAATCTATCTCCCTTCACCCTCATCCCATGTCCCCTCATAGCAGAACTTGCTTTCAATTGAAAGAGGCTCTCTCCCTGAACATTTATGCCACGGAGGTATTTAAATATCTCAATCATATCACCTCTATCCCGCCTTTCCTCTAAGGTGTACATATTAAGATCCTTAAGTCTGTCCTCATATGCTTTATAATGAAGCCCACTAATCATTTTAGTAGCCACCCTCTGCACCGACTCCATCCTGTTCACATCCTTTTGAAGGTGCGGTCTCCAGAATTGCACACTATACTCCAAATTAGGTCGCACCAAAGACTTATACAGAGGCATTATCACCTCCTTTTTTCTGCTAGCCATTCCTCTCCGTATGCACCCAAGCATCCTTCTAGCTTTTGCTGTCGCCTTTTCTACCTGTTTAGCTACTTTAAGATCATCAGACACAACCACGCCTAGGTCCCGCTCTTCTTTAGTGGACAAAAGTACTTCACCTCCTATACTGTATTGCTCCCTTGGATTGCTGCAGCCCAAATGCATGACCTTACATTTTTTAACATTAAATCCCAGCTGCCAAATTCTAGACCATTCTTCAGGCTTAGCTAGATCCCTCCTCATGTTATCTACACCTTCCTGGGTGTCTACTCTATTGCAGATTTTGGTATCATCTGCAAAGAGGCAAACCTTACCCGACAGCCCTTCCGCTATATCACTAACAAAGATGACTGCTTCCATCCACAAAGAAAGTCTGTTCAGGATCCTCCAAAGGAACATCAGTTAAATCTGGGTGACTTGAAAATACAGTGTCCATAGTCTCTAGACAGTCATGATCAGGGGGGGTCAAGACCAACTGGTGACAACGTAGCAGGATTCAGAGCTTGACTAACTTTCAACTGTATCTGGGGGTTTTCACACAACATGCTCTGATATTTTAACATTCGTGAATTCGTTAGCCAGAAACTTCCTTTGTGTTTCATAATGGTCAGAACAGAGTGTGGTACAGTAACTTGAAGATTCTGTCTCAAAGTGAGCTTGTCTGCTTTGCTCACTAGGAGGGCGGTAGCTGCAACAGCTCTCAAACAAGGGAGCCAACCCCTTGCTACCACATCCAACTGTTTTGACAGATAGGCTACAGGCCGTTGCCAAGATCCGAGAGATTGAGTCAACACTCCTAGAACATTTCCTTGTGACTCATGGACATAGAGACTGAAAGGTTTTCTGGACATCTGGTAGACCCAGAGCTGGTGATAACATCAGAGCGGTTTCCAAAGATCGAAAGGCTGCATCCTGTTCAAGTCCCCATTCCAATGGAGACTTTTCCATTCCTTTGGTAGCTTGATACAATGGTTTTGCTAGCAGCGCAAAATTGGGGATCCATATACGACAGTACCCTGCGGCACCCAAGAAGGCTCTCACTTGCCTCCTGGTGGTTGGAGTAGGAATACTGCGTACAGCTTCTTTGCGTTCTGGTCCCAGGCATCGAATTCCGCTGGACAACTGGAATCCCAGATATTTAACTTGTTTGACATAATTGCACCTTGGCTCTTGAGACTTTGTATCCAGCCTCATTTAAAAAGGTGCAAGAGTTCACTGGTGGCTTGTAGACATTCACTTTCTGAATTTGTGGCTATGAGCAAGTTGTCCACATACTGAAGAAGAACCCTTCGTCCTGGATTTACTGAGTAACTTGAAAGATCTTGATTCAGGACAGCACTGAAAAGAGTAGGTGAATTCTTGAATCCTTGAGGTAATCTAGTCCAGGTAAGTTGGCCCCGCCTTCCTGTTGTGGGGTCTTGCCATTCAAAAGCGAACAAAAGTTGACTGGTGGGGGCTAGGTGTATACAGAAGAAGGCCTCTTTCAGGTACAGGACAGTGAAATGAGTAGCCTCAGCGGGGATCAGTCCCAGGAGAATATAAGGATTTGGTACCACTGGGTGTATAGTTTCAGCTGCATCATTTACCCGCCTTAGATCTTGCACTGGGCGGTAATCCCCTGTCCCAGGTTTCTTGACTGGGAGAAGGGGGGGTGTTCCAAGGTGACTGGCACTCCTTGAGAAGTCCATACTTCAGCAATTTCATTAAATGGCAGTGGACACCTTCAATGGCTGGTCGGGGAAGAGGATACTGCTTCACATGCACTGGTTCCACTCCTGGCTTGAGGGTGACAATGACATGGGCTATGTTCTTCGCTAGACCAGGTGGATTATCTTCTGCCCATACTTCAGGCGGGGCTATAAGGTTGTTGGGTATACAGGAACTAGCTAACTTGGTTAGAGATGTACTATAGAACCGCTACTCTTCTTCTCGGGGAACAGTCAGCACCATCAATCCAGCAGGCTTTGGGTTAACAGTCATTTGCATTTCTCCCCCTTCAGCAAAGGATATCTGTGCCTGGAGCTTTGCAAGCGGATCTCGGCCCAAAAGTGGAATAGGGCATTCAGGCATATACAAGAACTGGTGCATTATCTTCTGTCACCCTAGTTCACACATGCGGTTCTGCAGGAAAGGCTTCGTGGCCTTAGCCCCAGTAGCTCTGACAATGGTGATGCATCGAGAAGACAAAGGGGCTACTGGCTTTAGTATTCTGCTCCTGTATCCCCCATAAAGTCCATATATTGGTCCCCTATTTTCAAACTGACCATAGGCTCCTAGAGACCCAGGGAAAACTTGGAGTCCAGTCTGGCCTAGTCTTCATCCATGTCATAGCCTATTGCAACTGCCACTCCCTCAATAGCTTCTTCCCTCTCTTGCTGAAACTGTGCTTGGTTTATTTTTCCACGACTCTGAAATCAACCTCCTGTTCTCCAAGTGCTCCCTCCTCCCCTCCTGGGGGTGGAGTCAAAATACGGGCATTCACTTCTCTAATGTCTTTCTTCTCTGCAATGGGCGTACTGTGGGGGCCGATCATTTTCACGACCCCTTCCACTTCCTCTGCTCCTTCGATTAGGAAAACCTCCTCCACGTCGTTCAACTAAAGCATCAGCAAGAAGATCTGCTTTCTTCTTCATCTTACGTTCACTTTCTCTGTCACATTCATTTTTACGATTCACAAAACACTTCCTGAGCAACTTTCATTAACTGTGCTGTATTCATACCCGCAAATCCATTCATTTTCTGTAATTTTCGTCTTATATCTCTCTGGGACTGACTGACAAACTGCATTTACCATGCGCAAATTCTTCTGGGCTGCTGAATCGCATGGGATATATAGTGAGGGCTGCCTGCACTATTTGGATCCCACTTGGGGCCATCAAGGCTGATGGGTCTGCATAATACTGTTCATTAGTTCAATCAAATCCTAAGGCTTCTCAGTGTAGGAGGCATAATGCATCTTTCAGTTCAGTAAATCAGTGGCAGAAACAAGGCTGGTCGGCTGGCTTTCGGTATTAAGGGTGGGTAGGCCCTGGACATGGCGCAATGGTATAACATGACCATCCCTTTTACTGGTAGTTGTACTTCTGAAGGCATATGGCAATCGGGACTGTCTGGGTTCCACTTCATGTTCTCAGGCGCTGACTGTGAGTGACCCTGAACTGGCAAATGAATCCCTGCTTGTAGTGTCATCGGTGGACTGTGGCCAACTCGGAGTACTTTAAACTGAGCCGGGGCTTTCGGTCAAGAGGGAGTACACGTCCTCCTGCTGCGGAGGTGGCTGGTGAACTACTTGGGGTACATTTGCAGGGAGGTGTCCCCCGCTGCCCCAGGCTTTGCCCGGGGTGGTGGCAGAGCTAAGGGAACTGGCCTATAAAGATACTGGGACGGACAGAGTGTAACGTCTGGAGATTCTGGGGCAGAATAAACAGGCAGCTTTTTTTCTCAGACTTCCGCCCCCCCCCCCCCCCTTGTGGCTGCTACTAATCTCCTACACTGTTTTTTTTTTCTCACATTTAACCAGGAGTCTATGTAGGGGAACTGATCAGGGAACATCAAAGGTGCCCTCACGGGGCCATGAAGTAGCTAACACTGGCCACTCCCTTTCACAGAGCATTTCTAATAGGGACAGAGACATTCTAATTCCATAGTCTCCAGCAAATCCCTTGCTAAAATTCCTAGTCATACATTTCAACAAAATCTGCGTGGACTCCGCCCCCCCCATGATGACGTACTTGACATCAGACAGAGGGGGCGGGCAGTCAGGCTGCATTTTCCTGTGGACTAAACATAATGGATGTGTGTGCTCATTCTAAATAGGAAAAATTTAGATAAAGTCCTTAAAATATAAAACTATTATTTTGCAACATGTTATAACAACAATCCCAACAGAAAGAACTATGGCTCCTAACATGATGGCCACATATCTGTTACGTATGACTGGAATGAAATTACTTAGCATGGAAACTAACTGCCAGCCGTAATCAGCACTTAAGCTGAACAATGTCTCTGCAAAAGAAATTACTTTAAATCTTACAGGTCAGAAAGCAGACATTCAAAGGACATGTACATTCCCTCAGGATTTAAATCATTTTCAATTCGCGATCTGGTACTACGGGCTTGGAATGCTTCATAGTCCTGTCAGGGTTCTTAACCTCTACTTCAAAGGTCAAAGGAAAAACAAAAGCAGTTTCCTTAATTTCTCTATCATTTCTATTTGAACCATTACAGTGCTTGCTGAAAATTGGAACATAAAAAGACACAAGACAAGGCTAAGCCCACAAATGCATTATACCTATGCAAAATGCAATGTTGCCTTTGAGTCAGTCCTGACTCCTGGCGACCCAGAAGCTCCTGGGATTTCTTGGCAGTGTCACCGGAAGTAGATTGCCAGGCCTTTCTTCCAAGGCAATGGAGGATAGCTCTACAGAAATCCTCCTCACTTGGTCCGTACAAGAACAGTTCAGGAACTCGAAAGGGGTTAATAAGAACTTAACCCTTTCCAGGCTGAGCCCAAAACTGTCGGGATCCAAGATTCTGACTAAACATTCTTATTAAATGATATATAATACATGACCATAGCAGAAGGAACATCACTATTAGAACATATTGAATAAAACAGGTACAATTTTCCTGAAATAAGCACAAATTAACCCAGCTGCAGAACGTTGAAAATAAGCCTTCACAGGGTTAAAAGATACTAAACATTCCTTTGTACAGACATGCCCCTTCTCTCTCTGCTTGCCAGTCTCATGCTGTGCTGAAGAAAAACCTGGAATTAGTAGTGACTCCTAAGTTGGATTTTCCTTCTTCTTTCTTCTTTTCTTAATACTATTCCTTAATCGGTTTCACAAATTACCCAACATAATAATCTTACATTATACCAGAAGGGAAACTCGCAGTTTCAACAGATAAGAACAATGGAAAAACGGGGGAGACAAACACCAAACGCTTCCTCCTTTTCACGACCTGGGTGAAGTCGCCTGGCCAGGAACTGCGCTACTCAGGAGTCCGCTCTCACTTAGTCTGTGTTTCAAGACCTCTCAATCACACAAGCAATCATATCATCACAGGAAATCATTATTCAACTGCCCAAGGTTTTCTGACTAACTGATTATTCCCAACCAAAGGGTCGATGGCTTCTGCTTCCGCGCACTCGTGCAGAGCATACTAGGACCGCCCTTATGAGAGGTGATCAAACTCTCTTGTCTCATGCATACCCTTGCAAGATTTTCCCAGTTAGTCTATACCAAATCAGTCTCGCGCATTCTCATGTAAGACTTTTTCCCCAGGCTTCACTGACTTTTAAACAAGAAAATGTCTACTCACCGGATCTGGATACCACACCAGTTCTTGGGTTGGATCCTGGACTCCCCTCGGGTTCGGAGGTGTTATCCAGCTGAGCCCAGTGGCCCGCCGAGGCAAGGCGGAACCCTCTCCGATACAATAAGACCGGTGGCGCCAGAGAATTCCCCTGCGGTCGGACAGACATGGTTCCAACCGGACCAAACCTTTGAGGTGAGAAGTCGTGGTATATTCACTTGCATACCACCCACTACTCACACATTCCCGGCCAACGCACCAAGAATATGTAGCAGCTGATAAGCATGCAATAAATAAAACCAGGAGTCAGTTCAAAGATCCAAGCCAATCTATTGTGCACATGGCTCAGTTAGTCAAAGCTTCAAAAAGGACTGAGACAAGTTCTTACAGAAACATATTCATTTATACCTTTTTCTTCAGCTTGATACATACAGACTTTCTATTGGTTCCAACGTCCCCTGCACTTGTCCAATCAAAGATCCTTTCTGGGCCTAGCTCCCTGCTCCCCCTTCCCGGACTGTTCTAACAAAGGTGCAGTTTCTAGGCATTGATACTATCCTACTCCGAGGTCGTTTCTAGCTCTAGGAATGCATGTATTGAAACATTTCTATCATCAGAACACAAAAGAATAATGGAAGATTTATGCACTCATGAAAACTTCTTATTAAGCAATTTAAAACAGCTTTCTCAAATTTTTACAGACTTTGGTTCTTTCTCTTAGATGGGGGTTGGGATCAGGGCCTAACTTACAGGCCTTCCATATTTGCAGACTATTATAGGCCATAGCCTGCCACACTACCATCACCCATTGTGCTTTCAAAGCCCTTACTAGCAGTGCCATGGTAGGAATGCCCCACCCAGGTGACACCCATACTCATGCCTATCCGGGCAGCATGTGTTTTTTAGCCCAGGGTACCACACTACATTTCAGCGTGGGGCCAAAAACGTGCTCTAACCCCGCACTACCCAGTTAGAGCTTTAGAAACATGCCCCTATATGTGTCCAAAGCAAAAATCAAATCACTTCTCACTTGGAATAAACCCAGACATTCAGCACAGCTTTAAACTCAGTAAAGTAAGCTAGGATTTGTTTCTGAGATGTTTCCATGGATAATCAGATTTAAAGAAAACCTGCTGCTTAGTATCAGAAATGTAGTTAAAGTAACGTCTTTGTCTGGACAGAACCAGACAGAAGAACTTGGAGGTGATCGGTAGCAAGGGGAAGGAGAAGTGGTTCTGCACCATTTTGGAATTATTTTACATGACGTTTTGTGTTTTGAATATGGAATGATGGAATAAATTATGTAAAGGGATCCATCTCTTTTCTTCCCATCTGTGGCAAAATAATTCTCCAAATAAGTAAGAGGAAATCACCATATTTGGCATGGTAGAAGAAAAGAAACATTTCAGGTTGTTTTCTCAGGCCACTCTGGTTCCCTCCCCCATTTCTCCCCAGGGAAAAAGAGAGGGGAGCAGGAGCATAGCACCTTCTTAGACGTGCTTCCTGGTAGCTTGGCACATCTTGGGAAGGGGACTCCCTCAAAGTCTGAGGAGGCAATCAGGAGGATGTATCTGTAACTTCGGGTAGACAGAGCCAGAAAAAATGAAACACTAAAGAATAGTATTGAAAGATGGCATTCAAACCATCTGTAACTTCTTCACCCCCACTCCAGGGCAAGATAGAACTGGTCTTCCCCTTAATAGGAGTGTTTCACGGTTGCCAGGCTGATGTTAACGCTATCAAACCCTGTTAGAGTGTAGTAGGGGAATCAGAACACTATGTTCTGACTGGAATACCCCTGTAGGGGAACACAGTCAGAACACATAAAGCTAATAATGGATAAAGGTTAGGGGATCTCAATTGGTATGAGATGTAATGAGTTGTACCCTATTAATGATTACCAGCTAAGTATATTATCTAATTAAGTATACAAATTTCCCAGCTGTTGGTAAAAATATAAATATGTTTAATAAAAATTTGTGTCAATATTGTAAATATTTAAATAACAATGAGTCCAATCTGTGTGTCCAGCTTACAGAGTTCAGCTCTCAATATATTTGAATTTCTCTCAGTCTTGAAATATCTTTGTGCTCAAATATAATAAAGTGGTGTGCACAATTCAAATCAGTACTTATCCTTCAATCATCTTCGTTGGGGCCCAGCTGTAGACATTCTGTTTCTGTCTCTGGATTGATTGAGGAGAAATTTCTTGGAGTTTCAGCTTTGCTTTGAGTCTATAGATGTCTTCAGCTCCTCAAAATAATTTAATGATGTCCCTAACTTACTCTAGCCCTGTTACTAAAGTAAATTCCTTCCAACTAAAAAACTTTACCTCTCAAAAAAAAAAAAAGAAAGTGGACAGCAACGAGTATAAAATTGATCACCATAGCAAGCTTGCAAAATTTCATCCCCTCCACTACTCCAAACAGTCCTTACCTCTCCATTCACCACTTCCTCACATTGACAGCCAGGACCTCACTTTCCCTGCCAATCACCTCAATTTTCCCAGTCGTAATTCCTTTCCCACACCCAATCAAATACTTTCTAAGTTCACTCTCCCCTCAGAGTCATGTGGTTTTTATAAACATCAACCTCTTCTTGGCTTTCTCTTCAATTTAGAATATTCCCAAGTTAATACGATTTATTTTGATCACCCTTATTCTCTCAAAAGAGAGTCTCTTAACCTTCCTTAACTTTATTCACCACTAAGCTTAACTTCCCAGTCAATTTAACGTCCCCTGTCTAAATTCACTAAACCTGAAAAAAACGCCAAAACTTCAAGTTTTTTTCTCCACTAGAACCCAATTTCTTACTCATCCTACTCTTACTTCTGATTATCCTTCCTTTCCATCTAGTTTATCTAACACACTTTCTTCCAAACTTTCACAAATTCGTTAAAAAAACAACAACCCACGCACTGATAGTCCCTCTCATTTAAACTCAGTTTCTCTCTTTCATACGCTGAAAACATCCACCCAATCTAGGCAAAATAATTCAAAACCATGGTCCTGTCACCAGATACACTGACACACATCTATTCACTGCAACAGTCAAGCTCCAGCTGCTAACTCCTGTCTACTGTACTTCCATTCCATAATCTATTACAAAAGCATCCTTACCTGAGCTGATGTCATCAAATAGGACCTGATTCACTCCCTTTAAAACCATTAAACTTTCCTTTTAAGAAAAATCTTACTTAACTTTTCCTGAGGAGCCAAAGCAAAATTTTCCCAGCTGTCTGTTTCTAGTTCCCTGTCACAGGAGAGATTTTCTTCAAACGGCTTCACTTAGTGAGGAGCTCATCTGAGCCTGATTGCAACAATGTAACAGTTTGAATATATCCTCCTCCCCCCTACATCCGGGTACTTCACCACACTTTTAATAAGCATTTTTCTACTTTGTACAACTTTTTATAATCAGTTTTCAGATAAAATCACATGTATGTAGCTTAAGATACTTTTCAATTTTGAAAATGCACATTTGATGACTAGAAAATCTCTATAAATCGTGACTCTTTTTGGGGTAACAACATTCAGAAATCATCAATTATAGTTCAATGACCCCCCCATAGACCCGAAGATACTTTTTAACTTTGAAACTATAAAACTTTGACTTTTCATATTGTTTTTTTTTTAACCTGTGGCCATGCTCCCTCAATCAGCCCTCACTGAAAACGCTGCAAAATGCAGCTATTCAGCATTTAAAAATTAAAATAATTATTTTGAAGCCTTGCCAATATCTTACCCAGACTCCTTGAATACTTGAAACTTTAAATTTTTGACTTGTATTTTTTGGCCATTTTCAGGCCAAAATCGTATCCCCTTAACCCACCCACTTTCATTAATACCATGAAACATGGCTAAATAAACTTTAAAATTAAAATTAAGCCCTTCCTCGGTCCTCCTTTAACCCTGAAATCTTTAAATTTTAATCTTTAATTCTCAGCCCTTTGGGCCCTTTTCTTTAAAAAAATTTTTTTTTAAAAAAACACTCTCCCAGCCTAATAGGCCTAGCTTCAACATCTGTTAATCCATTGAGTTTTAATTTAGTATTTTTTTCAATTTCGGCTTCCTTAACCCTGGGAGTACCGATTGGGTCAAAAGTGACCCCATTGCAAGTTTCACAATGCGTATCTCAGAAACTAGTTGTTCAAGAATGCAATCTTTTTATGACTTTTCACATGTCAATATTCTCTTTATATTGCGCCATGAGAGGAATAATTTTCATCCGCTAGGTGACACTAGTGATGAATTGCAGCACAGAGTACCAGTGGGGTCATTTTTGACCCCAGTTGCTTATGTCTGGTTTGGATCGTGATACAATTTGCAGTTTTGTGAATTTTTTGATCTGACAAAGGTATTTATCAATAATTATGTAGCATTTATTTTTTGTACTCTTATTTTATGAAAATTACACATTTTCTGTAATTGATATCATACATTCTCTCATTATTTCTGATGAAATCTAAAGGGGGATGTTTACTAAAGTGCGGTAAACGTGACTAACGCGCGTTATATGACGTTAACGACTGTAAGTGCCGTATAACGCACGTACTGACGCGCTAACGACCGTTAACGTCATACTACGTGCGTTAACCGTAGTTAACGATCGTAAAGCTCCGCGGCGCGTTAAACAGCGCAGAAGGTGGAGAGTGGGCGGAGAGAAGGGGTCAATGGGCGGAGAGTGGGCGGGGAGAGGCTCCCCTCATACTAACGCGCTGAATTTCAGAGCTCAATTCCAACGCAAATGAAAACCTGTCGTTAAAGGCATTTAAAGGGAAGAGAAACAATTTCCGTCAGCAATGTACAGAAAAACCGGGGAAACCCACAAAACGTGAGCAGTGTGATACATGTGCACAGAACAAAATTTCACATAAAACGTTAAAAATGACCACAAGAAACACTTTAAAAAGCATAATTCAGCTGGGCAACAGTGATAGCAATGGGCAACAAGGAACAACACTCCCTGGAAAGCACCAAAATAAAAAGAAATGATGTGTGGAAGGGTCTACGCTCCGCAGACCCTTTCAAAGAGCATTACATTGTTAATGGAGCTGTCCTGGGCGTGTGGTGTAATGTTTCCCAATGATATCATTGTTGCCCAGCTTGGTTATGGGTGTGTGCCCCTTTTCTGAGGTCCTTTCTGAGGTTTATGTGCACCTTTGTCTGCATACAAGGTAAATGAGGCCACAGTAAACCTGTTGCAGAGCAGGGTTTCTGACTCGTCAGGCTGGTTTAACTAACTCTAGGGACTGCACTGTCTCTGTGGCCACAGTGTGGTGCAACAGACACAGCCAGTGCCTGTAAGACCAGAGGGTTCGAATCCCAGCTGGGGCTCCTGCCAACCCAGTCCCCATAGTTTTACCCACCACTAAACAATGATAGTAAAGACACTCCTTTATTGCAGAGAACATACACATGGCCTATATTTTACAACACCAAACACAGACACCAGAAACAGGCACATTACCTAAAGCAGAGTCCCGCAAATGCAGTCCTGGAGGGCCCCACACCATTCCGGCTTCATGCTGCCTCTAATAAAGATGCCTGTGCTGCATAGCTATGCACCACCATGCACCACCCCCATGGTATGCAGATGTAGCTCATGCATATTTATGAGGGACAGCATGAAAACCCGAACAGTGTTTGGAACACCAGGACTGGAGTTGGGGAACTCTGCCGTAAAGCAGCAGCCAACAGGGCCACCCACCCACCCACCCACAGGCCCCATTGGCCAATGCCTCCTGGAGAGGCAAGACATTGGGCCCTGCCTGTATCTCCCAATACTAGCAGTTGCATACCTTAGCAATGCCACCCTACACCTGGGTATATGGTACAGAGCTATCAAACGTTCCCTATGATAACTGGCAGATATCAATTCCTACGTTAAGCACAGTTTGCTCATTGAGCTCCACCATAACAATCATTCTGATGTCTGCGGTGTTTGCTGCAGGTCTGGTCTCTGACAGTGTTCACCACCCTGGGGAATGACCCCCCAACAGCCTTGTGTATGCTGACATCCCAGTTCTGGGTGCAGGCATCTCCACTGGGCACTAGCAGACTGTTTGCAGCTGGTAGGTGTTGTGATGGAGTGGCTTGCAGGGTGCAGTGGCTGATGGCTTGCACCAGGGGAATATCAGATAGTGGTGGGGTGCAGCATACCATATCCAGGCCTAATGTCTGTCTGCTATTGTGTTATGGCTGTGTACAGAGCTGCATTGACTGCCCTGTGGGGTGTCTGTTCCTCAGCAGGGCTAGGGTTAATGTTCCCCTCTACTGCCACCTTTGCAGGGAGGTAGACTGTGGATATCTTTTGATGGGAGACCCTGTTTGCCACCCTCAGCCGAGGGGGGTGGTGGTGCATGGGGGCTACACCTGACTGAAACAGACAGAGATGTCCAAGGTGGTCCTGCAGAACCTACCTATCTCACACAGTAATGCTGCCTTGGACCTGCGCCATGGCCTCTTTCAGCCATTGACGGTGCTGTGGACCTGGTGCTGGGCGCCTCACTGCACCCTCAGGGTGAGCACAGTACCCGCACAATGTGATGTTGTGTAGCTACTCTGTGCCAGTACAACACACAGTCAGTACCCCCTACCAGGCCGAGGTGCTGTGGGGGTGCACATGGTCAGTTCCCCCTACCAGGCCGAGGTGCTGTGGGGGTGCATTCCCCATGGTGTGTATCTGTGGACAGCTGATTTGCATGTGCAGTGCATCATGGGCGTGACTGGCACAATCCAACCCTGTGAAACCCCAGCACCTGCTCACAGGCTCTGATAAACCATAGGCCATCACACGTAGGTCTGCTAGCATAATGCATAGGTGCAAGACACCTTACAGAGTCTGTAAAATAAGATGCCCACATTGGTAGAAACATACGTACCCACGCACGATTGTACGCGCACAGCTACGCACGTACCAATGCACGCGCGGCTAGGCACACTCCGAGGGTGTTTTTCTGACACCAATACTCAATGTAACGAAAAACATGCCTCCTCTTTCCCTCTATAATGTACAGGGTGATGCCTGGGACAGCCTTCTGCGTTAGGCACACTGGGGACTCGAACCCATGCTGCCTGTAACAGCAGTCAGTACCGTAACCATTGTGCTATAGCTCTGTTTCAGTGCTTTGTGTCTGTATGTCTTCTTACATTTAACGCGCTGTAACGTTAATTTTTTTAACGCGCGTTAGTGGTTTCAGCTCGTTCATCACGATTATTATATACCTATAGTAAAACTGATTTGCGTTTTATTCAACTTTATCTTTATTTATTTTAGGTTATTGTTTATGATGTCAAAACGAAAGTATTCAGCTGCCCAAGTAAGAGAAATATTGCAAAGAGATGCTGACAGTGACTGCTCTGAGTCATCTGATGATGCAGCATATTCAGCAAGCGAAGAAGCATATCAGCCAAATTCGGGAGATAAATCTGGTGATGACAGTCAAATTGAGGCGACAGTAGTTATCATTAATTATGTATATATATATATATATATATATATCATTAACTATGTATCATTTATTTTTTGTTCTCTCATTTTATGAAAATTACACATTTTCTGTAATTGATATCATACGTTCTTTCATTATTTCCGAAGAAATCTAAAGGCTTTCAGCTCGTTCATCACGATTATTGTGCACCTATAGTAAAACTGCTTGTGTTTTATTCAACTTTATCTTTGTTTATTTATTTTTAGGCTATTGTTTATGAAGTCAAAATGAAAGTATTCAGCTGCCCAAGTAAGAGAAAAATTGCAACAAGATGCAGACAGTGATGGCTCTGAGTCGTCTAATGATGCAGCATATTTAGCAAGTGAAGAAGCATATCAGCCAAGTTTGGGCGATAAATCTGATGATGATAATCATGATTCAGATGGTGACAGTAGTTGGTCGCCAAGTGAATGTGAGATTGATGTTGAACTAGTAACATCGCCTGCAGCAAAGAGTCAAGTTACAGGTCGAGGCAAAGGTTGAGGCTGTGCTGGACGGGGAAGAATGCAGGAGTCCTCGGTGTCAGTATCATCTGTGAGGAATCTTAGTTGTGGTCGTAGAGGAGCTAAGAGGTCATCAACTATAAGCACAAATGTTGCCATTGAAGCCTATGTATCTAAGGATGCCACATCATGGAACAGGAAACCTATAAAGCAAGCTGCTGGAAGATACGCCAGAGCTAATGTCATGCCCATACAACAAGGTCCTACAAGGTATGCTGTATGAAATGTTGATGGCCCTCTCGCAGCATTCCACTTGTTCATGAGGAAGAACTTATTGAATGAAATCATGATGTGGACGAGCAAACAAGGAAGATACATTTATGACGATACCTGGAAAGATTTGACAGATGGAGAATTTCAATGTTTTCTTGGACTTCTGATCCTCTCAGGCGTTTACAAGTCACAAAATGAATCCATAGTTCAGTTGTGCAACCTTGAAGATGGTCGTTTTGTTTTCGGCAAAAATATGGCTCATAACCATTTTCAGCAAATTTCTTGTGCTCTCAGATTTGATGATTCAACCAACAGACATGAACAACAAGGTGTGGATAAGCTTGCTCCAATCAGACACGTTTTTGATACCTGGGAAGCAACTCTAAGTGACGCCTTTGTTCCTGGTGAAAATGTTACCGCGGATGAGCAACTGCTTACATTTCGTGGCCTTGTTCCATTCAGACAATATATTCCCAGCAAACCTGGGAAATATGGCATAAAGCTATGGATGTTGTGTGACAGTGCAATGTCATATGTTCTGCGTCTTCAAGTATATACAGGAAGGGAACTCGGACAAACAGAATCATGGTGAAAAGGTTGTGCTGCAACTCACTGAAGGATTGACGCGTTCTGGCAGAAATGTTACTGTTGACAATTTCTTCTGCAGTTTTTCCCTATCATGGAAATTGCTAGAAAAACAAATGGCACTTTTGGGGACAATTCGAAAGAACAGAACAGAAACTAGTTGTTCAAGAATGCAATCTTTTTATGACTTTTCACATGTCAATATTCTCTTTATATTGCACCATGAGAGGAATAATTTTCATCCACTATGTGTCGCTAGTGATGAATTACAGCACAGAGTACCATTGGGGTAATTTTTGATTGCAGTTGCTTACGTCCGGTTTGGATCGTGTTACAATTTGCAGTTTTGTGAATTTTTTTGATCTGACAAAGGTATTTATCATTAATTATGTATCATTTATTTTTTGTACTCTTATTTTATGAAAATTACACATTTTCTGTAATTGATATCATACGTTCTCTCATTATTTCCGATGAAATCTAAAGGCTTTCAGCTCGTTCATCACGATTATTGTACACCTATAGTAAAACTGCTTTACGTTTTATTCAACTTAATCTTTATTTATTTATTTTAGGTTATTGTTTATGATGTCAAAACGAAAGTATTCAGCTGCCCAAGTAAGAGAAATATTGCAACGAGATGCTGACAGTGACGGCTCTGAGTCGTCTGATGATGCAGCATATTCTACAAGTGAAGAATCATATCAGCCAAGTTTGGGCGATAAATCTGATGATGACAGTCATGATTCAGATGGCAACAGCAGTTGGTCGCCAAGTGAATGTGAGACTGATGTTGAGCTGGTAACATCGCCTGCAGCAAAGAGTCAAGTTACAGGTCAAGGCAAAGGTCGAGGCTGTGCTGGACGGGGAAGAAGGCATGCATCCTCGGTGTCAGTATCATCTGTGAGAAATCTTAGTTGTGGTCATAGAGGAGCTAAGAGGTCATCAACTATAAGCATAAATGTTGCCATTGAAGCCTATGTATCTAAGGATGCCACATCATGGAACAGGAAACCTATAAAGCAAGCTGCTGGAAGATACGCCAGAGCTAATGTCATGACCGTACAACAAGGTTCTACAAGGTATGCTGTACGAAATGTTGATGGCCCTCTCGTAGCATTCCACTTGTTCATGAGGAAGAACTTATTGAATGAAATCATGATGTGGACGAGCAAACAAGGAAGACACATTTATGACGACACCTGGAAAGATTTGACAGACGGAGAATTTCAACGTTTTCTTGGGCTTCTGATCCTCTCAGGCGTGTACACGTCATGAAATTAATCCATAGTTCAGTTGTGGAACCTTGAGGATGGTCGTTCTGTTTTCGGCAAAAATATGGCCCGTAACCATTTTAAGCAAATTTCTTGTGCTCTCAGATTTGATGATGCAACCAACAGACATGAACAATGAGGCTTGGATAAGCTTGCTCCAATCAGACACGTTTTTGATACCTAGGAAGCAACTCTAAGTGACACCTTTGTTCCTAGTGAAAATGTTACCGTGGATAAGCAACTGCTTACATTTCGTGGCCATGTTCCGTTTAGACAATATATTCCCAGCAAACCTAGGAAATATGGCATAAAGCTATGAATGTTGTTTGACAGTGCAATGTCATATGTTCTGTGTCTTCAAGTATATACAGAAAGGGAACTCGGACAAAACAGGGAATAGAATCAGGGTGAAAGGGTTGTGCTGCAACTCACTGAAGGATTGACGCGATCTGGCAGAAATGTTACTGTTGACAATTTCTTCTGCAGTTTATCCCTTTCACGGAAATTGCTAGAAAAACAAATGACACTTTTGGGGACAATTCAAAAGAACAGAAAAGAATTACCTCCAGAATTTGTAACAGCAAAGGGCCGAGAGGTATTCACTTCACTGTTTGCCTTTCGCGATGACGCCACTCTGGTTTCCTATTGCCCGAAGAAATGAAAAGTGGTTGTTCTTCTGAGCAGTTTGCATGATCAAGAAGAAGTAGATAACACACGTCCAGACAAAAAAAACATGCATGATCTTGGACTATAATTCTAGTAAAGGTGGAGTAGATATGGCAGATCAAATGTTGCGCACGTATACCACAAAACGAATGACAAGATGCTGGCCAGTGACAATCTTCTACAACATGTTGGACATCAGGTGTTTTGAACGCCTTCATTGTTTGGATGTCACTAAATTCAGAATGGCAGTCCAAGTCAAAGCACAGACATCGTCTATTCCTCTTGCAATTAGGAAAGCAGCTGCTTCAGAGTAATTGCAGCAAGACTTCTTCCAGCATTGAAGAAGCCACCGATGCTGTTTGCAATGTCGGGATCCCAAAGAAAAGGACAAGGTGTCACTGCTGTTCCAGAGAAAAAGACAAGAAAAGCAACATAGCTTGCACCTTCTGCAAGCACAATGTTTGCAAAGAACATTCAGACATTGTCTGTGTCACATGCAAATGACTGTAGTACTTTACTGTGTTCATCAAGTACATGCAAAAACTGCTTTCATGGCAACTCTTCTTCATGTAATTTTATGGTAAAGCATTAAATTTCAAAACATTTAACCTTCATATAATAAATAATTAATTTGGAATAATATTTTGTTTGTTTAGTTTAAATTTTTCATGGTTAACAATTAAAGTTCGTCATGGGGTCATTTATGACCCCAACGGTATTCAGTGTGTGCAAAAAATCCCGGTAATTCCAGGGTTAAGCTAATAAGGGAAATAGCCACATCACACTTATCTGAGCTCTTAGACAGACCCTTAAATAGACCCAGAAGGGAGCTGAGCCAATATACCCTTCTCGTTGCCAATTCCTTTAGAACATTCACAAAGGTAACAATCAACAGGGCTTTTAGCTTCTCTGCACCTATATTATGGAATTCCCTACCAGATAAGCTGAGAGCCACCACATACCTAGCAACTTTCAGAAAGGACCTCAAAACACACCTTTTTATGGAGTACTTCAGAACATCAGAACCAATCAAAAACCTTTTTCCTACATAACATCTGACATCTAAACCCAGACACCTAGCCCAGCAACCCCACTGAGACAGCTGAACCAAATCCAATGAATATATCCACAAGACATAAGATAATACACCAAAGTAAATACCTCCTTTTATGAACAAACACGTATGGGCTTATAAGTAGATCCACTGTAATGATCTGTAAATACCGATCCATCTGTAAATATGTTGCATGTTCATTCAGTAATAGAGTATAATTAGTCATCCTCCTGCAAATATGTCTCATGTAATCTCAGTAGTTGACTTTGATTAGTCATCAACCTGTAAATATGTTAGATATTATTCTTGGTAGTAGGCTACTCGGTCCTACTAACCTACAACCTATGTATATGTGAAGTTACCTGTTAAATCATGTTTTAATATAACTGTTCTTAGTTTGTTGAATGTAAACCACTTTGATTTCTCTGAAAAGTGGTATATAAAACCATTCAATACATAAATAAATACCTGCATAGTTTTGTAGGGATTTTCCTGCAAGACATGCTTCAATTTATGTCTTCCCTAGTCTTGTCTCCACACAAATACCATTGTCCTTCCTACAAAAGAACTCCTCTGGCTGTCCGATCATACCTCCTCTTTGCCTTCAACCCTGCGGATATGAAGACTTCTTTGGCTACCTCTCTATTAGCTGTAATTTCCAGGTATACTCCTGCAGTCAATCATCCATTTCTTCAACCTCCTGAGTCCTCTCATCTTGCCAAAAATAACCTTCAGGTAGGAGTGTTTCATGCCCTAAAAACAGGCATGCTGGTGAATATCCCATGGACAAATGTATTGTGCTATTGCAAACCTGACAGACCTCAGCCAAGCAGACAGACCAATGAGTCATTTTACTATCTTCCAGAGTTTTTAGGATTTGGTGTAAGGTGTGGTTGAACCTCTCACACCTGCTATTCCTGTGGGGGTGGTAAGGAGTCGTCCATCTTTTCTCTCATACCATTTGCACAGTTCTTTTATCACAGCTGATTTGAAATTCCTCCCCTGATCAGAATGTAATCTTCTTGGCACACCATAGACACTGAACCGTTTATTCACCAGAGCATTCGCCACTGTACATGCCATTTGGTTCTTTGTGGGTATCGCCACTGTGAATCATATAAACATATCAGTTATTACTAAAACATTTTCATACCTCTTATGGTCCTTATCAAGTAATATAAAGTCAATGGCCAGCACCTCCAATGGCTCTCTCACTTCAAAAGGTTGCATCTCCACTTTTTCCCCATGTATAACTTCTTTTGATAAAACACATTTTTTACATCTTTTAATCCACTCTTGTACATCTTGTACTTGGTTCATCCAATAATATTTTCTTAACAGGTTATTAACTCTTGTTTCCATACCATAATGTCCTCTCCAATCATGAAATTTGATAAATTTTTCCTTATTGTTTTTCTCTGGCACCACCAGCTATTCTATTACTCTCACATCTCAGGGACTCAGTATCTTGCAAAATAACAGGCCATCCTATATAAATAATCTCTCCCGTAGTCTCCATAACTTTTTCACTTCTTCTGCAGTCTATAATCTGGGATCTTTCAATAGCATCAACAATTATTTTCAAACAAGTTATTTCTCCATTCTTGTCTCTCTCTTTGCTCTTCCGGAATTTCAAAAGTCTATACTCTCACAGTCCTCTGACATTTTATTTAGTGGAGGTTCTGTAATAGCTTTGCTTTAACTTCATTATGTTTTAATATTAAGAAGTCCTCTTCTTCCATTCCCAACTCTGGTTTTGATTCTTCTCTTTCAGGCAATCTTGATAAAACATCCACATTTCTATTCTGCTGACCAGATTTGTAGATAACTTCAAAGTCTAGCTCGGCCAATTGAGCTATCCATCTTTGCTCCACTGCCTGAAGACTTGCCATGTCCAGACATTTTAATGGATCATGGTCCATCTGCAGTGAATCTTTTATATAGGAGATATTTCCTAAATTTTTACTGTGGCAGCCTACTTCAAAGATAGTAGTTCTAATTTGAATGTGCTATAATTTTTGTCATTGCACTCTGATCGTTTTAATCTCCTGTTGGCATAGACAATCTTTTCCTGTATTTGGCTCAATATTGCTCCTAGACCTTGGAAACTGGCATCTGTTGTAAGTATAAAGGACTCCTTAGAATCAAAGAAGGCAAGTACAAGTGTTGACATTAGTATGTTCTTAAGACAGTCAAATGCCCTTTGACATGCTTCTGTCCACACGAATGGAGTTTCTGTCTTTCCTGACTTAGGTTTGCCTGTGAGTTGATGTAGAGATGCTGCCAATTGTACAAAGTTGGGGACAAATCTTCGATAAAAACCAACAAATCCTAAAAGAAATTCTAGTTTGAGTTATTTTCACTGACGGCTTCCATTCTTGTAACACTCGTATATTCTCAAGGTCCATACTAATACCTTCTTGGAAGACCACATAGCCCAGAAATTTCACTTTGTTACAGAGGAGCTTGCACTTTGAGGACTTTAAATTTAGCCCCACTTCTCTTAGTCCGTTAATAGCAATGCCAGCCTTTTTATATGTTGTTCAAATGTCAGGGCAAACACTAACATAGAAACATAGAAACATGACAACAGAAAAAGACCATATGGCCTATCTAGTCTGTCCTTCCGTATTAACCACTACAACAGTCCCCTTTTTTCCTTTAGAGATCCTCTGTGTTTATCCCATGCTTCTTTGAATTCAGATGCTGTCCTCATCTCTACCACCTCCACTGGGAGACTATTCCACGGATCCACCGCTCTTTCCATAAAAAAAATATTTCCGCATATCACTCCTGAATCTATCCCCTTTCATCCTCATCCCATGTCCCCTCATAGCAGAGCTTGCTTTCAATCAAAAGAGGCTCTCCTCCTGTGCATCTAGTAAACGTCTCAATCATATCACCTCTATCCCGCCTTTCCTCTAAGTTGTACATACTAAGATCCTTAACTCTGTCCTCATATGCTTTATAACAGGGGTCTTAAAAACGCAGCCCGCTGGCCGCAGAGAGAACTTTATGCGGCCCTTGATGGAGAGGAAACAACAACAACAAAAAAACCTGTCTTCTGCCGCTGCCACCGTGGTAGCAGCAGAATCAGCTGTCCTGCGGCCCCTTCCTGTCTGCCCTGCAAAGCCCTCAGTCAGCTCCATCAGTGGTGGGCTTTTCAAGCCACGAAGAGAGTATTTCCCTCTCGTGCGGCTCTGTTAAGCCTGCCGGGGCTGATGGGACAGAGCTGCACAAGAGGGAAATACACTCTTCGCGGGCGGCCCTGAAAGCTGCCGCTGATGGAGCTGAGCTGAGGGCTCTACCAGGCAGATGGGAAGGGGCTGCGGGACAGCTGATTCTGCCGCTGCTATGGCGGTAGCAGCAGAAGCCAGGTTTTTTTTTCTTTTTAAATTTACCTGGGCTGATGGGGGGGGGAGGGGTTTTAGGACTGGAAATGGGCTGATGGGGGTTAGGACTGGAGGTGGGCTGATGGGGGGGAGTTAGGACGGGTAATGGGCTATGGGGGGCTAAGATTGAAAATGGGGTGATGGGAGGGTTAGGACTGGAAGTGGGCTGTTGGGTGGGCTAAGACTGAAAATGGGGTGATGGGAGGGTTAGGACTGGAAGTGGGCTGTTGGGGGGTTTAGGACTGGTAATGGGCTATGGGGGGCTAGAACTGGTAATGGACTGGGGGGGTTGCTAGGACTGGAAATGGGCTGAGTAGAAGGGGGGGCTTGAACTGCAAATAGCTGATGGGGAGGAGGGCTTGGAATGGAAATGTGCCATGAGGGGAGGGAGCCAAGACTGTAAATGGGCTTAGTGGGGGGGGGGAGCTAGGACAGGAAATGGGCTGATGGTGGGGCTAGGATAGGACTGGAAATGGGCTGATGCGGGGACTAGAAGGGAGCGGATGCTGGGTGGGGCTGGAACTGGAAGGGAGCAGATGATGGGGGAGGATTAGAATGAGATGGGGCTGGGAGAGTGAAATGGAGAGGGGAAACATATTTTGTCTGGGAGGGAAGAAAAATCTACAATTGGCCGGGTAATGGGAGAGTAAGTGGGGATTGAGGATGGAGGGGTAAAATTTGAGTGGATGAAATAGGAATGAGGAAAGAGCAAAAAGGAGAAAGATTAGTATGTTCAAGCAGATATAGAGAGAGAATGGAAAAAAAACTAGAAGAGAGAAGAAAGGAGAAATGGACAGCAGACGATGGAGAGTTAGCAGAAGACACAAAGAAACCAGAAGAAAGTGGCTGGAACAATTGCAACTGAAAAAAATGCACAAAAGGTAGAAAAATATCTCTTTATTTTGAATTTATTAACTGGAATATGTCAGCTCTGGGAAATGTGCATCATTAACGTCTGCGCTTTGTATGGTAACATTATGCAAATATTTATGCAAATGAGGCCCATTATGCAAATGAGGCCCCGCGTCTTATGCGGCCCGCAGGTTACTTTACAAGTCCTCATTTGGCCCTCAAAGCAATTTGAGTTTGAGACCCCTGCTTTATAATGAAGACCACTAATCATTTTAGTAGCTATCCTTATACCGACTCCAGCCTATTTATATCCTTTTGAAGGTGCGGTCTCCAGTATTGCACACAATACTCCAAATGAGGTTGGACCAAAGACCTATACAGAGGCACTATCACCTCCTTTCTTCTGCTGGCCATTCCTCTCCCTATACACCCAAGCATCCTTCTAGCTTTTGCCTTCACCTTTTCTACCTGTTTAGCTACTTTAAGATCATCAGACACAATCACGCCTAGGTCCCACTCTTCTTTAGTGGACTAAAGTACTTTGCCCCCTATACTATATTGCTCCCTTGGATTGCTGCAGCCCAAATGCATGACCCTGTATTTTTTAACATTAAATCTCAGCTGCCAAATTCTAGACCATTCTTCAAGCTTAGCTAGATCCCTCCTCATGTTATCTATACCTTCCTGGGTGTCTACTCTATTACAGATTTTGGTATCATCCGCAAAGAGGATATCATCTAGATATAAATGGGCCTGCCCATGATATATTCACCCAATATGGACTCCATAAGGCAGGAGAAACTTGCTGGGGCATTGCAGAGACCAAATGGCATCCTCATCCATTCAACTAGACCAGAAGGGGTCATCACTGTGGTCTTGCACACATTCTCTTCTGCCATTCCCATTTGAAAATAGCCACAGGTGAGGTCCAGCAAAGAGAACCAGGCAACCTTCCCCAACATGTGCAAAGACTCATCAATTCAGAGAAGAGGATCTTTGCATCCTTAATGGATACAGAGTTTAATTTCCAGTAATCGTAATAAAATCAGAGGGACCCATCACCTTTACAAAGTTCTACAGCTGGTGATGCCCAGGGGTGCTGCTCTTTCTAAGTATTCCCCTGTTTGCGAGTTCTCAGACATGCTTCTTAAATTCTTCAAACAAATGTTGCAATACCTATCTATATGGCAATTGAATTGTATGCATATTTCCTGTGTTTATGGAGTGAGTGACCGCTGCTGAGTAACCAATATCATTGGCATTTTCAGAGAAGACCTCCTTATGCAGGTATAACAATCTTCTCAAAGCTTTGACTTGCTCTTCAGTTAACAGGTCCCAATCCACCTTAACAGCTGGCAAAGCAAAATTCTCATCTTTCTGCCCAATGTTTGGAGACTTCTAGAGAGTACAGATTTGTCCAAGGACCAATCCTTCCTTTTCTATCTGGAAAGGCAAGTTATTGCTTCCTAAATTTCAGCTGGCTTAAATAATTCCATCACAGGGATTCTGGGTGGTAACCTATTTATTTATTTGGTTATGTATTTATTTATTCATTCATTTATTTATTTATTTATTTAATAGGGGTTTTTTGTACCACCTTTTCCTTCAATCAAAACAGTTTACAGGTCAATTTGAACTGTTTACGGTGTAATAAAGGTGGGGGCAGATATGCGGGAGTTGCTTAATAGTCTAACTTATTTACATAGTAGCCTATATAAAATATGTATGGGGAGGCATCATGTGCTAAGGGAATAGTGGGAGTGTTGGGACTGTGTCGTTTTCGTGAGTCCAGCAGGGATGAGAGAGGAACCTTTTCACTAGGTGATGTTCCCAAGGCAGTCCATGTAGAGGAAGGTTTTCAGCTTCTTCCAGAATCTGTGGAGCCTGATACCAGGAAGGAACACATGCAGGCTGTCCAGACATCTCAGGCCATGATGGGCCCCATTGAACCTGATTCTGCACTGCGGGAGCAAGACAACGGAACAGTCCAGCATGCTCTTTCAGCAGCCACGGGTGACGTACAGCTAAAAGAATGACCAGGCCTCCCCCTGCTCCCACAGCTGCGCTGGTGCTGTACACTCTCTCTGACCAGCTCTCCTTTCGCACAACACCCCGCGGGTCTGCCAGGGCCAGAATTGGGTGGAAGGCATTACCTCCAGTGGCTCCATTACATTGGGGGGGGGGGCTTCGGGCCAGGCTGCACAGGTGCCCAGCACTTATTCCATCTCTGAGGTGGAATAGGTTACCTCTGAGGTGGAATAAGCTATGTGTCCCTCTGGTGCTTCCTGGATGTACAGGATCATGACCTGAATTGGCCCTGTATGTCTGAGTGCCCGGCCCGCCCATGATCTGCCCATGCCCCACCCTCATGCTGGCTCTGTGTGTGTGGGGAGAGAGGCTTCTGGAATTCAAGCAGGATGGCTAGTGGGGCTGCATGTCCCACAGGGAAGTATAGTCCTGCTAGTTGCCTTACAGAATCAGTCCCTTAGAGTCTGTGGTGGCTCTTAGGGTGTCCAGAAGGGAGTTTCTGAGGGCAGGTGCTGCAAGGGATCATGCCCTCCTGGTTGTTGACTGGTTGGCTTTCATGAAGGTTCTGGGGGTTGGGATAGTGTCCATTGTGTTGCGCCTTCTTGGTCTGGTGCTTGGGTCTGTGCTGATCAGGCTCTTCAGTATGTTGGCAGACATGTTATGCCGGATTTTGAATATATTCAGGGCTGTTTTGAATCTGATGTGGGAGGTGACTAGGAGCCAGTGGAAATGGTTCAGGAGGGGAGTGATATGTTCATGCTTTGCTGAGCCAGTAATGATACGAGCAGCGGTATTTTCCACAACAGCTTAGTATCCGGACAGGCACCAAACCCTGTACAGGTTTTGCTAATACATTAGTCACCCATAATTTTTCTGGAAGGTTTATCTTTCTAGTAGCTTTCAAGACATTACACACTTCTATCCTTCGAAAACTGTGGCATCTTGTATGAATAATTCTTTCTGAAAAGGACGGCATGTGATACTTCTTGGTTCCAAATGTCTTCATCAGTCTCAGAAGTTGTTTCGTATCATGGTCTCTGTATTTCTTCTGTTGAATGATGGTAATCAGAATTCTGATTTCCCCACTGCTTTTACCCTTGGACAACCCAGACAGATCATGGAAGAGGCCCTCCAGATGTTAAAGGACATTCATGCTCACAATTCCAGTTACTCTTCCTTCTGTATTCCCCTACGGCCCAAAATTGTCCTTAACAATAAAAGTACATTAGTATGGAACTTTCTGGTCTAGGCAGCAGACTTCCACCTGAATGTATCCCAGAACAGGTAAATCAGTACAATTTGCAGTAGAGAGTTTAACCCAGCTTGCATTTTTCAAATTCTCTGGTGAATCAAAGTGACGATAGAAATGGTTTGCTATGACCGTCGACATATCAGAGCCAGTGTCCACTATGCATCGTGTTTCCACACCTCCAATGGTCAGAATGAGTAGTGGGTTTTGACCAATAGCCTTTTCCTTTACAGTCTCCCAATCTCTTTCCATCTCACCCTCCAAAGTCTGTATTCTGACTTTTGGATGGAGCATCTCTGGAGTATTGGCTGCCTTCACTTCAGACCCCTTAGGTTTCACAACTGCTTCTGCTCTAGTGCTGGGAACAACTAGCTCCCTTCATTCTTCCACTCTTCTGCTGATATCGCCCTTCCATTTCCCATTTTCTTGGAGGTGGAATAAGTCCCCCTGGACATCGGGGATGGTAGGCCTGAAGAGAGGAGGAAAGGTGAGAGGGTGCAGGGGGTTGCCTGCAGCCCACCCCTGGCCATGGAAGGCCAGATCAGGGGTCAGGCTTCAGGGAAAGGAGAAAGTGGTTGGTGGCTGGGGATCCTGTTCCTGAATGGAGCTGCAGTCCCATGGGAATGGGACTCCAAGGCACCATGGCTCCATTTTGGAGTCTGACTGAGTTAGCCAGGCAGGGGTCTGTACATGCAGGTCGATCAGAATCAGGTCCTGGCCTGCACATTCAGGCCCAGATCCAATTCTGATTCTGCAGGACACATCTAACCCCCGCAGGATCGGAATCGGGTCTGCCTCTGTGCCCCTGCACAATCAGAATCAGGTCTGCTCTGTGCATTCCGATTCCGATCGGGTGCACAGGGACATGAAGACACATATTAGAATGTGCCTCCATGTGGCCAAGTTCACCACACCTGTAACACACAAACTCACTGGTCCCCAACCATAAAGGCATTCTTCTAACAGGGAACACTATTGGCCTTTGGTCTCGACTAGGTCTGAAGCCAACTTCACTAGGTCCACCTCTTCTTTGAATTCGCTCCTCCATTTCAATGTGTCTCTTCTCAGTTCTTCCCAGGGCCATGAATATGTCCTGCAACACAGGGTTCAGCCACTGTGGTCCTCACAGGTTGCTCGTTTCGAGGTCGGGGACTTGGAGCAATAAATCAAATATAACCTCCACCAACTGCCCTCTTCTTGGTGCCAAATGAATAACTGTCTCCCGCGCCTGTTTTTTAAGTGGTCCTTAATGGTCTCAAGTTGATCTTCAGGCCAGACTCACAAGATTTTCTCGATCCACTCCTCCACTGTAAGGTCTTCAGGCTGGCGAGGGAGTCCAAAGAATTCTGAAATATTCTTCTCTCAGTGCATAACCATGGTGGTGGTTACCACTGGAGTCTGTTACTGAGGTATGCTTAATGCTGATGCCACCAACTCCACTTGCAGGTCATCAATTTGTTTCTGTAATTCCTCCATGTCTTCTTCTTCTGCACTTCAGTGATCAGGAACCAGTTACTTGCGCCGAGAAAGACAATTGCCCCTCAATTCAAAGTAAGTGAGACCCGAACAGACCAAATCAGTTCTTTATTAAACAACATATATTAGTTCCCAGGCAACTTTTGCAGAGTTTCAAAATTTCCACACAATCTCAGCAGTATTTTGGAATTACCAGTTCACCCAGTAAAACTCAGTTTAACCACTCCTATTGCCCAATCCTGTCCATGACGCCAACTGTAACCTCCTTACCCCCACCTCAGGTTAAGATAGAACTGGTCTTCCCGCTAATAGAAGTGTCTCATGGTTTCCTGGGTGATGTTAAACTCTTTCAAACCCTTTTAGTGGTGTGGTAGGGGAATCAGAACACTATGTTCTGATGGGAATACCCCTGTGGAGGAACACAGTCAGAAAATATAAAACTAATAATGGATAAAGGTTAGGAGTATCTAAGTTGGTATGATATGTAACGAGTTGTACTATATTATTAATAATTACCAGATAAGTATATCATCTAATTAAGTATACAAATTTCCCAGCATGTTGGTAAAAACATAAATGTATTTAATAAAAATGTGTCAATAAACATTTAAATAACAATGAGGAGCCATTCTGTTCAGGGCATGTCCAGCCCGTCTGGATGTCCAAAATCTGAACGGGCTGGATTTGCACCCGATTCTGCACCCGTGGGAGCTAGATTTTCCTGCTGGAGCAGAATCGGGGCAAAGACTTGGACGGGCCAGATGGGTCCCGATTCAGTAGTGCTGCACATCTGGCAACCTTTCTGCCTAACCCTGCCAATGCTCCTGCATGGAGCCTAAGTTCTGCAGCATCCCGTCGCCATGGCTCTGGGATGCCATGCAGGAGCCCTGCTTTCCTGCGGCAGATTAAACTGCTGTTCCCTGCCATCTGATCCCCAAAGTGGCTTGCCAATGCCGGGATCGGGCTGTGGGGAACCTCCTGCTGCTCCTCAGCTTGTCGGGGGGGTCCTCCATGGCTGTACGCTGACGTTGGGGGGACTTATTCCACCTCCGAGGTGGAATTAGTCCCCTATCTCCTCCAGCCCAGACGTACAGGGCTGTGACTGGAATCAGCCTTATACGTCTGGGTTCATGTGCCTGCTCCCACCCCACCCACGCTCCTCCTCTAGCCCATCCCCTTCCGCCTCCGTCCATAGCTTCCTGCACAATTTACGTGCAGGGAGCTTTGGGATCGATATCAGCACCAGGCGTACATCCCTGCTAAATGCTGTTTGGAATGACCCCCAATGTGTCCAAGCTGTGTATCCAGCTTACAGAGTTCAGCTCTTAGCATATTTGCATTTCTCTCAGCCTTGGAACATATTTGAGCTCAACAAAAATATATGATCCATGTCCCAGGAATGGCCTCTGTAGTCACTTCAGTACATGCCCCCACAAACAGCAAACATCCAAGAATTTCAAAGCGATTCTGTAAAGTTTTCATGAACTTCTCTTAAACTCCAGTCAAGCCATCCTTCTGTATATTCAGGTACTGCCTTCTTCCTTCCATTTCTATTCCCCGTCATTTTTGCCCACTTGGTTCCTCCATCACAACTACTCACATTTCAAATTATAGTGGGGAATAAACAATGAGGACAACAATATTAGAATGCAGATAGCAGTCCAGCAGCAAGATGACCAATATACAGTGGAGAAAGGTAAATAGTGGAGTACCCTAGGAATCTGTAGTAGGCCCCGTGCTTTAATATATTTATAAATGATCTGCAAAAGGGAACAATCAAATCTATAGATGACAAAAATTATTCTAAATTGTTAAATCACATGCGGATTGTGAGAAATTGCAGGGGGGCTTGTGTGACTGAGAGATTAGGCATCTATATGGCAGATGAAATTTAATATTGACACGTGCAAATTCATTCACGTAGAAAAAATAATCCAAACTGTAGTTACATAGCACTAGGTTGCATATTAGCACAAAGGATCTAGGTGTAATCAGGGACATTTCATTGAAATTCTTGACTCAGTGTACAATGGCAGTCAAAAAAGGCAAAGAGAATATTAGGAATTATTAGGAAAGAAATGGAGAATATCATGAGATCTTTGTATTGCTCCATGGTGCTACCTCACTTTGAATATTGTGTTCCGTTCTGGTTGCTGCATCTCAAAAAAGATATAGTGGAGTTAGAGAAGGTAGAGAAAAAAACAACTAACATGATAAAAGAGGTGGAATGGCTCCCTTATGAGGAAAGGCTAAACAGATTCTTCAGCTTAGAGAAGAGACAGCTCAGAGAGAATTTGATAGTGGTCTACAAAATCATGAATGTAGTGGGCATCTAAATGGCAGATGAAATTTACTGTGGACAAGAGCAAAATGATGCACATAGGAAAAAATAATCCTAACTTCAGGTACAAATTGTTGGGTTCTGAGTTAGAAGTCAAGACCCAACAAAGAAATCTTGGAGTCTTTGGGCATAATACATTGAAATTTTCACCCAGTGTGCCACTGCAGCTAAAAAAGCAAATAAAATGTTAGGGATTATTTGAAAAGAAACGGAGAATAAAACTAAAAATATCATTACACCTCTGGACATTTCTCTGGTGTGACCACACAGTGAGTATTGTGTGCAGTTCTGGTTCCCCATCTCAAAAAGGATATATTCCAATTGCTAAAAGTTCAGAGAAGGGTGACAAGAGATAAAGGGGATAGAACACCTCCCTTATGAAGAGAGGCTAAATAGATTAGGACTTTTCAGCATGCGGAAATAATGACTAGTAATCAGTTACAGTCAATTTACCCATTCACAGTTCCATCAAGTCAACTGAGCTATGGCCTATTAAAAACACGCAGTTTATAAAAATGATAGTGGCCTTGTTGACTTTTAGACATGGTGGATCCAGGATATATGTCTGCAATCAAAACTTTGTGCACAAACCTTTCGAGGCATGAGTAATTTTAAGAAAAAATAAGGGGCTAGGTGGTCAACGAATCACACTGGTGTGTCAGTATTGCAGCAATCTGCTGGCTATTGTTATGCTGCTCAAGAATGACATCCTTCGCTATCTAAGAAGCAGTAAGCATGCAAATGCCAGATAGCACAGAAAATTAATTTTACAGCTCTTTAATGTTTCTGCATTTGGCTAAGGAAGATGAAACATTTCATTTTCTGGGATCTGCTGCACATTCTTCAGTTTAAAATACTATATTAACGCTTCAGTAGACCATACTTTAGAGAGATCAAATACAAGCAGGTTAGGGGGCTTGAACACCCCTGTGGGTCTAATTACTTTGTAATTATAGTAACATAGGGCCTGATATTCAGTGGCCATGCCTAGTGCTGCTAATGCAACTAGCCATCGCTACTCAAAACTAGCCACAGAAATTCATTTCCAGGGCCATATCCAGCCATCTGGCATTGAATATCTGGTTCACCGTAGACGCTGGAAGCTAACCGGGCCGTGGTGATATTGAGCCACTGTCTGGTTAGCCTCCATAGGTAAAGTTATGCAGTCTTTATTGCATCTAACTTTACCCTTGGGTTGCTAACCGAGCAGCAGCTCAATATCACCGCTGCCCGGTTAGTGATGGGGGACCATCTCTGCTTCGTCCCAGAATGCCCCAGAACACCCCAATGCTAACTGCGTAGCATTGGGTCATGCAGCAGTGGCACTCATAGATATCCTTCAGTACTAACCATGTTAGTGCCACTAAAGATCCCTCTTAGTGGCATTTACACGGTTTGCAAGTCTTTTTAACTGCCTCCCTATGCAGGCACCCATATCATTTGTTTAGGGTTGTAACAGCCACTCCATACAGGTCACCCACCCCCATGCCTTTTTGGGAAGTGCTGTGTAATAATTTTACTCAGTGTATTTTTCTTAGCAAAAAAAAGATGTCAGTACTTACATGCCGGCCTCTTTCATTAATTTATGAGGACTGTGGGTCAGTTTCAACAGGTAATGAAAAAGGCTCCAGTACTCATTACCAGCAAGTTGTTTTTTTCCTTTAAGTACCTTCAAGTCAATGCTGACTTCTAGCAACCCAGCAGCCGCTGGGTTTTCTTGGCAAGGTATGACCAGAAGTAGATTGCCAGGCCTTTTCTTCTGAGGCAATGGAAGGTAAAGTGACTTACCCAAGGTCGCAAGGAGTGCCAGGGGTGAAACAAACCCAGATCTCCTGGGTAATAAGCTGTTGCACTAACCACTTGACTACAACAACTACCTCCTCAAAAAAGCCCTGATGATTTCTTTAGCTGAAATGCTATTCAGGACAGTTATGATAGTGTTGTGTTATCATCCTTTAGATTTCTCTCATGCCCATTTGAATTCTATGACCATTTTTGTCTCCAACCTACCTTTGAGTGTCCATCCCTTCCATCCACTATCCTTTCTATGAAAAAATATTTCCTTTCTTAGGAGATCTTTTAATAATGGATGCTAAGATGTTGCACCCAGCATGCCAATAACACAAAAACCACGGCACATTAAATGCAACATCTCTTTGTTAACTGTTGGGAGCGTGGAAAGCATTTTCCAGATAGTAACATGGAGCCCTGTCCCATAGCACGTGCTGCATTAGCATGGATGCAGTTAATGCCTCTTATTGAGGTGACATTAGGTGAACCCATGCTAATGCAGCTAGCGAGTGCTGAAAACACAGCATTAACTGCACCGCTTTCACCATGCCTACTCTCTGCCCCCTAACGTAGGTTGAACAGTTAGTGTGGGAATCATCCTGTGCTAACTGCCATGTCCCTACACTAGTTGGTAATGTGCATCCCTGTGTGCCTTTAGTGTGCGCCAAAACAAACGCTGCCAACTTGCACCCGTTAGTAAAAGACCCCTTAGACTACCTACTTGGAGCTTCATATTATGACCCAAGTTCTGCTGCTTCTTATCCTTTGAAAAAGTTTAATTTGTTCATTAGTATCTTTTAGGTATTTGAATATGTCTTTCTCCTATCCTCTCCTATCCTCTAGGATATACATTATTTAGGTCCTAAAGATTCATCTCATATAACTTTTGCTACACACCCAGCAGCAATTTGTTTGCCTTTCTCTGGCTGACCTCTAGCATATCTTTGCTCTCTCTTTCTCAGATGCGGCCTCTAGAATTGAAGAGAGTATTCTACATGAGACCTTCTCATAGACCTGTACAAAGACATTATCAGCTCATTTTTTCCGCTTATTATTCTACTTTCCATGCATCCTAGTATTCTTCCGGCTCTAACTACTGCCTTGCAATGCTGTGCTGCCAACTTGAAACATTCAAACACTATCACCCCAAGGCATCTCTCCTGATCAGTGCACATCAACCTCTTCCTACCCCCACCCACCTCTCCACATATAGCTTCTTCAGATTTCTGCACCCCAAATGCATGACTTTGCACTTTTTAAATTGTAAAGAATTGATTGCATTGTTTTACAGGGTGATCTGTGACTAAATCAGACCCCTGATTGTATCTAGTCATAAGCCCTTCTTAATCTAATTTGCCAGTAAAGCTCATCCCCTGATATTCAGGGTGAATTATTTATTTTATCTTGTCAAAGCATTTTACATAAAACAGATAACATGAACTTAAAAGAATTAGGTCATGCCTAGAACTGAGGTATGGTACATGTAACTTGAATTAAAACAGGGTAATGGTAGCAACATGTAAACAACCTGTATAGCAAGAACTCAACAGAGCGAGTGGTGTACGGAGGTCGCAGGTGCTTTATTAGATAAAAAGCCCTACGCATTTCGGCAAACGCCTTCCTCATGGGGTACACATCCTCAAAAGACATATAAAAATACAATTAAAAACAGAAGTACTTAATGATATAACTCACAATCAACATATAAAAATCTGCTGAAATACATAACTAATAAATATTAAAATAATAAAACCATATTGAGAGAAATCCATAAGGCGAGGTATACAGTAAATTGCCCAATACAATTTAAGTGAGCAAATGACATATATTAATCTCAACTAGGGATAAAAGAGATAGGGAGAGAGATGAGGAGGAGAAAAAACATGTGCCATCTTAGTATATAGTAAATCAGTACTTAGAAAGACACACTGTGGGAACTATATCTTTAGAGGATCTGGTAGCCTATGAAATGAAACACAATCTGCAACGATAAAGCAAAAAACAACTTACAACATTGTACCAATACCAGGAGGAGTGAGTACCATACTGTCTATAAACAATTATATTAAAAACAGTCTTTAATAAAAAATTATGTTAAAGACTGGGCATCAAAATGGCAGATGAAATTTAATGTGGACAAGTGCAAAGTTATGCACCTAGGGAAGAACAACCCAAACTATGGTTACACTATGCAAGGTTCCACATTAGGAACCACCACCCAGGAAAAAGATTTAGGCGTCATTCTGGATAACATGTTAAAACCCTCGGCCCAGTGTGCAGCGGCGGCCAAGAGAGCAAATAGAATGCTAGGTATCATAAGGAAAGGAATGGAAAATAAATCAAAGGATATTATAATGCCTCTATATCGTTCCATGGTGAGACCGCACCTTGAATATTGTGTGGAATTCTGGTCGCCGTATCTTAAAAAGGATATAGCGTTATTAGAAAAGGTTCAGAGAAGAGCCACTAAAATGGTAAAGGGGAATGGAAGGATACCCCTATGAAGAAGGCTAAAAAGGTTAGGGCTCTTTAACCTGGAAAAGAGACGGCTGTTGAGAGATATGATAGAAGTCTATAAATTAATGAATGGAGTGGAACGGGTAAACATAGATCGATTGTTTACATTACACTGGTCAACAAATTTTTACAAAAGTCATGTTACTAAAATAAAAATAGTAATTTATTATCAATTTTTATATGCTGAACACGAATATGACAGTGAAATTGCAAAGTTGGCTCTAGTTTTTTTTGTAATCTACAAGAATTAATGTTTACATCATGAAATGCATGTCAATAGTAAATATAACAGGCCTTCGGTTAATACCTGTAAAAAACAAGTCATAGACTACTTCTTAGATTTTTTTGCCTGTCTCTTGTACAGCTGTTCGGGAGCTTCTCTGGGGAGTGTCCAGCAGTAGTCAGCCAGCATTGTAGTGGACAATTTTCCCTGGTATCTTTGCTCCATCGTTGCGATATCCTGGTGAAAAAGTTTGCCTTCTTCATCACTAACCATACCACAGTTGTCAGGAAAGAAATCGAGATGGGAATCAAGGAAATGGATCTTTACAGACATATTGCAGCCAGGTTTCTGATACTGCATCAGCATGTCTTCTACTAGTTCCTTGTAGTTTTCTGCCCTAACATTCCTGAGAAGGTTTGTTGACACTAGGCGAAAAGCATTCCATGCTTGTTATGCATCACCCTGCAGCAAGTTGTTGAACCGGTTATCTTTGAAGAGCTCTCGAATCTGAGGACCCACAAAAACTTCCTCTTTAATCTTTGCTTCGGTGAGTCGAGGGAATTTTTCATGCAGGTATTGGAAAGTTGGCGAAGTGCGGTCCATGGCTTTCACAAAGTTTTTCATCAAACCTAGTTTGGTGTGAAGGGGTGGTAGCAGGATTTTGTGAGCCTCAACCAGAGCTGGGTGCTGGATATTCTTCTCTCCAACTGTTACATTTTGTCTGTGATTCCATTCCTTCCGCAAGTAGTGCCAATCCCTTGCTCGGCTATCCCTCTCACATAAGAAACACATGTATTTATATATCCCTGCTGCAGTCCCATTAAAAGGGCAACTACCTTCAAGTCACCACAGAGGTGCCAGCTGTACTTGTTATAGTTAATGGAAGTCAGTAGATGCTTTAAGTTATCGTATGTCTCTTTCATGTGGACGGCATGCGCTACTGGAATAGATGGAAGACGGTTTCCATTGTTCAAAAGCACAGCCTTCAGACTCAGTTTCGAAGAGTCTATAAATAGTCTCCAGTCTTGTGGGTCATGAGTGATTTTTAAGGCCTTCATGAGGCTTTCAATATCGGAACAGAATAACAGATTTCTTTCCTTTCTGAAGAAAGGCTCCAACTGCTGGTGGCGCTTTCGATATGAAGTAATGTTGACATCTTCTTCTAGAAGATTCCATTGTTGGAGTCTTGATCCTAGCAATTTTGCCTTGTTCTTGGATAAGTCCAAATCACGAACCAGGTCATTTATTTCTTCCTGTGTTATTCTGTGTGGAGTTGATAATGCATTCCAGTGAAAATCTGGGTCACTGCAAGCTGACAGACCAGGAGAAGAACAGGTCGGCTCACCCTTGTCCTCATCAGATGAATCAAGAGACTATTCTGATGGAGGTTCTGGAATAGGAAGTCCCTCACCATGTGGAACTGGTCTCAATGCAGATGGAATGTTTGGGTAGACTATGCTCGACTTCTTTTGCTTCGTTATCCCACTGGAAAGAGGAGGAACCAAGCAGAAGTAACAGTCATTTATGTGGTTGCTTGGCTCTCTCCACACCATGGGGACTGCAAACAGCATTGATAGTCTTTTGCAATTCAACCACTGTGAAAGCTGTGTTGTACATGTAGTGCAGTGTATATGCGGGGCCCAAGGCTTGTCTTGGTCACCAATCTTGCATCCAAAGTAAAGATGATATGCCTTCTTCAGTTGAGAAGTGATACTTTTCTTCTGGTTGACAAATGTCACTTCCCCACAAATGTAGCAGAAATTGTCAACGGTATTAACGCACTTTTGCGGCATTACTGTTCTGCATTGTACCTAAATGGCTAAAATTATATGATTAATAAAAGTTACATGTAACAGAAGCTTAAACTGTCCCGCACAGAGTCTGAAATATTTTAAATGCTCAACCTTTCCGACTGCTTATAGTACACTGCTGACGTCAGATGGCTTCAGCAGCCGTCTGACAGTAGTATTGCATTGCATCAGAAAATGATGCAATCAACTCTGGATGATGTGTGCATGCTGGTATTATGCAATGTGATGCAATATTACATCATTCAAGGCTTATTTGGGATGTTGTTGATGTCCTACTGGATAAAGTTACACGGTGAAACGTCAAAAATGAACTACATGCAATATCTTCAAAACGAGAGCCAATAAAAATTTTTAAATGTTATATTCATGTTCAGCTCACCAAGATACTACAGATTAGGGCCTTTTAAAGTCAGTAACGATTTCAGTGTTGACCAGTGTTATCAGAATATAGAAAGACTAGGGGACATGCAATGAAGCTTCAGGGTAAACTATTTAAGACTAATAAAAGAAAATATGTTTTCACTCACCGTGTAATCAAACTCTGAAATTTGTTACCAGAGGATGTAGTGTAGCTGGGTTTAAAAAAGGTTTGGAGAAGTTCCTGGATGTAAGGTCCATAAACCATTATTTAAAAGGGACCCAGGATATCAATGTTTGACCCAAAAGAAGCATTGTGGAACCTGTGTCTTTTGGGGAAACTGCTAGGTACGTATGACCTAGATTGGCCACTGTTGGAAACAGGATACTGGGCTTTATGGACCTTGGTCTGACCCATTATGGCATATCTTATGTTATTATGTTCTTAGAAGACTTATAAGGACAGTATACACTGACCATGAATACAAAAACAAGACCAATTGCAATTCTTTAAAAAAATAATAAATGAAAAACAATTGCAATTTATAAAAAAATATAAAATAAATGAAACCAATTGTATTTTTTTTTTAAATGGGACTTAGTATATATTATTCACATCTGTCAACAGCAGCATACAGGAGGTCAGAGTCAGAAATGACCAAGAGTAAAGCAATTCCATTTTTAAACTATGGAATCAAGGAACACTAAAAATGAACCAGCCACAGGCTAGCACTGAAGCAAAAGTAAAAAAAACCCCCAAACATTATAAAATGTACTCCTTACCCTACAAGATGTTATTGATAACACCGTGGCAGGTCACATAGGGCCCGATTCTGTCACGCATGTAGATCCCCTCTGTGCAGGATCGCAATTCTGATCCCATGGGGCCAGGGCCGGATTTACCTTGAGTGAGGCCCTATGCCAACAAAAATTGTGGGCCCCCAGCAGGGGCGGCCCAAGGGGGGTGCGGGGCCTCATTTGCATAAGGGGCCTCATTTGCATAAATATTTGCATAATGTTACCATATACTAACTTTTAGTAAACGTGCCTCTTAATGAGTGTATGGATAAAGAAAGACTAAAAAATTTCTACATTACTATAATCCAGTGCCAACTGCCAGACACATTAGGAACTACTACAAACACTGCCCATTTAGAACCCATAGCAAACCCGCCGTATCCTAACAGCACTACCAGGACTCACAAAGCACCATACTCTACCAATCAAAAGGCAACACTGCAAATATTAAACCAATACATTTCAGAGAACAACAATACATGACCTACTGGGGAAAGAGAACAAGTGGCAATGTCAAATAGGAATTATATAAACAGAACACCTCAGCTCAGTTACACATGCAGAACATAGACCATCACCAAACAAGTAATCACAATTTAGAAACAGGAAGACAATAATTAAACTGGGAATCCCAAAAGCCAAACTTGGAATGTACAACACTGTAGAAATAAAACTATACATTAATTTGCTCTTGTACTAAACAAAGCGCAGACGTTAATGATGCACATTTACCAGAGCTGACATATTCCAATTAATAAATTCAAAATAAAGAGATATTTTTCTACCTTTTGTGCATTTTTTTCAGCTGCAATTGCTCCAGCCACTTTCTTCTGGTTTCTTCGTGTCTTCTGCTAACACTCCATCGTCTGCTGTCCATTTGTCCTTTCTTCTCTCCTAGTTTTTTTTCCATTCTCTCTCTACATCTGCTTTAACATAATAATCTTTCTCCTTTTGCTCTTTCCTCATTCCTATTTCATCCACTCAAATTTTACCCCTCCATCCTCAATCCCCACTTACTCTCCCAATACCCGGCCAATTGTAGATTTTTTATCCCTCCCACACAAAATATTTTTCCCTTCTCCATTTTACTCTTCCAGCCCCATCCCATTCTAATCCTCCCCCAACATCAGCTCCCTTCTAGTTCCAGCCTCACCCAGCATCCATTCCCTTCTAGTCCCTGCATCAGCCCATTTCCAGTCCTATCCCCCCAACAGCCCAATTCCAGTCCTAACCCCCCATCACCCCATTTTCAGTTTAAGCCCCCCCTATAACCCATTACCAGTCCTAACCACCCATCAACCCACTTCCAGTCCTAACCCCATCAACCCATTTCCAGTCAGCCCCCCATAGCCCATTGCCAGTCCTAACCCCCCCCCATCAGCCCACAGCCCATTACCAGTCCTAACCCCATCAGCCCACCTCCAGTCTTAACCCCCAGCCCCTTTCCAGTCCTAGCCCCCCCATAGCCCATTACCAGACAGCCCCCATCAGCCCACAGCCCATTACCAGTCTTAACCCCCCAAAGCCCATTACCATTTCTAAACCCCCCCAACAGCCCATTACCAGTCCTAACCCCATCAGCCCACCTCCAGTCTTAACCCCCCCAGCCCCTTTCCAGTCCTAGCCCCCCCATCGCCCATTACCCGACAGCCCCCACCAGCCCACAGCCCATTACCAGTCTTAACCCCCCAAAGCCCATTACCAGTTCTAACCCCCCCAACAGCCCACAGCCCATTACCACTCCTAACCTCATCAGCCCACCTCCAGCCTTAATCCCCCAACCCATTTCCAGTCCCAGCCCCCCCAATAGTCCATTACCAGTCCTACCCCTAACCCCCCCCCCCCCCGTCGGCCTAATGTAAAATTTAATTTTTTTAAAAAACCTGCTGGCTGCCGCCGCGGGGCCCCCTCTGCTGCCGCGGCAGCATGGACTGACCCACGGGGGCCCCCCTCTGCAATGTCGGTCGATCGGTCAGTCCCTCTCTCCCTCCCTCCGTGCAGGCTGTGAGAGGCGCAAAGGCAGACTGTCTCTCTCGCGTCTCTGTTAAGCCCGCAGGGGCTGATGGGAAATTTCCCATCAGCCCCTGCGGGCTTAACAGAGACGCGAGGGAGACAGTCTCCCTTCGCGTGTCTCACAGCCTGCACGGAGGGAGGGAGGGAGGGAGGGAGGCATCGTCATTGCAGAGGGGGCCCCCGCGGGTCTGTCCATGCTGCCGCGGCAGCAGAGGGGGCCCCGCGGCGGCAGCCAGCAGTTTTTTTTTAATTTTATTTTAAAAAAAAAGCCTATCTTGTTCATTTTTGTGGGCCCTTGCCAGCTGTGGGCCCTACGCCATGGCGTACATGGCGTATACGTAAATCCGGCCCTGCGTGGGGCACATCTAGCCCTGCGGGATCAGAATCATGAACAGTCTTGCATGTGCAGTCCGGGACTGCAATTCAGTACAGCTTGCACATGCAGGACTGCCCACGACTAACTCAGTCAGGGCTTTAAAATGGAGCTGCGGCACCATGGGGTCATGTTGCCATAGCATCGTTGCTCCCTTTAAAAGCTACGATACTGGCTGCCACATAAAAATGTTTATTCCCGCAGCCTGACCCCCATTCTGGGTCAGGCTGCAAGGAATAAACCCTGCCCCCCCTGCCCCATCCACACCCTGGGCTGTGCAAAAAATCACGTCCAGGGAGGTTATTCCACCTCGGAGGTGGAATAACTTCCCCGGACATTTCGCCATCCCTGGACATACAGGGCCGACATTAGAATCGGCCCTTAACATCCAGGGCTGGCAACCGCCTACTGCCCATCCAGATCCCACCCCCGGCCCACCCATTCCCCACCCCTGTCTAACTTCCCCACACAACCAGCAGGGATGTTAGTCTGGGGCAGGATCTGGAAAGAATAGCGGGGATGGACATCCTGTCAGGCTGTCCATCCCTGCTATTAATAGCACAGAATAACCCCCGTAGTGATCAAAGTGATTCTAGACACTAACGTTTAAAACCAGAATCTGCACCACACCAAGATTTTACATCAAAATTACGAAAAGAAAGAGGTGTATATTGTAGGACCACTCTGTATACAAAGACATACAATGGGTCAGAGCCGGATATAACTGAAAATAAATGCATCTGAGTTTAAAGCTGTAAAATCCGAAAATGCTAAGGCTGTGCCGGCCACAGATTCATATTAAGATAAAAGTAAGGAGAAACATTGTGAGACATGCTCCTTACCCTACACGGTATGCTTTAACCTGTCATATAGTCATGTGAATGATTCTGAGAAGAAGCATTAGAACACGGGCTTGTCTACCGGCCATGATTTCATGCCAAAAGAGGTCAAGGGTATCTATTTTGCATTTGGCTAAGGAAGCGGTTTACAGTGAACAAATGGACAGAACTTTGCATAGAACAAGGGGATTAAACTTGGAGTTAACAGGGTCAACAAACAATGTTAATTAGATGGTGAATTTACTTCAGACTGTGAGATCTGTTGTCACTGTATATTTGGGAACATGTGAACTTGAAGTCAATATAGGGTAGCTGAAACCATCTGGAGGGAGGTGTGTTGGTCCATGTTTTACTGTGGTGGGTGGGTGTCCAAAGCTTTACGGAAGTCCCATAGATTGTTGATAATTCTTATGTTTTTGGAAGCGAGTTCCAGAGTGATGGAACATATATTGAGAAGGCTGTGAGACAGATTTCCTGGTTTGCTTTTGTTTTGTTCTTGAGTATTATCAAGTTTTTTATTGGTTTTTCATTTGGTTCTGTTTTCAGGGTCTTTGCTGATGAGTGTTGTTAGGATGGGTGGTGATAATTGATGGAAGATTTTGAAGATAGTGAGTAATGCTTTATATTTGGTCCTAGTGATTAAGGGGAGCCAGTGGAGTTGTTTTAAGGTTGAGTTATGTGTCTGGTTCTTGTTGTTCCAGTTATAATACGTGAAGTCGTGTTTTGTAGTAGCTGAAGAGGATAGATAGACTGCGTCAGTAGGCCCTGGTAAATGATATTACAATAGTCCAGGATGGGCATTATTAAGGCTTGGCAGACTGCACAGAAGTCACTAGTGTTAAGTAGGGGTTTGAGTTTTTGTATTATTCTTAGTTTGTGGTATACTGCTTTTGTTGTTTTGTTTATATGAGCTTGGAAGTTTAGGTTCTGGTCTAGGCATATCCCTAAGTATTTGATTTCTGATTTAACTGCTATGTCATTATGGGATATTTGTATTGTTTTTGGTGGGATGGAGGTGCTCCTTGTTATGAAGAGTGCTTCTGATTTTCTGTAGTTTATTAGCAGGTTGCATTTGAGAAGCCAGTTCGACATCTCTTCTATGCATGATGTTATTCTTGAGTAATCCGGTTGATCTATATTGAAGGGAGTATATACCATAATGTTGTCTGCATATATGCTGTATTTAATATTATGTTTGGTTATTATGTTCCAAAGAGGCTGTAGATATATATTAAACAGTAATGCAGAGAGTGCTGAGCCTTGTGGCACTTCTTGGCGTTGATTAGTGTTGATCGAAGGACTCCGGACATGGATTTTTCTATGAGTAAGGTGTAAAGTAAACCACTTTAGAGTGGTTTCCTGTAGACCAATTTCCTGTAGGCGATGAGGGTATTATGATTTATGGAGTCAAAGGCAACCATGATACCAATGAATACCATTATGCAGCATTGTTTGGCATTGTCTAGTGTGATGATTATATCCAGGAGTAATGTGATTAGAGTTTCTATGCTGTGTTTGGGATTGAACCTGTGTCGGTGTGGGTTGAGAGAAGCATGGTTGTCTATGTGGTCTTGTAGTTGCAAACAGGACCACTCTCTCAATGATCTTTGCTGTAAATTGAAGGCTTGAGATGGGTTGGTATGAGTGGGGTCTGTCATATCGAGGTTGGTGTTCTTTAATATGGGGCTTACTATATCTTGTTTGAGAGTGAGTGGGATAATGCCTTGTGTGAGTGAGAATTTCACTATGTTAAGTAGAATGGGGGTCAGCTGCTCTATTGTCATTTTAATCCAGGGTACTGGGCATGGGTCAAGGGAGGAGATTGTGGTGCTGAGATTGGTTATGATGATAGTAAACAATTACCTTCCTCTGCCCTGCTGGTCTAAAGGCATGATGATGCAGCAAAATCAAATGCTTATCAAAAAATCAAACTTGATAAGGGAGTGCACCTCACACGGGCAGACTGTAAAAGATGAGCAAACTGTAGCCACTATCATGCTGCAAATGTGTAATTCCAAAACAAATGGGAGGGAAGGGGGGAGGGAGAAGGGGAAAGGGAGGGGAGGAGGAAGAGGGGGAACGAGAAGAAGGGGGAAAAGGAGAGGAGAAGAGGTGGAAGGGGAGAAACGGAAGGGGGAAGGGGAGGGAGAAAGGGGGAAGAGGAGGGAAGGGGAGGGAAGGGAAGGGAGGGTGGAAGGGAGGAAGGAAGGAAAGGAAACCACTAAAAACATTAAAAAATATTCTGAAATATGATGAAAAGGGGGGAAAACAGGGGGGATAAATGTGGTAAAGGGAGCCACAGCTGCTCAACTGGGCCATTCTATAAAAGGAGTATACAAAAAAAGAGAATATAATAAAATGTCAAGACTAAAAAAGGGAGGGAAGAACATTAAAAGGGCGACACTCCAATTAAAAGAGAAATAAATAATTAAAACCATACTTAAAAATGAAAAAAAAATAGTAATACAAACAAATGTCTAAAAAAATAAATAAAAGAATAAAAGAAGGGAGGGAGAGGAAAGAGGGAAGGGAGGGGGAAGGAAAGGGGAAGGGGAATAGTGGGAAGGGGAGAGGAAGGGGGAGGGGAAAGGGAGAGAGGGGGAGGGACGGGTGGGGGAAGGAAAGAGGGAAGGGGAAAGGGAAAGTTGTGAAAGGGAGGGGGCGGGGAGGTACGAAAGGAAAGGGGAAGGGGAAGAGGGGAAGGAGAAAGGAGGGGGTGGGGTTGAAAATAAAAATCACTGTATTCTAAATCATCAAAACACAATAAAAACAAAGGGAACCCAAGAGACAGGGCAAAATAAGTACAAAAATCTAATTGACTAACATCAGTGGAAATCAATGATGGAAAAGCTCTATAACATCAACAAAGACAAAACCTGGAGCTGACTGTGATACAGATCACCAACTACTAGTATGCAAACTCAAGCTAAAGTTGAAAAAGAGCAAGCCACTCATGAATGTAGCAAAATATGACCTTGAGAATATACCACTGAAATTTAAAGATTGTCTGCAAAATTGATGTGCTGCTTTAGATACAAATGACAGAGCTCCAATAATGTTATGGAATGACATCAAGAAGGTTGTGTTGGAAGAAAGGAAGACGTCTCTACAAAAGGTGAAAAAGCAAAAATGGCCAAAATGGATGACAGAAGAAACTGAAAATTGCCCAGACACACAGAGAAGCTAAAACCAGAAGAGAAAGATAGACAATCACAGAACTCAATAGAGATTTTCAACTTGCAGCAAGACAGGACAAAGAAAAGTACTACAACAACACATGAAAGGAAATAGAAGCAGAAACTATTAGAAGAACAAGATCGGCTTTCCTAAAGCTACAAGAGTTAAAGAACAAATTCCATTCACAAACTGGAATGTTGCAAGATGCTCAAGGTTCTATGTTGAATGATGCTGAGAAGATCAAGAAAAGGTGGAAAGAATATACAGTTTTTATATGATAAAGATCAAGTAGACCAACAGACGTTTCAACCTGTACCTTATGATCAGGAATCATTGGTGATGAAAGAAGAAGTCGAAGCAGCATTGAAAGCCTTATCAAAGAACAAAGCACCGGACATTGATGGCATTCCTATAGAAGTATTACAGCAATCTGATGCAGCTGTTACCATACTTACAAGGCTCTGCCAAGAAATTTAGAAGACAGCATCATGGCCAACTGACTGGAAGACAACATCATGGCCAACTGTGTTTATACCAATATAAAGAAAGGTGATCCAACTGACTATGGAAATTATCGCACAATCGCTCTGATCCCACATGCCAACAAGATTCTACTGAGGATTATTCAACAGAGACTACAACCATACCTCGAACAAGTACTACCTGAAGTGTAAGCAGGGTTCAAGAAAGGGCAAGGAATGAGAGACATCCCCATGGATGTGAGATGGATCCTTGAAAACACTAAAGAATACCAAAAGGTATCTATTTGTGCTTTATTGACTGCAGCAAGGCTTTTGACTGTGTAAACCATGAGAAACTCTGGGCCACTATACTAGAACACCTGATTGTTCTCTTGCATAATCTGTACATTGATTGAGAAGCAACAGTTTGAACGGAACAGGGAGAAACACAGTGATTTAAAATAAGCAAAGGTGTATGACAAGGCTGCATACTTTCCCCCTACCTGTTTAATTTATATGCAGAACAAGTCATCAGAGAAGCAGGATTGTATGAAGACAACAGAAGTATGAAGATTGGTAGAAGACACATCAACAACCTTCACTATGCTGATGATACCACATTACTGGCTGAAAGTGAAGATGATCTGAAACATTTGCTTGTCAAGATCAAGGAACATAGTCTTAAAATAGGCCTGCACCTTAATGTAAAGAAGACAAAGATCATGACAACTGGCAAAATCAATAAGTTCATCACTGAAGGAGAAGAAATTGAAATTGTGGACAACTTTAACCTACTTTGATCAATGATCAATAAAGAAGCAACAAGCAGTCAAGAAATCTGATGATGCATTGTTCTTGGCAGAATGGCTATGAAAGACCTAGACAAGATTCTCAAGAGCAGAGATGTCTCTCTCCATACGAAGATTTGACTCGTTCAAGCCATGGTATTTTCAATAACATCATATGGATGCGAAAGCTGGACAGTGAAAAAGATAAACAGGAAGAAAATTGATGCCTTTGAATTATGGTGCTGGTGGCGAATACTGCGTATATCATGGACTGCCCGAAGAACAATCCAGTCAGTACTAGAGGAGATTAAACCTAAGCTTTCTTTAGACGCTCAGATGACAAGACTTTGACTTTCATACTCTGGACACATCATTCGAAGAGAGAGATCATTAGAGAAAGACATCATGTTTGGCAAGATAGAAGGTCAACACAAAAGAGGTAGGCCAGCAATGAGATGGATTAATATAATAACAATGAGCCACCTCACAGAAGACCGAACACAATTTAGGAGAACTATCCAGAGGGCACCATGAGTTGACACCGACTAAACGGCACTTAACAACAACAACATATTCGATGTGTAGCATAAAAAGGGAGCCTGGATAATTGATGGGGGAGGAAGGAAGAGGGAAAGGGAAGGTTAAAGGGGGAGAGGATGCAGGGGGGATAGGGAGAAGGGGGGAAGGGGGGAAGGGGCAAGGGGGGAAGGGAGGGGGAAGGAAAAGTGGGGGAGGGGGAAGGAAAAGTGGAGGAGGGGAAGAAGGAGAGACAAAATTGTAAGCATGGAAATGGCAGAGAACAAGGGTGCCATGGGGACCCCCAGGGGAGTACAAATGAGTGTCTGTCAAGGTAAAAAATGAATAAAAGGAAATAAAAAATTGATCTGCAGTGAACAAAGGATAAAAAGTAAAAAATAATAAATAGATAAAAGAAAAAAGTAAAATGACGAGTACTTAAAAACTTAAAACATTAAGATAAAAAAGGAACCAAAGAAGAACAACCTCAAAGGAAAACCGCAATGTTGATTTCTTGATTCAGGCCATTGGGTTCCAAGGTCTGCAGTTCATAAATGTAGCATTGTTCTGATTTCAATAAAACTTATTGATGTCACCATCTTTCCAGTAGGACTCCACAGCCTTGAGCACAAGAAACTTCAAATCTGTGATGTGCCACCAATGGTTTCTCCAGTACACATCTATTTAAGCAACTTGTGTGTTCTACAATCCGTGTTTTAACTTGCCTCCTGGTCTTTCCTATGCATATCAGATTGCATGTACAAATAATAAGGTATATAACATTCTCAATATTACAATTTGAAAAGTGCTGTATAAAAATCTTTTTACACAATACAGGATGCTCGAAAAAACGTTTGGTAACCAAGATATTAGGACACACTGAACAGCGTTCACATTTAAATGTCCCTTAACCTTGCAAGCCAAACTAGGTTTCGATAGCATTGATGGGACAAGAATATTTGCTAGGTTGTGATTATGTTTATAAGCAGTAGTTACTTGTTTTGAGGCAAATGCAGGTATAGTATCCAAGTGATGCCATTCTTGCTTTAGAATGCTCACAATATCCTTAGTAAAACTGGAGAACGCAGTGGCACACACAATCCTGTCTTGTGTAGGCCTGTCAGTACCTAAAAGAAGGGCTGCTCGGTCTGTAGATTTGGCACACTTGTAGGCTCTCTGAATGCAATTCTGGAGATAACCCCATTCTGTGAAATTTCTACCCAGATCTACAGCATTGTATTCAAAATCCTTTTCTGATGCACAAAGTCTTCTTATCCTCAAGAACTGACCCAATGGAAGATTATTTTTCAAGGACCTGATGTGAAAACTGTCAAACCTCAGCAAAGAATTCCTATCCATTTACTTGCGGTGAAGGTCAGCTGTGAACCTATGCTGGTCGTTCCTAATCACAATGTCAAGGTAGGCAATGTCAAGGTAGGAATTCTACATGCCTTCAAATTGCAGGTTCTTGTCTAAATAATTCAACCAACCAAAAAACGCTTGCAGCTTTGATTCTGTACCATCCCAAATCATGAGAACATCATCTATGTAGCACTTCCATAACTTTATTTGAGCCTGAAAAGGGTGTCTTGTAAAGTACCATTTTTCAAAGTCCGCAACATATAAATTTGCCACATCTGGAGCCATAGACGACCCCAAGGCAACTCCTTTGATTTGTTTGTAAAAAAAATTCCCCTGAAGCAAAAATAGTTCTCTGTCATTGTCAGAGAAGCCAATTGTGTCAAAAAGAAGGTTGGAGTGTGAAGAAACTTGTCCCTCTGAATAAGGAAGTCCAAAATAATGTTAAGAGCTGCCTTCTGAGAGATGTTCGTATAAAGTAAATTAATATCTAAGGTAACTAAGATAAGTTATTCATGATATTGTGTAAAATCCTGTAAAATTTTGGTTATGTGTGAAGAGTCGCAAACATACAATGTAACCTGCACCCCAAACGGTCTAAGGAAGACATCTAGGAATTTGAATAAGGGTTCAAATAATAAGCCAATGGTTGACACAATGGGATGTCCTAGTGGATTATCTACAGATTTGTGAATCTTGGGCAGCATATAAATTATGGGCGTTACTGGATGTGTGACGGTAAGAAAGTCTTTTCTTGTAAGGAAGACTGCCTCTTGTCCTATATATAATAAAGTGTCAACTTTAATTTTTAGAAATGGCGTTGGATCATCATAAATCTTAGTATAAAAGTTAGTGTCGTTAATTTGATGTAGAACCTCTGCAACATAAGCTGCCCTGTCTTGGAGGACCAGTGCACCCCCCTCCCCCCTTATCAACTGCTTTGCAAATGTGTTTCATTTTTTTTTTTTTTAAAGAATTGCAATTGGTCTTGTTTTTGTATTCATGGTCAGTGTATACCGTCCTTATGGGTCTTCCATTTTTAATATCATTTTTAATAGGCAGTATGGTACTCAATCCTCCTGGTATTGGTACAATGTTGTAATTTGCTTTTTGCTTCATCATTGTAGATTGTGTTTCATCTGATAGGCTACTAGATCCTCTAAAGATATAGTTCCCAAAGTGTGTCTTTGTAAGTACTGATTTACTATATACTAAGATGCGTCATGGTGTAGATCTATCAGAACCTATGGAGATAGGTAAAACTGCAGAGAATGGATCTGACACTGACAGCTCAGAGAAGCACATGGCCCCGAGTTGCTGTAGGCAACGTATACAAACAATGTCACAAGGTAGGAGAACACGCCCAAGCAGAAAGCAGGCTCAGGATTCATTAGATAATGAAGAGCAGCTGAGAGGGGGCGGAGTTCATGCAGACACTACGACACACGCACATAAAACTAACTCACCTGAAGTTAGGAGGGGCAGAGCTGATGGAACCAGATGTGGTGGAGCCGAGAGGACGAGTGGTGGAACAAGGTGTGGATCCAGGAGAGCTGAGAGATCCAGTTCCAGAGCCACCAGGGACAACCACAGGGACTGCTCCAGAGAGCAGCATACAGACAAGCACAAGCCCAGTGACGTTTTCCACGAAGGTAGCAGAGAACACGGTCTTGGAGCCAGGCTTAGGAAAGCCGAGGAAGCTAGCCACCCCAGCTGCAGGCACAGAAGGGAAAAGGAGTTCTGGCCTGAAGACGTTTTCATGTCAGAGGAAAAGCTGAAAGGAAAAGGCAGTAGGAACCTTCCGTCCTGGCCAAGCCCTGTTAACTTAGCTGTACCGAAAAACTCCGGTCTAAGGGAGCTAGAAGGTAGGCTGTTTAATTCTAATATAAGGAAAGCTGAATGCAGAAGTTTTCCCTGCAGTTGTCAGAGTTTGTGGGGCTCTCAGGGAAGAAACTACAGAGAATGTGGTAATCTTCCATTCCACTCTGATACTGAGGAGGAGGGGAAGTCTCAGTGCCATGAGGAGAGACTGTTTGGCAATAGCACTTTTTACAATCCGAAAAAAGGACAGTCTGAAGGGGAATGTGAGGAAATGCAACTTGATATTCAGGGGGAACAACCCTCAGATGATTGCATGGATTGTACACTCATTATTGCTGACCATATTACCTCTTTATGCTGAAGAGGCTGTTAAGACTTTCTAATAACAGGAGTGAAAGAGAGAAACTTACCTGTTTGTAAAAAGGACTGTTTTGAGCTACCTATTGTTCTGTTCATAGAAGCTGAAGATAGAAGCAATATTTTGGTTCCTGTTTGTTTCCTTTCTTTTGTACCAGAAGTATGGTCTTTTTGTCTTTGTTTCCATTGATATAAAATCCACCCGGAAGGGGAATAAAAGTCCTGTCTAAAGCCTTACCACCCGACTGCAACTCACTTCTTTACTAGCTTGTGGGACTACAACACCCAGAGGGCAGTGCAGGACCCTCTACACCACTCCCCGTGCTGGTTTAAGATAAGCCCCAGTGAAATACCCATGCCTTTGCCTCTGGGGACCTTCGCTGGGTGACAGGCTGGCATAGTTTTGAGGATTTTTACCCTGGAAAACAAAGGACATTATTAAGGAAATATTTCTGCAAGTGGAGAAAACTGCTGCCATACCCGGAGAACCGTCTGTGAAAAGTTCGCTGGCAGATCGGCCAAGTGGAGCTAGACACAAAGACCTTTCTCACATGCTTGAGTCTACACGAAGCCTAAGGTAAAATTAGCTTGGGCATAAGTGTAGAAGGACACTGGGTGAGAAAGGGGAGCTTCTGTCCACAGGGAAATAGCCGGGGTTGAAAAAAGAGAACCATAGTGCCGCACTTGGTGGGCCTTTTTCTTTTTCTCTCCACAGGTGATGCAGACTCCAAAGATGGATCCACAAAACGTGATGCACTGGATGCAAGTCCAATGGGACAAGCAAGTGGAACTGGCTCGACTTATCCAAAAACAGAATGCTGCAGCGATGAGAGAGCAGCAGAAACTGCTCATAGAGGCAATGGAAGCACTCCTGAAGAAACAGCAGGAGGCCGGAGCAGCTAATCCCTCTATGGTTCAGGGGGTAGGGCTGAACAGTTATAACACTTTTACTCTGGGACAGTTAACCACCCATGATAATCTGGACGATTTTATTGACGCATGCGAGAGGATAGCTGAAGCACTTAAATGACCTATAGAGCAGTGGGCTGTTCGCTTCGCGATGTCCCTCACTGGTGAAGCTCTATCAGCATACAAGGCTATGCCGGCTATCCTTGCCTCTGATTACGTGGAGGTAAAGAAAGCAGTAAAGGACAGATTAGGGTTCACCTCATTGCATTACAAGCGAATGTTTAGAGAGGCCAAGATAAAGCCTAAGGAGACCCCCAAAGCTTTATACCAAAGGCTAAAAAGTCTAGCCTGGAAGTGGCTGACTCCCGAAAGGAGGACGCTTGAGTCAGTAATAGATGCGGTCATACTAGAGCAATTTATGCAGGCTGTGCCTCCTGAAGTAAAGACTTTCCTCACTTTACAGAGTTGCCAAACCACCGAAGAGGCAGCCAATCTAGCAGAAAGGTATTTTGAGGCAAAGATGGCTGACACCTCAGGGATAGGGGTTTTAAAAGTAGCTGGCATGGCAAACTGTGGCAAAGTGGGAAAGTATCCAAAGGTTAAAGTACCTGATCTTGATAATAATGATGATGACAATGTTTTATCTGTTTATAAGGGAAAGTGTTATGCTTGTGGAAAGGCAGGACATTTCCGGAGAAACTGCAAAGACCGAACAGTCCTCATATCTGGAGCTGAGAAGCAAGTCCAGGAAGGATTCCTTCTGCGAGTGCAGGTAGAGGGTGTGGAAGCGCTGGCACTACTTGACTCGGGGGCTGACCAGAGCATGGTTTCTTGCAAGCTCTGGGAGGCCATTGAGGAGCACCAGCAGTCAGCCCCGAATCAGGCAGAGGGTCAGGTGCGGATAAGATGTGTACACAGGGCATCCTCACACTATCCCCTACATAAGCTATATGTGAGGGGTTTAGGAACGAAACGGCAGATACTAGTAGCCATAGTCCCGAAGCTGCCGTATGAGATCGGCCTAGGACGAGATTGGCCTCCATTCTATCAGGAGGTGGAAAAGGGTCTTAATAATAAACCAGGCCATAAGTCTACCCAGCCCCAGACAGGGATAGTAGGAACAGGGATGGAAGCTCTAGCAGCCAGAGTCCCCAGTCCCCTATTTGAGAAAACCCCTAGGACGAGCTCCCGATCCCAGTCACAAGTAGTTAAAATACCCCCAGGAAAGCAAAGGTTTGTGCTCCAGTTTTGCAAGGCCACTGATCACGCCAAAAGCCCAAAAAGAGCCTCAGCAGCCGCTGCTGGGTATGACCTTTTTAGTGCGGAGGAGGCAATAGTTTTAAAAGGGGGGAAAACCTAGTTGATACTGGTATAAATGTAAAGATAACAGAAGGGTGTTATGGGCGCATAGCGCCAAGATCGGGTCTAGCCGTTAAATACTTTCTAGATGTTGGGGCAGGGGTTATTGACCCTGATTACAGGGGCCTTGTAAAGGTCCTACTTTTTAATTTCAGGGAAACAGATTTTAAAGTACACATAGGCGATCATATCGCTAAGCTAATTTGTGAGCGCGCAGGATTCCCCACGGTAGAGGAGGTACCCTCATTGTCACCCACAACGCGTGGCAGGAGCGGATTTGGGTCTACCGGGCAGAGGGAGGTTAAAAACATGATGGCCCTAGCTGAGGAGAAGAGGGAGGAAGACCTCGGCCCTCAGACGGCCGATTTGAAAGAGAAACCTAAGCCCAGAATAGGCACCTGGCTGTCACTACAGCAACAACAGGAGTTAGCCCAGGTATTAGATAAATTTTCGGATGTGTTAACAACTAGGCCAGGGGAAACCCACATAGTCGCACACGAAATAATTACTGCGCCCGGGCAGGTAATTAGACAGCGCCCATATTGAATGCCCGAGGCCAAGAAGAAAGAGGTAATTGAGCAGGTAAAAGAAATGGTGGCTATGGGTATAGTAGAGGAGTCAAGGAGCCTCTGGTCGAGCCCGATAGTCCTGGTACCAAAACCAGATGGGACCCTTAGGTTCTGTATAGATTTCCGTCAGGTTAATGGTATCTCGCAATTTGATGCCTACCCAATGCCCCGAATAGACGACCTATTGGACCGCCTGGGGCAAGCAAAGTATTTGACCACTTTAGATTTAACTAAAGGGTATTGGCAAACACCTTTGACGCGGGATTCCAAACCCAAAACGGCATTTAGCACTCCAATAGGATTATTTCAATTTCGGCGAATGCCGTTTGGGCTGCACGGGGCGGCAGCCACATGCCAGCTTTTAGTAGATCAGGTGTTAAGGCCACACCATGAATATGCATTGGCATACATGGATGGCATCATCATTCATAGTACAACATGGGCGCAACACCTCTCTAGGATAGAGGCGGTACTCAGGGCAATGCGTAGAGCCGGTTTAACACTCAATCCGGCAAAATGATTATTTGCCAGTGAAGAAGCTAAATAACTAGGCCATATGGTCAGAAGAGGACTGGTAAAGCCCCTAGCAAGTAAGATAGAGAGCGTTAGGGATTTTCCCCGACCAATAACTAAAAAACAGATACGCAGCTTCTTAGGGCTAATAGGGTATTACCGTAGGTTTATACCCCGATTCGCTGAGGAGAGTGTCTTATTCACAGAAATGCTTTAAAAAAATGCACCTAATAATGTGAGATGGACCCCAGAGGCTGAGGAGACGTTTGCATCCCTTAAGGAGAAACTCTGTAGGGCCCCTGTGCTGCGAGAGATAGATTTTAGTTTACCCTTCATAGTACAGACCGATGCTTCGGAGACAGGGTTGGGGGCAGTGATGTCCCAGGAGTTTGAGGGAGTGGAACACCCGGTCACATACCTCAGCAGAAAACTATCGAAAGCGGAAAGAAATTATTCCACCATAGAACAGAATCAGCTTATCAAATGATGTCAGAAAAACACGTAAAGACACCTCTGAAAGGGCTTTCTCTTTTGCTGCACCTTCCATCTGGAACTCTCTACCTAATGAGCTGAGAGCAGCTCAGGACATCAATGACTTTAGAAAGCAACTGAAAACATCTTTGTTTATAGAACACTACGGTCATGCAATTAACTAACTTAATTTGTCTGGAATGTAAATCATATACATATTGTATAATAGCTCACATTATAGTATAGCTCACTATGTAGATAATGCAACTCACTCTAACACATTATACCATAACTTTAACTTTTATTTCTTTACATTTTCTCACTAATACTCTTAATATCTTTGTTTGTAAGACCGCTTTGATTGTATGATAAGGCGGTATAGAAATTCAATTAAATAAATAAATAAAATAAATAAATAGAAAAAGAGTGCCTCGCGATAAAATGGGCCGTAGAGGCCTTACAATTCTATCTTACGGGAAGGAAATTCCTTTTGGTTATGGACCACGCCTCTTTAAAGTGGCTTAACCAGATGAAAAACAGTAACGCACGACTGACTAGATGGCATCTGGCGTTGCAATCTTTTAATTTTGTAGTACAGCATAGAGCCGGAAAACTGCATGGAAATGCAGATGCGCTCTCGAGGATTACGAGCTGTCCGGTTGAATGTTCGGCAGCCCATAATATTTTAAGGGGGGGGGATCTGTCATGGTATAGATCTATCAGAACCTATGGAGATAGGTAAAACTGCAGAGAATGGATCTGACACTGACAGCTCAGAGAAGCACTTGGCCCCAAGTTGCTGTAGGCAACGTATACAAACAATGTCACAAGGTGGGAGAACACGCCCAAGCAGCAAGCAGGCTCAGGATTCATTAGATAATGAAGGGCAGCTGAGAGGGGGCGGAGTTCAGGCAGACACTACGACACACGCACATAAAACTAACTCACCTGAAGTTAGGAGGGGCAGAACTGATGGAACCAGATGTGGTGGAGCCGAGAGGACGAGTGGTGAAACAAGGTGTGGATCCAGGAGAGCTGAGAGAGCTGAGAGATCCAGTTCCAGAGCCACCAGGGACAACCACAGGGACTGCTCCAGAGAGCAGCATACAGACAAGCACAAGCCCAGTGACGTTTTCCAGAAAGGTAGCAGAGAACACGGTCTTGGAGCCAGGCTTAGGAAAGCCGAGGAAGCTAGCCACCTCAGCTGCAGGCACAGAAGGGAAAAGGAGTTCTGGCCTGAAGACATTTTCATGTCAGAGGAAAAGCTGAAAGGAAAAGGCAGTAGGAACCTTCCATCCTGGCCAAGCCCTGTTAACTTAGCTGTACCGAAAAACTCCGGTCTAAGGGAGCTAGAAGGTAGGCTGTTTAATTCTAATATAAGGAAAACTGAATGCAAAAGTTTTCCCTGCAGTTGTCAGAGTTTGTGGGGCTCTCAGGGAAGAAACTACAGAGAATGTGGTAATCTTCCATTCCACACTGATACTGAGGAGGAGGGGAAGTCTCAGTGCCGTGAGGAGAGACTGTTTGGCAATAGCACTTTTTACAATCCGAAAAAAGGACAGTCTGAAAGGGAATGTGAGGAAATGCAACTTGATATTCAGGAGGAACAACCCTCAGATGATTGCATGGATTGTACACTCATTATTGCTGACCATATTACCTCTTTATGCTGAAGAGGCTGTTAAGACTTTCTAATAACAGGAGTGAAAGAGAGAAACTTACCTGTTTGTAAAAAGGACTGTTTTGAGCTACCTATTGTTCTGTTCATAGAAGCTGAAGATAGAAGCAATATTTTGGTTCCTGTTTGTTTCCTTTCTTTTGTACCAGAAGTATGGTCTTTTTGTCTTTGTTTCCATTGATATAAAATCCACCCGGAAGGGGAATAAAAGGCCTGTCTAAAGCCTTACCACCCGACTGCAACTCACTTCTTTACTAGCTTGTGGGACTACAACACCCAGAGGGCAGTGCAGGACCCTCTACACCACTCCCCGTGCTGGTTTAAGATAAGCCCCAGTGAAATACCCATGCCTTTGCCTCTGGGGACCTTCGCTGGGTGACAAATGGCACACATTTTTGCTCCTCCTCATTCCTCTCCCTCTCTCTTTTATCCCAAGTTGAGGTTAATATGTGTTCTTTTCTTACTGAAATTGTATTGGGTAATTTACAGTATGCCTCGCCTTATGGATTTCTCTCAATATGGTTCTTATTATTTTAATATTTATTTATTTATTTCCACTGATTTTTATATTTGTTGAGTATGAGTTTATATCATTCATTATTTCAGTTTTTAATTGTGTTTTTATATTTCCTTTGAGGATGTGTACCCCCTAAGGAAGGTGTTTGCCGAAACCTGTAGGGGTTTTTATCTAATAAAACACCTGTGACCTCCCTACACCACTCACTCTGATGTGTTCTTGCTACATATTGAGAGGGTGTTTCTCTTCTTGTGGTTTTAGAACCTTATAGCTACATGGCATTTGGAGACCATTGTGCTACTCGTTTGTATCAGACCCAAAATATTTGGTGAAGAAGTAAGTTTTGAGTCTTCCGTAGTTCCTGTACTATTTTGGCTGATCTTAAAGGTTCAGGAAGTGAGTTCCAGACTGAGAGTGCATATAGAGTGAAAGCTCTATTGCACATCTGTTGGTCACATTCTGTTCTAAGCTGTGGGATGGAGAGTAGGTTTTGGTTAGAACATCTTCTTGATATAGTTTCAGGGGTTTTATTAGAGTTTTCAGCCTGGTGGCTGACTGATTTTGGAGTATCTTGAAAATTGTGATAATGGCTTTGCATTTTGTTCTTAGGAGATAGAGCAGCTTTTAAACTAGATAATAGGGGAAAGCTAACAGTGCCCAAGAGTGCATAGTTCAGAAGGCTGTATCCTTGAAGTATACTAGCAAAAGAAGGAAGTTCCAATAAATACAAAAGTAATCCAAATGCCCTTAGGTACAGAGCAGACAGAGCTTAAAGATTCCAAATTACCCCTGCCTACCAATATCCAGATTAATATGAATAAAATACAACCTCTAAAAATGAGAGATTAGATATGATTGGTACAGTGTCTCAGAGCCCTAGTGGAAGGAGGACAACCAGTGAGACACTGAGATACCTGGGTACAAATTATATCACAATGACAGAGTAGATCAAATTGGTGGAGGGGTTGCACTCTATGTTAAAGAGGGCATTGAGTCACACGAGATTAAAGTTTTGCAGGAAACAAAATTCACTGTAGAATCTCTATGGATAGAAATTCCATATAAAACAGAGAAGGCAATGGCAGTGGGGGTGTACTACCGACCCCATGGCCAGAATGAACAAATGGATGCTCAAAGAAATCAGGGAAGTTAACAAAAGTTACAGCACAATAATATTGAATGATTTCAATTACCTCATTATCGACTGGGTCAATGTCACGGCAGAACATGCTAGGGAGATAAAGTTTCTAGATGAAATACATGACTGCTTCTTGGAGCAGCTGGTTCATCAACCAACAAGAGGGGAAGCCAATTTGGACCTAGTCCTCAATGGAACACAAGATCTGATGCAAGAGATACATTAAGGGTGTTGGGGCCATTTGCAATAGTGATCATAGCATGATCACATTTGATTTAATAAATGGAGGAAGGATGACAAGGAAATCCACAGAACTACCATTTAACTTTCAAAAGGGAGACTATGATAAAATGAAGATAATACTTAAAAAAACTAAAAGGACCATCTATAAAGTTTAAAGGTTTCCATCAAGCATGGACATTGTTTAAAAATAGATCTTCGAAGCCCAGACCAGCTGTATTCCACGCTTTAAGAAAAGTGGAAGTCCAACAAAACTGCCAGCATGGTTAAAGGTGAGGTCAGAGAGGCTGTTGTAGCCAAAAAAACATCTTTCAGGAAATGGAAAATGACAAAAATTGGGAAACAACATAAGCACTGGCAAGGCATTGATAAGGCATGTAAAGTGAGAAAAAAAGCTTGCTGTGGAAGCAAAAATGCATAATAAAATCTTTTTCAAGTACATTCATAGCAAAAACCCCAAATCAGTTGAACCATTACATGATAGAGAGAAAAAAGGGGCACTAAGAGGGGACAAGGACATAGCAGAGAGACTGAATGAATTCTTTGCTTTGGTCATTACTGAAGAAGATAAAAAAATAATAAAATAAAAACATCTTATATACCGCACTATTTTGAATCAGCGCGGTTTACATAAAACAAAATGACCATAACAACTGTTTGGCTTTACATAGAACAGGAGTAACAACTTGGATAACATGTTTGGCTTTACAGAGAACAGGAGTAACAACTTGGATAACAAGGGGATACAAACTGAACTAATTAAAAGTGTACAATGAGATTGAATGCTAAGAATTTAGGATGCTACATGTGTACAGTGAGGTTGTGTGCTAATATTGAGATGTTATCTCGAGGAGGTAAAAGGAGGGAAAGTTAGGAAGGGGTCAGGTTAATCTGGTAGTACTGTGTAAATAAATGGAATTTGAGAGCCTTTCTGAATTGTGTCAGGTCAGTAATTGCACGGATGCCTGGTGGTAAAGCGTTCCAACATTTTGGGGCATAGATGCTGAAAGCTCTGTTTGATGTAGCGATTGTGTACTTTGTTGATGCCTTTGGGATTACTAGCGCGTTTGTAGATGAGGTTCTTCTTGTTCTGATGGGAGGGATGAGCTGAATGATGTCTGTCAACAATGAGTCGCCTGACTGAAGACCGAACACAGTTTAGGATAGCTATCCAGAGGGTCGCCATGAGTCGATTCCGACTCAACGGCACTTAACAACAACAACAGTGAAGGGGAGGTGATACCATGGATGGCTTTGAAAGTGAGTAGCAAGGATTTGAACATAAGCCTTCCTTGTATGGGGAGCCAGTGAAGCTGTATTAGGATAGGCGTTACATGGTCGCATCTTGCTGCTCCCACTAAGACTCTAGCAGCGGCATTCATGGCAAGTTGTAACGGATTAAGTGTTGACTGAGGGAGGCCTTGAAGAATCGCGTTGGCAAAGTCAAAGTGTGGTAAGATAAGGGATTGGTATATTGTTCGGAAGTCTTCAGGGTTTAGCAGGGATTGAAGGTGTCTGAGGGACCGGATTTTGAAATATATGGCTCTGACTATGTTGGATATATGGATTTTCATGTCTAAACGTTGATCAAGAGTAACCCCTAAGTACTGAATTGCTGGTTTGGTTTGGAGTTCAGCTTCTTTAACCTTTATATGGGGTGGAGGGGAGAAACTCTGGTCTCTGGTGATGAATAGCACTTCAGACTTTTTGTGTTGGATCCTAAGATTTTGGGACAGAAGCCATTCAGAGACTGCGTTGAAACATTCAATCAGTGGCGAGAGGTCCATTTGTTCTGTGGAGAATGGCATGAAGAGTAGGATGTCATCGGCGTATATTAAACAGTCGACCTTGAATGATCCGATAATGTTGAAAATGGGTTGCATGTAGATATTAAATAAAAGAGATGATAGGGATGACCTTGTGGAATGCCCTGTCGTTGATGGAAGGGTTCGGAAGTTCCTGATCCTGATTTTACATGCTGCCATCTGCCATCAAGGTACGACCTGCACCAATCAAGGGCGACGCCATTTATGCCCTTTTCCTTTAGACATTCTACTAGCAGACCATGGTGTACAGAATCAAAGGCTGCAGTGATGTCTATGAAGATGAGAGCGAAACCTCGGTGGATGTTGTCGATACCTGTGATGATTTTGTTGAAAAGGGAGGTAAGCAGGGTTTCGACGCCATGGTATTCCCTGAAGCCATGTTGACGATGGTCTAGTGGGGAGGCGGTATCAATGTGATCTTGAATTTGTCTTTGTGCTTCCTTTCCAATTATTTTGGCTAGAAGAGGAATACTGGCTATGGGTCTATAGGATTCAACCTTGCTTGGGTCAAGTTTAGGGTTCTTCAGAAGGGGTCTGATGGATGTTTGCTTGAGTGCTGCAGGGAAGGATCCTGATGTGAATGATAAGTTCATCATTCTTGTGATCAGTGGGCTGAGTTCTGTTCGTAAATTTTTAATCCAATATGCGGGGCAGGGGTCAGTTTGTGCAGTCGTGGTATTGAGGGCCGCAATGGTATCTTCCACCAGTTTCTTGGATGGAGTGGAGAACTTAGATAGGGATATTAGATTGGAGGTGTCTTGCGCTATGAATGTAGTAATTTTGTCAGTTTGAAGTAGCTTGGATTGTAAATGGTTGGCAAACTCCTGTGGGTGGATCTCTTCAGGTCGACATGGAGATGGTTCCTTAGAGAATGATTTAACTAGTTCGAAAAGGTCACGTGGTTTATTTAGTGACCTTTTGAGGGTGTCGGTATGGTATTGTTTCATATTTGTTAGGATAGCTTCTCTGTAGATTGCAAGGTGAGTTCTGTAGGCTGCCTGGTCTTCTGCGGAGTGGGAACGCCTCCATCTTTTCTCAAGTTTCCGTAGGTGTGAGCGGGAGACACGTAGTTCCGGTGAGAACCATGGAAAATGTTTTCTTTTCTTTGAGATATTGTTCTTAGTTGGTTTTCGTGTAATAGAGCTAAGATTCTTATTCCTTGAAGTGATTAAGTTGTCTAGGTTGAGAGTTGCATTGTTGTGTAGAGGGAGAGTCTCTGCTAGTATGAGATCTTTGTTGAAGGCTCTGAAATTTCGAGAAGTTGTGTTTGTTGAGTTGAATGGTGTTCTATTGTTGTGTGGTAAATTGTTATTGATGGGTATAATGAAATTGATTAGCTTGTGATCTGACCATGGTACAGAGGTGAGAGATGTCACAAGTTCATCATTTGGTTCAAGTACTGGCAGGGGGGCAAAAATCATGTCCAGGATGTTTCCTTTAGTGTGAGTGGGTTTGTTGATGATTTGTCTGTATCCCAGTTCATTAATCGCTTCTAAAAGGGCAGTGGCGTGACTGGAGTGGAGTGATGGGAGGTTGAAATCTCCTAGTATCCAGTTTGATAGGTTGGGATGGCGAGTGTTGGCAGCTAGGTCGAGGATGTTGGAGAGATCATCAATTGAGGGTGAGGGTACTCTATATAGAAGGTTAATAGAGCACTGGTTATTTGCAATGGATAGTATATCCAAGTTGTTGGTACTGGTGGAGTCTGTTGTATGAAAATGCAGATCAGTCTTGGTCAGAATGAGGGCCCCTCCTCCTCTTTTACTTTCTCTATGACGGGAGTGGATGGCGAAGTTGGTGGGTAGTAGTTGATTGAGAATTACATTATCTACGTCGGATAACCAAGTCTCAGTTATCATAAGAATGTCAAGGTTGTGGGATACAATTAAGTCTGTGACAACTGGCCATTTATTACGAATTGATCTCGCATTTATAAGGGTGCAATTAAGAGCTAGTGTGGGTTTCTCAGGTTTGGTTTGTTTGGAATGTTGGAGGGCTATGTGTAACAAATATGATTGACGTGTATGGGTGTTCTTTAGGTGGTGAGGATGAAGATGTAGGGAAGTTACCCATGCCTGAAATGGTATTTAAAGGTGATGCACTGGAAGAATTGAAAGAAATATTGATAAACCGTGAAGATGTATTACAACTATTTGAAAAACTGAAGAGTAGCAAATCACCTGGACCAGATGATATACATCTGAAGATGTTGAAAGAACTGAAATATAAGATTGCAGACCTACTATTAGTAATCTGTGAACTATCATTAAAATCATCTGTAATACATGAAGATTGGAGGCTAGCTAATGTAAAGCCAATTTTTAAAAAGCGTTCAAGGGGTGATCCAGGAAAATACAGTATCAGGCAAAATGATAGAAACCATTATAAAGAACAAAATTAGTCATGGTTTAACAGGAGAAAGTCATGGTTTAATGGGAGAAAGTCAACATGGTAATAGCCAAGGAAGGTTTTGTCTTCCTAATATGTTATATTTTTTTGAAGGTGTGAATAAACAGGTAGACAAAGGTGAGCTGGTCAATATAGTGTACCTGGATTTTCAGAAAGCATTTGACTAGATCCATCATGAGAGACTCTTGGCAAAATTAAAAAGTTATGGGATAGGAGGCAGTGTACTATTGAGGATCAGGGAAAAGAAAGAAGAGGGTAGGACTAAATGGTCAATTTTCCCCAATAGAGAAAGGTGAATATTGGAGTACCATAGGAATCTGTTCTGGATCCACTGCTTTTTAACACATTCATAAATGATCTAGAAATGGGAATAATGAGTGAGATAATCAAATATGCAGATGACAAAAAATTATTCGAAGTTGTTAAAACCCAAGAGTATTGTGAAAATTTGCAAGAGGACCTTCATAAACTGGAGAATGGACATTCAAATGGCATATCAAATTTAATGTGGACAAGTGCAAAGTTATGCACCTAGGAAAGAATAACCCAAACTATGGTTATATAATGCAAGGTTCCACATTAGGAACCACCACCCAGGAAAAAGATTTAGGCATCATAATGGATAACATGTTGAAACCCTCTGCCCAGAGTGCAGCAGCGGCCAAGAAGGCAAATAGAATGCTAGGAATCATAAGGAAAGGAATGGAGAATAAAACAAAGGATATTAAAATGCCTCTGTATCGTTCCATGGTGCGACCGCACCATGAATATTGTGTGCAATTCTGGTCGCCATATGGATATAGCGGAATTAGAAAAGGTACAGAGAAGAGCCACCAAAATGGTAAAGAAGGATACCCCTATAAGGAAAGACTTAAAATGTTGAGGCTCTTTAACCTGGAAAAGAGACGGCTGAGGGGAGATATGATAGAGGTCTATACATTAATGAAGCTGTTAGTATAGTTGGGTTTAAAAAAGGTTTGGAGAAGTTCCTGGAAGAAAGGTCCATAAACCATTATTAAAGAGGAACTGGGAAACCCACTGCTTGCCCAATGCAAGCATTGTGGAACCTGTGTGTCTTTTTGGGAATATGCTAGTTACTTGTGACCTGGATTGGCCACTATTGGAAACAGGATACTGGGCTTGATGGCTGTTGACCTGATCCAGTATGGCATTTCTTATGTTCTTATTTTGGTAGTGAGTAAAGGTTCTTTGATATAGGTGATATATATGGTCAAATCTGGATGCACCAATTATTATTCTTGTGGCAGTATTTTGGGCCATTTGCAGAGGGTATAGTGTATGTTTTGGGAGGCCTTGATATATCATATTACAATAGTCTAGGTGGGGTGTTATGACTGCCTGACAAACAGATCTAAAATCACTAGTATCCAGTAGTGGGCACAGGTTTTGTAATATTCTCATCTTGTGGTATGCTGCATTAGCTGTTCTTTTGATATGTGAAAGCATATTTAGGTACTGATCAAGCATGATATTCAGATATTTAACCTCCTTTTTAACGATCAACTCTGTGTCATTAAATCTTATCTTGGTGGGGGGGAGGGAGGGTGAACGTCGAGTCTTGTTACTGTATATGAAGCACTTTGGATTTATTGTAGCTTACCAAGAAGTTTATGTTTGTGAGGTATTGTGTGATTGTTTTGGAACTGGCTGTGATGGTTATGTAGTCAGGAGTTTTTGTGGAGAATGGGAAGTAGATCATGATGTTGTCTGCATATATATGCTATAGAACGTCATGTTTTCCTAGTATTTCACATATTGGTTGTATGTAAATGTTAAAGAGGACAGCAGGTAATGCAGGCCCCTGAGGCACACTTTGACATTGCTTTAATGGGCTTGATGTGAGTGTGCCAACTTTGACTTACTGCCAATCCAGTGTTGTATCATGGAGGCCAACTTCCTGCAGTCTGGTTATAAGAGTATGGTGGTTTATGGAGTCAAATGTGGCAGAGATATCAAGAAATATCATAATGAATCCTTGCCCAGATATTTTTATTATTCTGACTAATGTGGTCAAATAGGGTTATGTGGAGTATCTCAACACTATGGTATGGACGGAAGCCATGCTGTTGTTGATGTAGGGGTGCATGAATATTGATGTGTTCTTGAAACTGATGCTGTAGCACTTTTCTATTATCTTGGTGATGAATGAAATACTTGAGATGGGTCTATAGGAAATGGGTGTTGTTTGGTAGAGTGATGATTTTTTTAGTATTGGTCTGATAGATGTCTTCTTGAGAGAAGAGGGCATGTAGCCTTAAGAGAGTGAGGAATGGACAATTTTTTTAATTAATGGGGATAATTCAGCTCTTGCGATCTTAATCCATGACACTGGGCAAGGTCTAATGGGGATGTGGTAGTGTTAATAATTGAGATGATGTCAATGAGTTCCTCAGTTGATATTTTTTTGAACATGTCCCATCTACAGATGTGATTTGTTATGGTTGGGCTGTGAATAGTAATGGTGTTGGGGTGGGTTGGATTGAACTTGCTGTGAAGATAGTTAGCCATTGCTTAAGTGTTAAGTGTTAATGCTGAGATTAGCATCTTGAGTGGGGTCTTTTGTGAATGAATTTGCATTAGAGAATAGCTTTCTGGGGTAGTTAAGTGATTTCATTATAATGTTTGAATGGTACTCCCTTCTACATTTGTTTATTAGTGAGGTGTATTCCTTTTATTTAGTTGAGTATTCATCTCTGAGGTTGGTGTCATTTGTTTCCCTCCATCATTTTTCAAGTTGCCTGGGTTTTCATTTTAGTTCCTTTACTTTGTTGGAATACTAAGGGGCACATTGGTGGTTGATAGTTCTGTTATTGTTTTTTTGTGGTGGGGCAATACCAGCAGAGGCTATTGCACTGCTTCAGTTCTGGATCGGGTAATTTAGGGCAGGTATTTCCATAGGTTTGGACATACATGACTTAGGAAGGACTGCTTTTCAAATAGCTTAAAGTGACACTTGTTCTGTGAGTTTCCATTTTTGTGATTATGGATGCCTTGTGGTAATGTGAAGGTAATGATGGTGTGATCAGACCAAGGAACTGGGGAGATGTCAGGCATCAGTTGGAGATGATCACTTATTAAATGACATAAGGCAAAAATAAAATCAAATCCCTCCTTTTTTATCGGTGGGGTCTTTTATGAGTTATTTTAGTTGGAGGACCAGCATTGCATTGAGGAAGGAATTCAGATACTGTCCTCATCTCTACCACCTCCATTGGGAAACTATTCTACGCATCTTCCTCTCTTTCCATAAAGAAATATTTCTGCATATTACTCCTGAGTCTACCCCCTTTCACCCTCATTCTATGTCCCCTCATAGCAGAGCTTGCTTTCAATCAAAAGAGGATCTCCTCCTGTACTTGTATGCCACGGAGGTATTTAAACGTCTCAGTCATATCACTTCTATCCCATCTTTCCTCTAAAGCAGAGGTTCTCAACTCCAGTCCTGGAGGGCCAAACACCATTCAGATTTTCAGGCTGTCCCTAATGAATATGCATGAGATACATTTGAATACAATTGGGGGCAGTGCATGCAAATGCATCTCATGCATATTTATTAGGGACAGCCTGAAAACCTGAATGGTGTTTGGCCCTCCAGGACTGGAGTTGGGAACCTCTGCCCTAAATGAAGGGGTAACTAGCAAATTTTATAATGATGAACAGGAAGATGATAGGGAACTAACAGCTTGGACAGATACAGAGGGGACAGCAAAGTGTTTTAAGGGTTAGAACTAGGAGTTTGAATTGCAAATCAGTAAAAGACAAAGAGCCAGTGTTATTCTATGAGAAAAGGAGACATGAACGTATTTATGAGTGGTGTAGATAATATGAATAGCACTATTTTGAATACTCTGAAGTCTTTTGATGGTGCAGAGGTGGAGACCAACAAAAATACAATTACAGTAGTCTAATCAGCTAAGTACAAGGCATGGACTAAAGTGAGAAAGTCCTTTTTGTTAAATGGCAAGTCTATCATTAAGAGGGATGGCCACTGGTATAATTGTTGATCAGCCAAATATTTACCAGTGTACCAGTGTAGTGAAGCAGATAGCACCATTGCATAAACAAATACAGAGCTGCCAAGTTACCCAATTCCAGAAGAGAGCTTTTAAGCCAGTCCTGGATTTCTGTCATCTTCATCTTGGTGCATTATGGGATCACTGACTTCAATGGGTAGAATCTGGGACTGCAAAAACACTGTTGTTCTGGATGTAAATTTAATACCATGATGAAACAAAGTGTCTCCCTCTTGGAACTAAGTAACTTATCAGCTCTGCAAATAAAGCTAGGTACCCAGAGCTCACTCTGATCTTCTGCTGGCCCAATCATTTTATAAAGTGAAGCACTGACACTGGCAACTTGCTTTATTCATATATTAAGCAGTGTCATCAGTTTAACTAGTGCAGCTGAATAGACAACTGTCTGGTGGCAGAAAGCTTTTGCCTGAACTATGTCCAGAATAGCTCCTAGGAAAATTGTTCATCGGTTGGACTGCTGATTTCTCAAAGATGATGATGATGAATCCTATTCTCTGAAGAAGGCACATTGTATCATCTCTGAGGATCAGAGCAAGGTTTTCTGAGAAAGCTGATAGAAGTCCGCCATCAAGGTATAGAAAGGTTAGCTGATCCCACCTCAACAAGTGAAGGGCCGTAACCATGAAGCACTGGATGAAAACTCTGGGGGCTGATGAGAAGCCAGAAGGAAGGACTTTGTACTGATCATAGTCTCTGTGCAGAAGAAACTGGGGGTATTTTCTGCAATGTGGATGGAATGGGATACAGTATGTGCATAAGCATCTTTGAGATTCAATGAGCTAGTGTCCCTTCTTCAATTAAGGGAGAATGAAAGGTAAGAGGGTTTATCTTTAATTCCTCTTTGCACAGGAACAGGTTAAGATCCCTAAGCCTCCTGTCTTCTTGGGGATCAAGGACCTAGAGTAGAAGCCTTGATTTCTTTCCTGAGCTGGAACTGGACCTATTGTGATGGGTTACATAAAAAAATTGACTTCTTCCTGAAGCAGGTGGTTATGGGCTTGAAGCACAGAGAGTGAAATGTGAGGTGTAGCCTAGAATACAAATGTATGCAGAACACATAGCTATTAGAGCAGAGAGGTAGCCTAATGGTTAGAGCACTGGCTTGGGACCCAACACACCAAAGATCAATTCCCACTAGCACTCCTTGTAGCTTTGGGTAAATCACTTAACCCTCTGTTGCCTCAGAAAAATCCAAGTTATCAATATCTCTGTTTAATGTACATTGCCAAGTAAACTACCTTGACTGAAATAATAAAGTAGCATGAAAATAAATGTATCTCTTATATCTGAACAAATAGGGGTGACCTACACAGAGTAGCAAGTGCAACTACTCTTGCCACCTTGCTGAGCAGACTAGATAGACCATGCTGTTCTTTATCTACCATCATATACTATGGGGCATGTTTACTAAAACCCCGGTAGAGTGCGGGCCCCGGTAGTGTGCGGGTGCCATATAAGGAGTGGGCATTCCGTCCTGAAAAAGAAAAGCCGGAATTTACATATGCGCTAAGGTGCACGGCGCCCATGTGCGCCGCGCACCTTAGCGCATGAGAAAGCTGCGTGAGAGGGATAAGTGGCGTGCTGAAGTACAAGAAAAAGAACAGAGCCACAGCACAATGGTTAAGACACTGACCAACAGTGCAGGGATCATGGGTTCAACCCCCACAGTGCCAATGAAGACAGCTGGCTGAGGCATTAATTTATGAGGCACAGAAATACTGGGCAGCATAAGGGGGCGCGCTAATGTTTTTGGCGGCATAAGGCGGCGCGCTGTTTATGGAGGCATTATAATACTGGGCGGTATAAGTGGCGCGCTGATGTACAAGAAAAAAAGCAGAACCACAGCACAATGGTTAAGACACTGACCAACAGTGCAGGGATCAGGGGTTCAATCCCCCAAAGTGCCCAATGGAGACAGCTGGTGGAGGCATTTAAATGATGGGCGGTATAAGGCAATGGGCAAAAAGTGGTGCGCTAATGTTTTAGGAGGCTTTTTAATACTGGGCGGCTGATGTACAATCACAGAAACAGAGCTACAGCACAATGGTTAAGACACTGACCAATGGTGCAGGGATCAGGGGTTCAATCCTCCAAAATGCCCAATGAACAAGGCTGGCTGAGGCATAACATATTAAGGGAAAGATTGCTTTAGGAGGCATTTTATTCATATTTTAATTATCACTACTAGCAAACGCACTCCCAAAGCGTGTTAACATAAGGTGCCCTATAAGGCACATTTTAAAGTGCACTGTCAGCCAAGGCACCCTAGAATGTTGCTTATAGTGCGCTTTAGAGGGTGCCGTGTGAGGTACCGCAAGGTCAGTGTACTGTTTTTTATGGCAGCACTGTGCAGTTTAAGGAATGAAAAGCATAAGTAGGTGCGCTGACAGGCAAGGAGGAGCAGCAGTGGAGCACAATGGTTAAGGCACTGACTGCTGATACAGGGGTCATGAGTTTGCTCCCCAGTGTGCCTAATACGTAAGGCTGGCTGTGGCATCAGCTTTGCATTGTACATATTTTGTCCTGCAGCACTTTAATGTTATGTTATTAATTGCTGCCAGCAAACACGCCCTCACGTGCCGTAATTGAAGGTGCCGTATAAGGCACCCTATAAGGCACTCCATAGGGCACATTAGAAATTGCACTGTCCACCACAGCACCCTAAAATGTCCCCTATAGTGCACCCTATAGGTTGCATCACAGGATATTGTATAGTGCACCTTATATGGACGGGAACCATAAGGTGCCCTATAGGGCGCCCTATAAAGCACCCTCAGAGGCACCTTATGGGTACAGTACGCTGAGGGTGTTTTTGCTGGCATCAAAATATGTACATTAAAGAAAATGCATTGGACAACCCTATCAAATAGCCCCACTGTGTGTTTGAACCCATGACCTCTGGCTTCAGAGGCAGTGAAGTAACCATTGGGCTACAGCTCTATAGCTGCTAGCAAGGCCCTGGCTGGCTGCAGAGAGCATGCACGTCACCACACAGACAGTCTGCTGTGGTCACCAGGATAGGGTTAGCCCACCCATACCCATGATGCACTGCACATGCAAATCAGCTGTCCACAGATTAACACAAGATGGGCAATGCACCCCCACAGCACCTCGGCCTGGTAGAGGGAGGTGACATGTGCACCCACACACCACCTCGGCCTGGTAGGGGGTACTGACCGTGGGTTTTACTGGCACAGAGTAGCTACACACCGTCACATTGTGCGGGTACTGTGCTCACCCTGAGGGTGCAATAAGGCGCCCAGGACCAGGTCCACAACACCTTCCATGGCTGAAAGAGGCCATGCTGGAGATCCAAAGCATTGTTAATGTGTGAGATAAGTAGTTCCTGCACAAACACCTTGGATATTTCTGTCTGACTCAGTCAGGTGTAGCCCCCATGGACCCCTAGGTGGGCCATGCACCACCAACCCCCCCCCCCTCCCCCAGGGCCAAGGGTGGCAAACAGGGCCCCCTATCAATAGATCCACATTCTACCTCCCTGCAAAGATGGCAGTAAAGGGGTCCATCAACCCCAGTCCTGCTGAGGAGCAGACACCCCACAGGGCAGTCAATGCAGCTCTATACACATCCATACACAATAGCAGACAGATATTAGGCCTGGATACGGTGAGCTTCACCCCACCACTATCTGATATTCCCCTGGTGCAAGTCATCAGCCACCACACCCTGCAAGCTGCTCCATCACAACACATACCAGCTGCAAACAGTGTGCTAGTTAGTCCCCAGTGGAGATGCATGCACCCACCCAGAACTGGGATGTCAGCATACACAGCAAGCAGATAAATCAGTGACTGGACCCCAAAAGGAAACCCATATATATCCATATCCATATCCATATCCATATCCATATCCATATCTATATATATATCACATGAGAGAAATACTATATAGCACTATGGGGGTGCCTAGCCATGCTGTGGTCACTGCACAGTCAGGGTGAGAGTGATCTCTCAGCAGGACATACTGAGGTCACCCTGTCTGTGTAGGTGGTGGCCAGGCACTAAAATGTCCCAGTCAGTGCCCTATGCCCTGTGCAGATGCACCCTGGCCAGGCCACACTGTCCGGCCTATACCCATGGTACCTTGCTCCTCATTATGCACATTAGCAGCCCAAAACTGGCAACATTGCTGGCAGTGTGGGCTGTGGAAGGTGTTTGCAGCCACCACACACTGGATAGGCAGACAGCCACCCCCACACCTATGCCAGCATTGTGCTACTATAGAGGGGTTCAGCAGCCATACCCACCACACCAGTCCTGGGCACAGTACAGGCATGGATATGGTATGCACTACTGTTGGGGGTCACTCCCCAGGGTGGTAAACACTGTCAGAGACCAGACCTGCAGCGCACACCGCAGACATCACAATGATTGGTATGGTGGAGATCAATGAGCTAAATGTGCTTAACGTAGGAATTGATATCTGCCAGTTATCATGGGCAACGTTTGATAGCTGTGTACCATATACCCAGGTGTAGGGTGGCAGTGCTAAGGTATGCAACTGCTAGTATTGGGAGATACAGGCAGGGCCCAATGTCCTGCCTCTCCAGGAGGCATTGGCCAATGGGGCCTGTGGGGGTGTGTGGGGGTGTGTCTGGCCCTGTTGGCTGCTGCTTTACGGCAGAGTTTCCCAACTCCAGTCCTGGTGTTCCAACCACTGTTCAGGTTTTCATGCTGTCCCTCATAAATATGCATGAGCTACATCTGCATACCATGGGGGTGGTGCATAGATATGCAGCAGAGGCATCTTTATTAGAGGCAGCATGGAACCTGAATGGTGTGGGGCCCTCCAGGACTGCATTTGGGAGACTCTGCTCTAGGTAATGCTGCTGTTTATGGTGTCTGTGTTTGGTGTGGTAAAATATAGGCGTATGAACCATGCGTATGTTCTCAGCAATAAAGGTTTGTCCGTACTATCACGGTTTAGTTGTAGGAAAAATATGTGGACTGGATTGGCAGTAGCCCCAGCTGGGCTTTGAATCTGTGACCTTCTGTTCCTGCACACACTGTCTGTGTGCACTGCACCACTGTGTTGCCACAGATATGCTGCCTTCCCTGGGGAGTCCATGACTGTACATCCGACAGAGCCTGTCTGTTGCGGTGGATGGTGCCAGCCCCCACAGGCCTAGGCCACTGTCTGCTTTGGTTTGCAGCCACTGCCCCCTCCACCACCTGTACCCTTCCGTCAACATGCAGACATGTCCCTATCTGGGAAAAAGCATATGACCTGATTTGAGTTGTGGCACTCCAGGACTGAATTTGGTGGACTCGGCTGTACGTAATGCCCATTGTTATGATTTGTGTGCGGTGTAAGGTAAAATATAGATGTTGGAACCATGCTTATGTTCTCTGCAATAAAGGAGTGTCTTTACTATCACTGTTTAGTGTTGGATAAAACTATGGGGACTGGGTTGGCAGGAGCCCCAACTGGGATTTGAACCTGTGATCGTCTGGTCCTACAGGCACTAGCTGTGTCTGCTGCACCACACTGTGGCCACAAAGACAGTGCAGTCTCTGGAGATAGGACACCTGGCCACACGAGTCAGACACCCTGCTCTGCACAATTTTACTGTGGGCTCATTTACCTTGTATGGGGACAAACGTGCAAATAAACCTATAAAATGACCTCGAAAAAAGGGGGAAAAAACCAACACCAGCTGGGCAACAGTGATAGCAATGGCCAACATAAAAAACACTCCCAGGAAAGCTCCAAATAAATGAAGTGATTTTTGAAAGAGTCTACGGAGCATAGACCCTTCCAAAAATCATTTCTTTTTTTTGGAGCTTTCCTGGGAGTGTTTTTTATGGTTGCCCATTAATATCACTGTTGCCCAGCTGGATTATAATTTATTTGGAATTTCTTGTGGTCATTTTCCATTTATATTTGCTATTTTGTTCTGTGCACATGTATCACACTGCTCACGTTTTTCAGGTTTCCCCGGTTTTGCTGTACATTGCTGACGGAAATGGTTTCTCTTCCCTTTAAATCGGCTCTAACGCGAGGGTTTCACTCTCGGTATTTTTTTGCCCGAAATTCAGCCCCGCTCCTGTGCGGGGAGCCTCTCCCCTCCCACTTGCCACCCATTGACCCCATCCCTCCGCCCCTCGGGGGCCTTCCTCCGCCCTCCGTACGCCTTTCCCCGCCTCTATCGCACATCAGCGCCCCACACACGTGCGCGCGCCCGTTAATGTGATGCGCACGCATGCGGGGCACTTAAGAGCACTTAAGTGCATCATTATCGTATGCTACTGTGCGCCGCGCACGTGAGCGCGGTTTAGTAAACATACCCCATGTTAGAACATAAGAACATAAGACATGCCATACTGGGTCAGACCGAGGTCCATCAAGCTCAATATCCTGTTTCCAACAGTGGCCAATCTAGGTCATACGTACCTAGCAATATCCCCAAAAGACACAGGTTCCACAATGCTTGTACTGGGTCAAGCATTGATATCCTGGGTCCCTTTTTAATAGTGGTTTATGGACCTTTCCTCCAGGAACTTGTCCAAACCTTTTTTAAACCCAGCTATACTAACAGCCCTAACTACATCCTCCGGTAACAGATTCCAGAGTTTGATTACACGTTGAGTGAAAAAATATTTTCTCTTATTTGTCTTAAATAGTTTACCCTGTAGCCTCATTACATGTCCCCTAGTCTTTCTATACTCTGATAGCGTAAACAATTGATCCACGTTTATCCGTTCCACTCCATTCATTAATTTATAGACCTCTATCATATCTCCCCTCAGCCGTCTCTTCTCCAGGCTAAAGAGCCCTAACCTTCTTAGCCTCTCTTCATAGGAGTAGCCTTCCATCCCCTTCACCAATTTGGTGGCTCTTCTCTGTACTTTTTCTAATAACACTATGCCCTTTTTAAGATACGGTGACCAGAATTGCACACAATATTCAAGGTGCGGTCGTACCATGGAGCGATACAGAGGCATTATAACATCCTTTGTTTTATTCTCCATCCCTTTCCTTATGATACCTAGCATTCTATTTGCTTTCTTGGCCGCCGCTGCACACTGGGCGGAGGGTTTTAACATGTTATCCACGATGACTCCTAAATCTTTTTCCTGGGTGGTGGTTTCTAATGTGGAGCCTTGCATCGTGTAACTATAGTGTGGGTTGTTCTTTCCTAGGTGCATAACTTTGCATTTGTCCACATTAAATTTCATCTGCCATTTGGATGCCCAGTCTTCCAATTTATCCAAATCCTCCTGCAGTTTTCCACAATCCTCTTGGGTTTTAACAACTTTAAACAGTTTTGTGTCATCTGCAAATTTGATAACCTCACTAGTTATTCCCTTTTCCAGGTCATTTATGAATATGTCAAAAAGCAGCGGACCCAGTACAGATCCCTGGGGTACTCCACTATTCACCTTTTTCCATTGGGAATATTGGCCATTTAGCCCTACCCTCTGCTTTCTATCTTTTAATCAGTTCCCGATCCACAATAGTACACTGCCTCCTATCCCATGACTTTTTAGCTTCGCCAAAAGTCTCTGATGGGGGACTTTGTCAAAAGCTTTCTGAAAGTTCAGATACACTATATCAACCGACTCACCTTTGTCTACCTGTTTATGCACACCTTCAAAAAAACATATCAGATTAGTAAGACAAGATCTTCCTTGTCTAAAGCCATGTTGGCTGTCTCCCATTAGGCCATGACTATCTACATGCTGTGTAATTTTGTTCTTTATGATGGTTTCTACCATTTTCCCTGGTACTGACGTCAGGCTCACCGGTCTGTAATTTCCTGGGTCACCCCTGGAACCCTTTTTAAAAATTGGTGTTATATTGGCGACCCTCCAATCTTCAGGTATTAAAGATGATTTTAATGAAAGTTCACAGATTACCAATAGCAGGTCTGCAATCTCATATTTCAGTTCTTTCAACACTCTGGGATGTATACCATCCAGTCCAGGTGATTTGCTACTATTCAGTTTATCAAATAGTTGTAATATATCTTCCCGGTGTAGCGATATTTCTCTCAATTCCTCTGCAGTATCACCTTTAAATACCACTTCAGTCTTGGGTAACATCCCTACATCTTCCTCAGTAAAGACCGAAGAAAAGAATTCATTCAGTCTCTCTGCTATAGCCTTGTTTCCTCTTACTGCCCCTTTTACCCCTCTATCATCTAATGGTCCAATTGACTCTCTCACAGGCCTTTTGCTACGAATGTACTTGAAAAAGTCTTTATTTCGTGTTTTTGCTTCTGTAGCAAGTTTCTTCTCAAATTCCCGCTTTGCCTGCCTTATCAATGCTTTGCATTTTACTTGCCAGTGCTTGTGCTGTTTCCAGTTTTCATCATTTGGCTCTTTTTCCATTTCCTGAAGGTTGCTTTTTTGGCAGCAACAGCCTCTCTGACCTCACCTTTAAACCATGCTGGCAGTTTTTTGGACTTTCTTCCACTTTTCCTAATGCGTGGAATACAGCTGGTCTGGGCTTCGAGGATAGTATTTTTAAATAACACCCACGTTTGCTGTAAGTCTTTAACCTTTGGAACCGCTCCTTTTAGTTTTTTCCTAACTATATTCCTCATTCTATCATAGTCTCCCTTTTGAAAGTTAAAAGGTAGTACTGTGGATGCCTTTACTATCTGTCCTCCACTAATTAAATCAAACATGATCATACTATGATCACTATTGCCAAGTGGTCCCAACGCCCTTATTTCTTGCACCAGATCTGGCGTTCCACTAAGGACTAGGTCCAGTATGGCTTCCCCTCTGGTCGGTTCATGAACCAGCTGCTCCAAGAAGCAGTCATTTATTCCATCTAGAAACTTTATCTCTTTAGCTTGTCCTGCTGTGACACTGACCCAGTCGATACCGGGGTAATTGAAATCACCCATTATTACTACTCTGTTGTGACTTTTGTTAGCTTCCTTGATTTCTTTGAGCATTTCATCATCCATTTGTTCATTCTGGCCAGGCGGTCAATAGTATACTCCAACTGCCATCATCTTCCCCTTCATAAATGGAATTTCAATCCATAGAGATTCTACAGCAAATTTTGTTCCCTGCAAAACTTTAATCCTTTCTGACTCAATGCCCTCTCTAACATAGAGCGCAACCCCTCCACCAATTTGATCAGCTCTATCATTACGATATAGTGTGTATCCAGGTATCACAGTGTCCCACTGGTTATCCTCCTTCCACCATGTCTCTGAGAGTGCAATCATATCTAACCTCTCATTTAGTGCTATATATTCTAACTCTCCCATCTTATTGTTTAGACTTCTAGCATTGGCATACAAGCATTTTAGAGACTGTATTTTATTCATATTAATCTGGCTATTGGTAGGCAGGGGTAATTTGGAATCTTTATGCTCTGTCTGCTCCTTACTCAAGGGCATTTGGGCTACTATACTCCCTTTTGGAACCTCACTGCTTTTGGTAGTATCCTTCAAGGATACCTTTGTCCGAACCATGCACTCCTGGGTGACTGTCGGCTTTCCCCTAATTTCTAGTTTAAAAGCTTCTCTATCTCTTTTTTAAAGGTTAATGCCAGCAGTCTGGTCCCATCCTGATTAAGGTGAAGCCCATCCCTTCAGAAGAGCCCCCCTTTCCCCAGAATGTTCCCCAGTTCCTAACAAATCCAAAACCCTCATCCTTGCACCATTGTCTCATCTACGCATTGAGACTCCGGAGCTCTGCCTGTCTTTTGGGTCCTGCACGTGGAACAGGAAGCATTTCGGAGAATGCTATCCTGGAAGTTCTGGATTTCAACTTCCTACCTAAAAGCTTAAATTTAGCCTCCAGAACTTCCCTACCACATTTTCCTATGTCATTGGTACCAACATGTACCAAGACAGCAGACTCCTCCCCAGCACTATCCATGATCCTATCTAGGCGGTGCGTGAGGTCCGCTACCTTCGCACCAGGCAGGCATGTTACCAGGCGATCCTCACGTCCACCAGCCACCCAGCTATCTACATTCCTAATGATTGAATCACCAACTATAACAGCTGTCCTGACCCTCCCCTCATGGGGACATGTCCCTGGAGAAACGTCCTCGGTGCGAGAGGGTTTTACATCACCTGGAGGACAGGTCCTAGTTACAGGATCACTTCCTGCCACACCAGGGTGATGCTCTCCTGTCACGTGACCTCTCTCCTCCATGGCAACAGGGATGCTGCCAGACTGGAGGTGGGACTTCAGGACTATATCCCCGTAGGTCTCGTCCATGTACTATATTGCACTATGGGGTATGTTTACTAAAGTGAACTATCTGGTAGTTTAGGGCTTAGCATGCACTTTGCTCTAGTGTCAAAAATCCCACACCATCCCAGCTACATATAGTGGAGTGGGGAATGGACAAGGCAGGAGAGGAACGAAAACATTGCTAGTGCATCTTGACTAGTGTAGGCATTAGGAGCCCATGTAAACTGTGCTTGCTGCCCTTAAAATGACTGCACTTACCACAACCTGGATAGCGCGAAGTGCCATCTTGGGCCTATGCTAACTGCAAAGGGACAGATGCACATGCCCTCTGAAGCTATTATTGCAAGGAAAATGTGCCTGACTCTAAAGGGATGAAACCATAGTCATGGTTAAATATAGGTTGAAGCAATGAAGACATAAGTTTGAGCAATGGAAGTCTTTGTATGTGGCTAAAATTTCAAATGGATGGTGTTGTAGTGTGGTGTGCAGTGGGAAGGGGTTTTTCTTTAAAATACAGAACAGACAGCAAAATCAGCTTTATTCTGTCCCATCTTGTTAAACCCCCACAAAGCTGGTTTCCACGGCCCTTCATGCAGCCCCATTTAAAGTTCCTACCTCAGAACTCCTTTGCACAGCTTGCCTTGGAAGGACTGCGGGCTCCACAGGCCTCTCTCCCTCCTGCAGCCTGCTGAATTCTTAACCTCTTCCTGTAAGCTACACCCTCCAAGCCCTGAACTCTGGGCTGCAGACTCTCTTAAAGGGGACTATGATAATCCCTTTTGAGAGGGATGAGTAAGATTCTATAGACCCCCATCACATATGGACATTAGCTTTCGGATTAATGTCTGGGAGCTCTTCTATTCAGCGAGTTCTCAGATAAGTATTTTCAGTTACAAACTTCTAAGCTATGGTCAATTGGAAGTTATCATTATTAAAGAATTGTACATTCATTTACTTTTAAAGGATTCAAGAGATTATATAGAATCCACTGGACTGAAGCATAGATGACTGATTATTTTATAGCTGCTATTGGGGAAATACAGGGTTTAAGAGTTTCTTGTATAGACATGCATATTCAAGGAATAATTTGTGGCTGAATGCTTTGATTGTGTTCTGTCTAAAATTTAATATTACTATAAGAATGATATTACTTTTTTGAATAACATCAGTGTTCAAGCAGCAATCTTTGGAGAATATCTTGATAATTCTATAAATGTCATATCTTATCATTGTTTCTTGGTTTCTTGATCTAAGTCTTGGGTAGTGTTTTCTAAGGAATATGCAATGCAATGTGTTTTATAATAAGTGCATTGCAGTTTGGTAACAGTTCTGCTCTTTGGTCTTATATAATTGTATGTAATGTGGCTACAGTGACTAACCTTTGAGAACTGTGGACCTTTCATCAGGTCAGCGCATAATGAATTAGGCATGAAGTCGCCTCTATATATAAATAAATTAAAGCTATCTAGTATTTGAGCTTCATGTCTAGCTCATCTTTCACTGATTTAATGAAGAGGAAAGCTAGATACAAATTATTGGTAGTTCAATAGAAATATATCATCTTATTTTCTGGGCTTTATTTCTGTGTATTAGAAATAAAAGTATTGAATTCGAGCATCTGAACACTTAGACAAGAAGAATGAATAAGGAAAATACAGGCTTAGCAAAAAGGCCATTACTACCTGCAATTTTATTATCAATTTACTGCTCTTAAGTAAAATTAGTAAGAAATTGTATTCAAGCAAGTCCATAAATTTTGATGTTACATGAGGCAACTGGGAAGACGAGGCGAATTTTCAACAGCAACTTATCCATCTCAAGCTATACAGATAATTTAGCCATATAGCTTTATTTGGATTTTATAGTGGTATCCATTTATCTTAGTGCCACTGAAAATGCAAGTAATCAGATATATAATCTGCATATATTTATCCCTATTTCTATGGATGAGATATGTGAATAAATGTATCCACATAGTAGGTGAATATTGCTTCTATATGAATAAATTGAGACCATGACCATGGAACACCCATCCTCAAGATATATGGATACAGTTTGGGTATATATTGACTAAACGTTATCCATATATCAGCCCAGCATTTATGATGTCAGCACTGATGATGTCTGCATAAGTGGTTTTTTTATGACTACTACTACTACTACTAATCATTTGTATAATGCTACAAGGAGCACACAGCTTTGTACATACACATAAGAGACAGTCCCTTCTCAATAGAGCTTACAATCTAAGCAAAACAAATGCAACAAACAGGGGAGAAGAGATGGTTCTAACACACATGGGCGATATCAGCTGCATAGTATTCATCAACTAATTGTTTTTGGTCTGAGTAACTGAGAAATAACAAAATCCACAGAGGAATAGAAGTAAATAATGCAAAATCATTCTATCTGTGAGATACTCTGGGCATACCAGCAGTGAATATACTAGGTGGCTTTGGAGGTTTTGATTATTTGCCTTTTCCTAATAAGGTGAATTGCATGTACAGGTATATAAGTTATTTCCTTACCCAAGACTAGTTTATAATCAAGTTGTAATGGAAGTGACTTGCCCAAGGTCACACACATTCTCAAGAGAAGTGAGATTTAACTCTGGCCTGTTTCACACTTTTCTTCTTTAAGTGCTAAACTTCCTCCACTCCATGTTCTGGACATCTATGCTTGGGTTGGGTCAATTATACTTAGTCATATGAATCCAATCATTTTTTGATTCTACCTTTTGCCTGTTATGGTTATGTTGTAGCAACATGTGGTTATCTTGCATCTCTGTAGATAAACTTTGGATTATCAATGAATACGTGGGGGTAGGGGAGGGAACAAACAGATGAGAGAAAAAGCACAAGAGAAAAGTTAAGATATATTTAGCTGTTTGGAGAGTTCTTCCAATGCTTATGAGTTCTTCCACAGACTCTAAGCTAAACTAAAGATTTTTGTAAGGCAGCTAGCAACTTGGACAATTAATTAAAGTTGCTCCTTTGGATATTATTCACAGTTGTAGTAGACAATCTGTATGTTAGTCTGGAAAGAGGAAATATAAAATCTATTTACACTGGTGTGATATAGAGACCTCCCTTACAGGCAAAAGAAAGAGATTTAATTGAAAACATTCACAATATTGCATTGAAAACTGAAGTACTATTAGTAGTACTGGAAACTCCTCCTACTGACCTATTCTCCTCTCCTTTTGGTTATGATGTTCCAGTTCTCTGCACCTTAATCTTGAGCACTTGGTTTCTTCCATACCACTCTTCCCTTTTGGTGAACCATCCTTTGATACCTGTTCTTCACCACTTAAGTACTTTAATGAGTCCAATTATTTCCTATGGCAGAATTTCCTTTCTCCTCTACCAATGTCCTTCCCCAGAGGACTTGATTGTGAAGGTGTTGCAAGCACTGTTCCCCGGACCTGTGATAGACAATACCCTTTGCTCTGGCAGTTCTGGTATTTGACATCCATTGGCTTCCTTCTCTTCTTAGACGGGTAACTGCTGAAAATGTAGGGCTCGATATTGCAAGGCATTTACACGGTTTACAGAGATGTAAACCATGTAAATGTCCCTAAGCAGGATATTCAATGGCACAAACACAGTTAGTGCCACTGAATATCCCAGAGTAATGCTGCTATACGCCTTGATGCTACTTGCTTAGCCTCGGGGTGTGGGCGTGGCAAAAGCTGCCCTAACCTTTACAACCAAAGCTAACCAGGCAGTGGATGAATATCGCCACTGCATGATTAGCCTCTGCGCCATGTGTTGCTGTGTGGTAAATCTAAATATTCAATGCTGGTGGCTGGAATGGGCATTACCTCTACATGAATGATAGCAGAGTTAAAGACAGACAAGGTATGGGTAAGAAAAATGACACATTTGGAATAGAAGGATAACAGACCACTGGCACACCCCATCTCTTGACAAGTCAAAACTTTGCCATCATAACTCACATCTTTATAACAGCATTTTTGATTAATATGACAAGTTAAGTCACCATCCAGACACCCCGAACTAAAACTATGGCTATTTCCACATAGCAAAGCACCCTCACATTTGTTATATTATGAAGCAGCATAAGGCTTTCCTTGTTTCACTGTACAAAAAGGATCTCAACATTAGTAATAATGCAAGTTCTCCACTTACAAGAGGTTCCAGCTACAGGGGATATGGTATCAGTAGTGGGATGCAAATATCTCTAGCACATTCAGTGTCAACTTCACATAACCCTGGCACAACTCAGATGGAAGTGATAAAGTACAGAAACAACTTTGCAATTTGTATTGCAGCAGCCAGCACAGATTTGCAAATAAGTACACTTAGGAATTCATTCTGAAACACAAATAAGCCACATGGATATGTAAGAAAAATGTCTACATCCATAGTCTGTAAAGCAGACCCCATGTACGTACATGCTGCAGAGATGGGGATCCTAGAACATGCAAGTGAGGGGCAGGATGAGTGTGTTGTGCGGCGGAGATGTGTAACAGCGATTCAGGTCATGCCCATGTATAGCCATCCACGGCAATGTAAATGTGCAAAGTAGACTAGCAGAAATGTGGTATAAGGGCAGGACTTAGAAAAAAAACAACAACACAGCACACTTAGCCACTGTGACTGGAACAGCAGAAAATGGCATGGCCATAGCCAGGGAAGCAACACCAGAAGGGAGCAGCTGCCAAGTCCATGACACCCTAAGGCAGCCCAATGACTGCAAATGAGCTTGGCACTGGTGAGTGAGGCAGAAAGAGACATGGAGACAGGTAGTTGTGAAGAAAACCCATTTATTCAGGGAATAGGAGGAAGGACAGCAACTACCGCAAGCAGGATCTAACAAATGCTTGTCTCAGGTCACCCCACAGTCACACCCATGTGAATCCAGAGTGTACAACTGTGCCCAAATCACACAATCAAATGCCCTCCACAGCCTGCAGGAGAGCACCCCCAGCCACCCCCACAACTGTCAACCCCAACAACGCCACAACAGCCCCACCCCACTCCAGGGTCACATATCAGGCCCCCAATGTGAGGTCTACCTCTGCCCCTCCAACCCCTTGACTGCCACCTTGCCCTCACCCTCCCAGAGGGCACATGGGCAGGTATGGATGCCTTGGCAGGTGCTGGAGATGAGAGTGGAGAGCTATCAGACCCAGAGCTGCTGCTGTCCCTGCTGCCTTCCCTGAGATCCTCATGGAATGGTGGGAATATCAATGGCAACCACATGCTCTGAGGAACAGGTCCCAGAATGCTTGACTGTACCATGCTGATGGATCCTGCAGCTGTGGCCGCCCTCATAGTGGCACACATAGAGACCCTGCTGGTGGATGGCATAGAAGTTGGTGCATGAGAGCTTGCATCAGCAGGAGCACCAGCAGTATCAGATGCACCACTGGCAGGAGGTGGAGGCGTAGACACTGGCTGGGTGATCACAGAGGCCATTACAGGTGGAGGGATCAGGACAGGGGCTCACTGTGCCCTGTCCAGCTGGGCCATCAGCTGATCTATGCTGGTGTTGAGGCGGCACACTGAGACATCAAGGTGCTTCATAGCTGCAAGCTGGTATTCCTGGAGGGCCACACTATGGCACAGGAGCTCCAGCTTTGCCTGACCTTATTTTGCGTGCACCTCATTCTGCACCAACAGGTGCTCAGCACAGATCAGCAGCTGCTCTGACGTGCTGGTGGCAGCGATCCTGCTGTGATGCTGCACCCTGCCATCCAGGGGGCTCAGTGATGGGGCAAACTGGTCCTCACCACTCCCAGAACCAACATCGCCCTGCCGCATGCTGATGTCAGCCTCTGGTGTCACGTCAGCTGGGACAACAGGCTGAGGATCACTTCTCCTTGGGTGTATTCACAGAGGTGGCAGCAGGGGGAGCAGACTGCACCATTGGTGGAGCAGTGGGTGCTGAGGCAGGCATGGATCCAGCATCTGAATTGGCACCTGTAGACAGAAGGAGGACAGAAGTGTCCAACACTGAATGATGTACCCAGCACACACATACATGAGCAGCAGTGTAGTACAGATCCCCAAAGACATGACACCACAGAGGTGGTAAAACAGCAACAAGTGGGGTCTGGTGTCCCAGTGTGGCATGCATCAGTGTGAAACAGGAACCAGCCACACACAATAGTGCAGACCCACAACCTCAGAGCCCACCAGTGAGGCAGCAGAGGCCAACATGTCTGCATAGCATGCCTGTAGCGTGTCCCAAACACATACAAAAGGAAAAATGTGCATAGTGCAATGGTAGGTGGCAGTGGTGCCTGAACCAGAGACAGAGGTCTGGAACAAAACCCGTGTGTGAAGATGGATGACATATAGCATGCACTCACTCTGGTCCAGTGAGGACCATGAGGTGTCCAGTTGCCTGACACCATCCATGGCTGTGGGGTCCAACGTAGCCAGGACACGCTGTTCCAGGTTGTTCAACTGCTCTCCCTGCCCATCTGGTCCCACGTATTGTGCCTTCTTGCATGTGATCCTCTGCACCTGCCACCACTTCCTCTTTATATCCTCTATATCCCGGTTGTTGTGGAAGATGATGTTCAGCTTCCTGCACATCGCTAGCCACCTCCACTACCACTCATACGTGCCACCTTGGTTTCCTCCATACCCATGAAGATATCAAAATCACCCAGAATCTCCTCAATGAGGAGTGTCAGCTCCCCATCTGTGAAGTTGGGTTTATGAGAGGACACCTTTGTAGCAATGGCACAGACAAACCACAGAGTCCAGAGTCCATAAACCATGGAGGCATGTCTGCCCATGACGTACACATTTTATAGCATGTAGACGTGCAGGCGCAGAGATGTCAAATGACCAGAATATATAACACCCTTGTACATACAGAAACGTGGATGCATAAATAGCGAACCTGTCCACATCCGTGTCCATGCTCCATTGGTGATACCTGTACCCTGACCACAGCTGACACACACTTGGAGGATCCCCCAAGTGAGCTGCAACAGACTAGGTAGGTGCCAAAGAGTAAAGTTAGAAACATGTAGTTATGTGTGGCAGTGGCTATGCTCCAGTGCCCCAGTGCCCCAGATGTTAGGTATGAAGTGCTTTTGCCCATGTGGGTGACAGTGGTGGGTAAGAGTCTAAGGGCAGGGGCAAAGTGCCCTGCACAGACACATATCATGTCAGGCAGATGAGGGCAGGGGAATGGGTGTACCAGAGAGTGGGTGGCAGACAGAAGGATGAGGCAAGGCCTGCTGCTGAACGCATCCCCCAGACCCCATGCCTCCCGCATACAGGAGCAGATCTGAGGACCCTGTGGAGTGGTGATCCCAGTGCAGTGAGCAAGCCAGTGCTGCAGACATGAGCCCACTGTTCAGAACTACTCTCAATGGCACAGTGCTGTAGCACAGTGGTTCTAGACACAGCCTACCAACCCAAAGGCCAGGATTCAATCCCCACAGAGAGCCCATGTGACCAGAGGCAGCATGCTTCCACAATTCCTCCTTCACAGCTCCCATGTGTGCAGTGCGACACAGGTGTGTACTGCATAGTGTTGTCTAGTCAGTGGCCAAAAGTAATTTGTGGTGGCTATGAACGTGTCTGTAGACAGGTGTGAGAGCGATTTGTGTGTCTGTGTAGATGCAATGCCTGCCTCAGCACAGGGGAAGGGGCATGGCAGCTGATGCGCACTATCACAAATCTCTGGAATAAAATATGATTTTTTTCTTCTTTAATCGAAACCTGGCATTTCGGGAGCAGTTGTCCTCTCAACCAATACGCTGTTGTAGGTGCAGCTGGATTCCATGTGTTGTTCACAATATGTTTCCAACCTTGGCAATCAGTGGCAATATTTCTGGCCTCGTCAATGGTCAGTCACTGGTTTCTTAGATTTTCCTCGAAATGTTTGAGCCACATTTTCTTCAGTGCTGCTTGTTGAATCCTCTAGTGGATAGGTCACTCCACTGGAGGCAGCCGACTGGTGTTCATTCTGCAAATGTGGCCAAACCATTTCAGTCTGTGTTTTTGGATTTGTTCTTTGACTGAAGGTTGATGGTTGCACCTTGTCCAAATTCTCTAATTTCAATGGTGATCACAAAGAAAGACACCCAAAATCTGTCTCAGGCATCACATTTGAAAGACCTTGAGCTTGTTTATGTCAAGTATGAGCAGAGTCCATGTTTCTGAACCATACAGGAGAATTGGCAGGATTAGTATTTGGAAGAGGCAAATTTTGGTCTTGGTAGAGGTATTGGCCTTCTTCCAGAGACACCATTTGAGCGAGGCAAATGCTATTGTTGCTTGGCCAATCCTGCTGTGGACTTCAGTGGTGGATGCCACCTTCTTTTCCTGCACCAGCGATCCCAGGTATATGAATTCTGGGACCTGCTCGATTTGGATTCCATTGAGGTGAACATTGGTCTGTGATCCATCCATGGTCATAACTTTGGTCTTGTCCACATTGATTCTTAGGCCATAAGATTGGGCAATGTGAGCGATGTGGTTAAGGATGTTGGTGGCCTCTGCATCTGACATCCTATAGCACTGTCGCCTGCGAACATCAAGTCAGTCAGGAAGTTGTTCAATTCGTATTGGACCCCACATCTGCCCTCAAATGTTATCCTAATAATGGCATTGATCACAATATTGAAAAGCATGGGTGAGGCAACATTTTCCTGGTGGACTCCAGCTTGGCTAGTTCATTTTGGATCTCACACTGCCGGTTGAGCCATTGTATGATGTTTGCAGAAGCTGGATGATCTTCAGCAGTATGTGCTCATTCTCCAATGCCCTCCACAGAGTGAGCCAGTGAACACAGTCAAATGTGGATTTGAAGTCAATGAAGACAATAATGGTTCACTTTCCACACCTAACCCTTTCCTCCTCCAGTTGATGAATGGTGAATATTTGATCGGTGCAGCCCCAATGTGGCCTAAATCCTGCTTGCTGTTCTCGGCTAGTCTGTTCACAATGTTTCTGCAGCCTTGATTGTATGCTCTTCATGAACATCTTGCCAATGTTTGAAAGGATCATCCAAAGCAAAACCGTCATCCTATCATGAAATATAATTGGTGCACTATACCTACTTCCACAGGGAGAAAAAGGATCTCAGAACCAATGAGCATGTCAGATTCAGGTCTAAAACATTATTCTCAGACCAAGCTCAAGTACATCAAGGATCCAAAAAACTCCCTCATATCACATCACATCATGTTACATAATTATGCACTGTGCCAGAGTCAGCCCATTCCTCATGGGGTAGACTTACCCCCTGGGGCCCTCACAATGACAGTATGGCACCACAGGCACCCCATGGACCTGCATATTGGAGGAGTGTTATGATCCACCAATTTTCAGGTTGGTCGTTGATGTTACCATGCGCCAATGCTAGACTTTCAATCAAGCATTAGCTCGAGCGCACGTATGGGTCTGAGACCTCCTGTTGCTTAAACAAGTATTGCTCATAAAATAGAGTCCATCACTTAGTTACAAAGATTATTCCACTTTGATTATGTGTTTGTTTCTAATGGAGTGATTGCTATTGAATTTAAGATTATTGTATACTCCAAGATGACCAGTACTCTTTTTGTATTACCACCAGAACCTTATGCAGACATACGTTTGAGATACGCTGACCCTGATGACCTAGGCTGGGGTCGGTTGGGGGACTTGGAGGACTTGGGGGGGGGCGAGCTCAGGGGGGTACAAGGCTGGGAGGTGTGCAGTGAATATGGGGGATGGTGTCTGGGGGTGCTGATATGCATCTGTGCCAGGTGAGTGCCATGGGGATAGGTGGGTGGTGGCTGGATGGGTGATGGGGAGAGGTTGGGAGGCGGCTGGGAGGTAGCATATGCACAGGGGATGTACAGATGGGCATGCAGGGGAGGCACAGATGGGCATGCAGGGGATGCACAGATGCAGAGACAACTGGGGGTACCTGTGTGTGCAGCAGCTGTCTGTACCTGGAGGGCACAGTGGCATCACCCCATACGACCACCAGGCCCACCCTGTGACCTTTCCCACTGGCTCTTCCTCCCACACCCGCTGCTTTCATAGCCAGGTGCTGCAATTGAGTGCAGTGCACATCTGTCTGTCCAACCCATGGCACAGCGCACTGCATGTCACAGTGTTCCCTGTGGCCCCCAAGTGAGTAGAGATGTGGAGACCAGCAGATACAGTAAACAAAAGTTTATTTAAACATCAACCGATTGCTTTAATGCTGTGCAACAGGCACTTGCTAGGGAATCTGGGGACACGCATGTGTTCTCTGACATGCAGGCAGGGTGACCCATGTGACAGCAATGGGGTCTGCAAATGTGGGGTGCTGTGAGCTATGCCACCCAGTCCCTAGTAGGCTACTGGACTTTCCCCCTACCAGTCGACAGTGCCAGCAGGGATGTGAGCGCCTCATTGAGGTGATACACCTACTGAGCCAGGGCTCTGATGTCTGCCCACATGCCCTCCAGATGCAGCAGGGGCCTGGCCGGGGCTAAGAGGCCCTGCAGCACAGTACCTCCATGCCCTCCCCCTGCTGCGGGGTTGCGCTGTTTGGGTTGGCATCTGGTGTCTCCTTGTGCTGCACCGTGGCTGGGCCCCTTACACAAGGCACACTCATGGCCTCCCCCTGCTCCCTCTCCGCTTCCATCTCCACCCTCCATCCCTTCCCCCTCCCATACCCACCCTCCATCGCCTGTGCAGTCCCAGTCCCGCAACCCTCCCACGGCCCCCCTCGGTGTCTCCCTCCCTCCCCAGCCCACTAACCCCCCCTCACCAACAACCCCATCACACCCACATCCCTGGCCTCCTACAGTGGCTCCCCATAGAGCCTCCCTCCTCCACCACCCGGCTGCGATCATTCCACACCTCCTCCTCCCCAGGACCATCAGCACACTCCTCCTCCTCCTCCTGACTCATGGCGTTCTCCAGGGACTTCCCATCATCCGCTTCCATGTCTGCCCTTGTGGACCACATGCCCTTGAGTAGCTCAGCCTCCTTCATAGTGGGTGCCTCTTCCTCCTCCTCTGGGACAGACTCCTGGCAGAGCTCCACATCCCCCACCTCTGCCCATCCCTCCCATGCCATGGCTCCTTCCAGGGTCTCTCCCTCGCTGCTCTGGGCCACTCACTGTGGGGTCCACTCCCCCAGCACCACAGTACTACCAGACCCCTCCCTGTTGGTAGAGTGGGGCACCTCAGCGTGGGGACAACCTCTTCATCCTTCACACTCTCCACTGACAGGGAGGTGCTGGATAGCTCTATGGGGCTGGGAGTGCTGCTGGTGGCCACGTCACTGGTCCAGCTGCTGGAGTTGCCCAGGCCAGTGAGAGCACCCCCTGCCACAGTGGTATGGCTGGGGCTGCTCCACCACCACCACTTCCTCTTCCTCATCCTTGGCCCCTTCCTCTTCCTTCTCTTTCTCCTCTTCCTTTTTCTTCATGGGGTCCTCTGGCACAGAGGGGAGGGGGCGAGTCCTCCTCCGGAACAGACGTGTGTGGGATGCAAAAAGGTAGGCGTTAGGTACCATGGGGAGGTTGTCTGGCTATCATGCTGCCATCACCCCATGCATGTGTCACCACTCTTGAAAGGCACACTTGGACACACCCATTCCTGTTGTATGTCCCTAGAATCTTCTTCACTCCTCCCTCTCACCCTGTGGGTGGCAGTCTTCCACTCCCAGTTTCCTCATCCCATGACCTTGGGGCTATTTCTGCTTCCTCTCTCTATGTCTGTTCATATTTCTAAATGGCGCTGTGGACTAGTGGTTTCATTCCCTATTACTTGGATTGTGTACGTCCCTTCCTCTATGGGCATACTACTACCATACTTATCCACTCTCTCATTACTTTCCATCTCTGGTAATGGGTCCTCCTTCCTGCTGGTCTCCCTCAGACTCATCTCTCTAACCTTCCCTCTGGTCAAGGCTCTACTATGCGGGTGATCTTTAGCCAGCCACACTGTACCCATCAGACACCTCTTCTCAGTGCCTGTCATTTCCTCCCTTTCCGCTTCAGTTGCCATTTCACCCACCTCCTTTTCAACTGTGCTTGCGTGACATTGTCTGCTCCTCACTGTCATACCTCTCTCCCCTCCCCTTCCCATGTGCTCAGCACTTCTACTGGCTTGCTCCGCCCATTGCCCTCTTCGTTCCCTGCTTTTCTCAGACCTTGGTCTCCCCAATGTGCACCTCCTCATGCTTGGGATACACTTCCAGAGTTTGTCTGTCTGGCTCTTGTCTGGCTTGTGCCACATCTCTTTGAGGTGGCCTTTGGCTCCTGCTCCCTGATTCCCTTGTGTCTCCTTACCCTTCCCTTTTCTATCCTTGCTCCTCACTTTGGCTTTGTCTGTCCTGAGTGGGTTGTGTGGTCTGTTGGGTGGGGACAGTCTCTATCTGTGATTGTACAGTGCTGCATCTGCCTTGTACCAGTGTCCACATGTTTAGGAGTGGTGGTCATGTGACCCTCAGCCACATTTGGATTTGGTGTGTGGACATCGTACATATTGGCTACGGCACTGTACATGGCTCTCAGGGCTCTATGTCTTTTCATGTTGTCTTCTGTTCACCTTTCCCTTCTCATGCAGATGTGTGTCAGTGCTTCACTATGGACACTGGGGGTAGCTACAGATTGGGCCACTGACATCCTATGATGTGGCTGGTGGTGGTGCCACAGCCGGCCAACTTTCCCTCTGCATCTCCCACAACATGAGACACACCTGTCGACCGACAGTATCTTGCCCTTTCCTATCCTACTACTCCCAAGCTCCTACTTGCTGATACTGCACCCAGCTCTTAACAATGCACTTTGTCTGTGTTAACTCCCACAGTGTCACCACCAGTGTTCATGTGTCTTTGGTCTGGACTAGCTGCACAGGTGTGGTGTCTCCGGACTCTCTATAGCATCCGCCTACTGCTGTGCCTCAGCCTGGGGGTACAGTGCTAGCATTTGTGGATCAGCATCATGTTTGGGGATGTGTCTTGTGCAGGTCTGGTGACATGACACTCTATATGGACACTCACCTTGCTCCATGCTGTTGCTACCTGAGCCACTGTATGAGACGAGACCTTATGTGACGTATAGTCCTGAACTGGCCTGGTATTCCTCCGTGTCCCTCATGATGTGGAAGCATCTGTGGACATGAAGGTTTGAAAACACCATAAGTGAATGTGCTTTTCCCTCCCAGTTCAGACCCTACAGCTTCTTGGCCACATTTCCATTTCCTGTATTGGCTGGACCCAATCCCTATGGCCTGACACATCTCCATGGTTACTTCACCCTGGACTGCAGCTTGCCCTGAACACTCAGGTTTCTTGATTTGCACATGGCTGCATAGACAACTGGTTAGTGCATTTGCTGGAGAATCAGGGGATAGGGATTCAATTCCCAGTCCAACTTCTTCAACTGGTCAGCATTGCACATTGTTCAGAGGGATCTGGGACATTTGCTGCTTGTCCTGGGATGCACATTGTGGGCTCTATATGCTTTTCTTTGGGGACCTAGCAGTTTCTTGTACACTGTCTAGGGCTCAGCAGTGGATGGGCTACAGGGCTCATTGCACCTTCATCTGACAGACTGTTGATTTTCTGATGCTTTTCTGCCATTCCAGCATTTTTCCACCTATCTTGGGCCTATCAGTTCTATGGTGCGCCTTCCTGACAGCTTGGCAGTATGCATCCTATCACAGTGCAGCATTGCATTATACCTTTTTTGCACCTGTCTTTTCGGCCATCCCTGTGGTTGGTCTTTCATTGGGGCCTCATTGCATGTTCTCTGCTGGGCTGCTGGTTGTTGTCTCAACCTGCAATAGGGTTGGGTAGTGTGGCATACTGGTTCTGGAACTGCCCTTGGACAGGGCTCAAATCTCACTTCCTCCCCATGTTTTGCAAGACCTGTTGGTGTTACTCCCACATGTTCTCTGTTCTTGGTACTCTCTGTTGGCAGTGGAAGGAAAGGGCACAGACAGAAGCTATCCACCAGAAAAGCAGAGTTCCTGAGGAGGGGTGTGGGGAGAGATGTATTTATTTATTTATTTATTTAATTAACAGCAGTTGACCCCATTATGGCATATGCCAATTAATAGGGATAAGATAAGAGATAAGAGAGGAGAGGTAGTGAAGAGCAGCAGAATGAGAGTACTTATATGTCAGTAGGAGAATTTTGAATTGGATATGGAAACTGATAGGGAGCCAGTGAAGTGACCGAGAAGAGGGGTAATATGAGCATATTGAGGCTGACAGAAGATTAGCTTTTCCTTTAGAGATCTTCTGTGTTTGTCCCATGCTTTCTAGAATTCAGATACTGTCCTCATCTCTACTACCTCAACTGGGAGACTATTCCATGAATCTACCACTCTTTCCGTAAAGAAATATGTTCACAAATTACTCCTGAGTCTATCTCCTTGCACCTTCATCCTATGCCCCCTCATACAGAGCTTTCTTTCAGTCAAAAGAGGCTCTCCTCCTGTGTATTTATGCCTTGGAGGTATTTAAACGCCTATCATATTTCCTCTCCCCCGCCTTTCCTCCAAAATATACATATTGATATCTTTAATCTGTCCCCATATGCCTTATGACAAAGTCCACTGACCGTTTTAGTAGCCAACCTCTGCACAGACTCCATCCTGTTTATATCCTTTTGAAGGTGTGGTCTCCAAGATTGCACCCAATTCTCCAAATGAGGTCTCACCAAAGACTTATAAAGAGGCACTATCACCTCCTTCTTCCTGTTGGCCGTTCCTCTCCCTATATACCCAAGCATCCTTCTGGCTGTTGGCATTACCTTTTCTACCTGTTTAACCACCTTAAGATCCTCAGAAACAATCACACCCAGGTCCCACTCTTCTTCTATGGACAGAAGTACTTCGCCCCCTATACTGCACCACTCCCCTAGACTTTTGCACCTCAAATATATGACCCTGCATTTTTTTACATTAAAACTCAGCTGCCAAATTCTTGATCATTATTCAAGCTTAGCTGAATCCTTCCTCATGTTATCTACTCCTTCCTGGGTGTCTACTCTTGTAGATTTTAGCATTATCTGTAAAAAGACAAACCTTACCCAATAGCCCTTCTACAATATCACTAAGAAATATGTTAAAAAAAATCAGACCAAGGACAGATCCCTGTGCATACCACTGGTAACCTCCCTCTCCTCAGAGTGAACTGCATTTACCTGTACCCAATGTTCCCTCTAAGCTGCGTTGGGTCCGCCACCAGCATTCCTGCCGGCAGGGGGGGGGGGTGCAGTGCGATCGATCACTCCGCCCCTCCCCCCACCAGAGGGAATGCCGGCGGAGGACCCAGCGCAGATGAAAGGGAACATTGTGAGGTTGTTCCGGCGTGTGTTAGACCCTGTGTCTTTTCTGAAATCTAAGTACACCTCATCTAGGGCTTGCCCTTTGTCCAACTCTGGTCGCCCAGTCAAAGAAATCAATCAGAATTGTCTGACAATACCTGCCTTTAGTAAAACACTGCTGCCTCAGATCCTGCAATCCACTGGACTTCAGAAACATCATATCCTCTGTTTTATTCTCATCACAACTGCCTGCCAATCATGTTCCCTGCACAACGGCTTTAAAACCGCTGCTCCAGAGGCTCTCAGTAGAACGGGGAGAGCAGCAGCAGCAGAAGCCATGATCGGTGAGTGTGGGCGGGAGCTTCTCATCACAACTGCCTGCCAATCATGTTCCCTGCACAACAGCTTTAAAACCGCCGCTCCAGAGGCGCGCCTGCACCTGAGGGCCTCGCCAGAGGGCCCTTTGGCATGGCCCTTAGGCGTGAGTCCGTGGCAAATGATCAAAACAGCTGTGAGTTGTAATCTTCTGTTTCCTTCCCCTTGTCTCTTCTATTCCTTTCTCTATCACTGTGTCTCTTATTCTGTCCTATCTTATAAATGGTGTTCTTTTCATATTTTCTGTAACATAAATATTATATTGTAAACCGCTCTGATGCTTTGGCCTGAGTGATATATCAAATGTAACAATAAACATAAACATAAACATATCCTCTGTTTTAGCAGCATTTCCATTAATTTACTCACCACAGAGGTCAGAGTAACCAGTCTTCCTCTTTTGTGTAAAGAGACCACATGCACCTTTCTTCAGTCCTCTGGGATCACTCCTGACTCTAAAGAAACAATGAAAAGATCAAAGAGACATTAGTGCCTGCAACGTTGGGGGGGGAGGGGCTGCCCCCCTCTCCCATGCCTTCCCTCTCAAACTACACCTATGTTGGAAAGTACTGCAGCAGAATAGTAAAGGTCTCATTGCAGCCTTAGGTCCGCTCAACTGACTGCAATTTCAGGGCTGGAATAATCTGCTAATGGCAACATGTGAGTTAGTGGGCAGAGAATTTGTTGCACTCTGTCTTACCTGTGACACTTTTAAGGGAAAGGAGTGCAGCAAACCTGTAAAGGTACTGAAGTAGTAGTTATACCATATTTAATGGATCAGTACGGAGGTATAAGTTCAAATGAGGAGCCCCCAAGCAAAATTTGCTGAGGGCCCTTCATGATGGTAGTGGCGGTGGTCAGAGAACACCTCTCCCCTCCTGATTTTTTTTTTTTTTAAGTCAGAGCATGGCAAACATCTTACCTGTATTAAAAATATTTGCCACGCCACCTCCCGCTGCCTCTCTGTTAGAATAGCACTTTACTTGGCAGCCCAAGCCTGGAACAACATCAACTCACTGTGTGGCTGACGTCTTTGGTATCGCAAGACTTCGGGTGTGCAGTGAGACGATGTTGTTCTGGGCTCGGGCTGCCACATAAAATACTATTCTAACAGAGAGGCATCAGGAGATGGTGCAGCAAATATCTTTATTGTTGGTAAGATGTTTGTCATGCCCTTCCACAGCCATTACAGGCTGGGGACCGCTGGGCCAAGTGGGACCCCCCATCAAGCCTGGATGGTATTTACACCACTGGACTAGTGTTTTCTCCATTGCTGACAAAGAACAAACTATTGCTGGGATCCTAAGAACTTTGGGTTGTTTACTGTCCAGCCCTAAGCATGACATTAATGCTATCCTAAAATATTTTGCAATTCTGCCTTTAGTTATGATTTAAAGTAAAAATGTCCTTGATTTTGAAACAGTTCAGAGTCTGAGTGTTTTTGTGAAAATAATTAGGAGTACAGTGCAGACCTAGGCTTTGCAATAGCCCAGTTTCCTGTCTGGTTAGGCCTTAAAGTGCCCCCTACCTGTGATCTCGGATAACTGCTGTCTAAGCATTTGAATAGTGACCTGATTTTTTTTTTCTTCTATAGTCAACATATACCATAATAGTTTATTTTTGCATATCTACACTAGAACCCTACACCAAAAGCACTTTTTCATTACATTACATTACAATTTCATGTTATGCCATATCTCCATGTCTGCAGCTTGCTTTTGACAGCACTGAAGCTCAGCTAACCCAGATTTTAACTAGGTCATTCAACAAGCTTGTGGTCATTATTTTCAAAATAATAAAATAAAAAAACACTTCTTTGGCCATAGGTTTATATAAGAAGAGCCATAAAGAACTCCTGACATGGATCTAGAATCAGAAGGCTGAAACAGTATCTTAGATATACATACAACAGTTTGTTATAACTTCAGCAACTGAAATACAAATAAAATTCCATATTAAGTCAACAAGCTGGTTTTACGGTCTTCTCTCTGAAGACAAGAGATTATGATGAAAATGACAAAAGGGGGCATCTTCTGGTGCAGTCTCTAACAGCAAAAAAGAATAGAGAGAAAATACAATCAATAATCAGTAATGAATTTAGCAGCGTTTATACAGGTTGGGAAATACTTTAGCATTTCCATGACTACACTGCAGGATTGTATTCCTCTGAGATCGCTCCTTCTAATCCAGATTTCAATCAGTTTTTAGACAAACTACAGCATCCAACTATTAGAGTAGTGCAAAGAGAGCAGCAGAATGAAAATACGACTGTACTAGAAATTAAAAAAATAATTAGCTCCATGCCACTTAGAATCCCTACGACAAGATGGATTCACAGTTCTCAAAGATTATATCATCTCTATAAGCAGCTCATTTAGAGAAGCCAAATAATAGTTTTGGAAAAGCTATGTACAGAGTCTTCCTATCTTAAGAACTTTCAGCCAGTGTCGTTAATAAATGTAGGGGCTGCTCTTCAGATGCACTTATGCATTCAGCAGCACTTGTTATAAAAAGCTACGCAACGGTACTGAATATGTCGTGGCACTTTCTGACAACTTTGGCTCTAACAGGATAGTACTAGGGCAGTCAGGGGTGGAACGAGAAGTTCTGTGTGGAAGCAATTTTCAGGGCTACTATACAAATATTTTCAGACAGCAAAAAGCTACCCTAAATGGCTATCTGGATAGTGGTACTGAATATCGCTGTTACTGTATATGGATAGTGGCCACCACTAACTTTGAGATTCTGATCAGCACTAGCCACTATCCAGATATTGGTGCTAACTAGATTAAATTTAGTCACTATGGCCAGTGTTTTAAGAAAACACTGAAAGCCCTGGCTAAATATTGACCCAATAAATTGAAAAATGCATGCAAACATACTAGTACACAGAGGGGCCTGTTTGCTAAGTTTTGGATCCACATGGACAGTTAACACAGGACCTTAATAGTTAGCACACAGTAATTCCCATGTTAAACAGCTAATGTAAAATAGGGCATGGAATTATTGGAATGAGGGGAAAATGTGGAGCAGTTAATGGTACCTCAAGAAGTGTGGCAAATGCATCACTTTATCTGCTATATTAGTAACATCTAGTAATGAATTTTTCTTGCTGTTAACTACATGGCAAAATGCTGGGACTGCCCCCAAACGTTAACACAAATGTTTTGTGATTGCTATGCATTAATCTGGGCAATTGCCTCCCAGTAAATGCCAACCCTTTATGTATCTTAATAAACAAGACTCAGAATTAATAACTCTCATTTACAATTGTTTTCAGAGATCAGTCGGGTTTCATATCTAGATGAATGACTTTAGACAGTATCTGATTCTTTTGCAATATCCTATCCCTGACAAATAACGGAGAAAGCATTGGACCATGTTGAATGGATGATTGATTGCACTGGACTAGCGGATTAGAAACAATTGTAAAGAAAATAACTAATTTAAGATGTACCTCTTTCATACTTTGCAATGGTTTGGATTTGGTTCCAGGATAATTCAGATGATAAAACTCATATCCTAGGCCTAAAGCAAGAGTATATGCTAATAATCTCCTTTCCAATAAAATTAAATTACAGAAGGGCACCGGACAAGAAAGTGCTCTTCCCCCCAGTTATTCAGTATTGCACTTGATAGCCTTGCTAGTGCCATCAGACAGTAGAAGGACTCTGAAGTGCTACAGTACATTGTAGGTTATCCATCTATAAGGTCAAGAGATCCAAGTCAGAAGCATTTTAAAATATGATCACACAACATTCATTCTTGTAGAGCAAGGAAGTAATAACATATCTAGTGGCAAGAACAGGACAGACTTTAGAAAATACTATTGTCAAGGAACCGGCTGCCAACTGATTAGGTAAATTAGAGGCAATATTTATTATGATAAGGTAGGTGCGAGTCAATAAAAATGGTAATTGTTTTCCAAAAATATATTCGATTGTCTTATAAACATGCTGTTTCTACTTTTCTGTATTGCTCAGTATACAACACTGAATATCATAGTGATCAAAATTTTGGAGGAAAAGTAAAGTGCCCAGGACTGCATTACATTACGGATGGAGTTTCCCAACTTTTACGTATGCCATCAAGCAATTTTATTGCAACATGTACAGTAGTTAATTGTTTCTAAAGTTGGAGAAAGATGATGTTCTAGTTCCCAGTACTCGTTGATTTAGTCCTGGATAAGACACTATTCAAGGAAATGATATATGGCTTAGTGATTTGGTAAAATTAACAGCCTTTAGAAGATTTGGTTCAGGATTAGAAGTTAATGCCTCTTTATCTAATAAGATTCCAGTTTATTATTGAATTCAGAATTCAACAATCAACTGGAAAATACTGGTATTGCAGGAAAAGAGTGTTCATTCACAAAGAAACACAAACATACAAAATGATGGCAGATAAAGGCCATACAGCCTATCAGTCTGCTTTATTAGGCACTACACTAGGGTTGAGTGGGCGAGTAGCCTAATGGTTAGCACAGGGGCTTAGAACACAAGAGATCTGGGTTCCATTCCCACTAGCACTCCTTGTGGCATTGGGAAAGTTGCTTAACCCCCCATTGCCTCAAAAGGATCAAGTTATCAATGTTCTTGTTTAATGTACATTACCAATTTTAAGCTACAATGTAAACTGTTAAATAATAAATAAATAAGGGGGCGGAGCCTAGCGGTGAAGCAAGATGGACGCATAGGAGCTCTGCTCCTGCTGACCCACGGAAATTCTCCTGTAAATCTGCCTATTTGGGTGACTGTGGTTAAATCTTGCTGACATAGTGTGCTTTATAAGAGTGATGGCGACTGGGAAACAAACCAAATTAGAGTTTGCTGCGAGTGGGAGTGCAGGATCTAAGCGCGCCAAACAAGATCCCCCTTCTCCCATAAAGATGGCGTCTGGATGCGAGGCCGAAGATGGGAAGAGAGAAATACTGGCGGAGATCCGGGCGGTGCGAGAATTAATCTCGGCAAATGGTGCTACATTATTACAGATGCAGACAGATCTGTCGGAGTTTAAAGAGAGAACGCAAGGATTGGCAGCCCGTGTAGAGAGAATTGACGACTCGATGGCCGCGCACGAGGAGCAGCTGCAAAAGTTATCTAAGGCTCTGAAAAAGGTACACTTTCTTGAGACAAATGTGGAAGACCTCTCAAACAGAGCGTGTCGAAATAATATTCGGCTAGTAGGTGTACCTGAAGGAGCGGAGGGTACAGATACAATCGGCTTTTTGGGAAGACTACTGCCTCAACTGCTCAGAATTCAGTTCAGTTCTCCTCTGGAAGTGCAGCGGGCACATCGGATCCCTGCTCATACCGGGGGACGCAGTCCACGACCGAGGCCCCTAATATTTTGTTTATTGCGCCATCAACAGGCCATTCAAATCATGGCTGCAGCAAGGGCCCTGTCACCTGTAACGTATGAAGGCCACAGAGTTTCGTTCTTTCCGGATCTATGTAAGATTACAATGGACAGAAGGAAAAAATTCTTAGAACTGCGACCTCGTCTCCAGCAGCTCCAAGCTAAGTACGGATTATTCTATCCCGCGCGTCTCAAAATCACCCTGGATAATCGCACGAGAACTTTTGAGGACCCTGATGGCCTACTGCAGTTCCTGGAGGAGCAGGAAGCTCTGAAAATGCATACGGATAATGGTCCCTGAATGGAGCTGTTAATAATGGTTATCATCGTGTATAAGCAGGTTTGCTAGATAGATATAAATATTTCTAAGCAAGTTCTGTGCTGTAAGTTTTACCTCCTCCCAAAGGGGTAATGAGACTTGTTTGTCTGTTCATTATACACTATATAATTGTGTGTAGGTTGAGATTTGACGGATGTGTAATAAATCATTGTTCTCCATTGCTCTAGGAGAGAAGGAAGGGGGAAAAAAAAAAAAAAACGAACCCACAAATAAATCAAAATAAAAATAAGAATAAGAATAACAAAAGAATGTAGCAAATACTGTGTCAGATTATTCATATTTAGGCATTTTCCTAAACTGATAAACTGATGTGGGGATGGCGGAGGCTGCTATGCTCCATTTTTTAGTCTTCACGCTGTCTTACCTTTGGTTGTTGCTCCTTTTGGGGAGGGGCTGTTATGTACGCTGCAGGCAATTAGGTTATCCTTATGCACCCTGGTTTAATTTGCAAGGTAATGAGTGGCTTAAACATACGCTGCAGTATGCAGACCATCTTTTGTATTTCTGTCCTAATGCACCCTCTTAAACTCATGTCTCTGAATGTGAAGGGCATAATGAACCCTATAAAGCGTACGAAGATCATGGTATATGCTCATAAACAAGGAGCAGACTTAGTTTTTCTCCAAGAGACTCACTTGTCTCCTAAGGAAAGTATGAAACTAAACTCAAAATATTATCAGCTGCTTGCATTTTCGCCTGCTCTGGGGAAGAAGAACGGGGTTGCAATCCTGGGTAAAGGCAGGTCACAAATTCAGGTTTTGTCTACAAGAGCAGATAAGGAGGGGCGTTGGGCCAAGGCTCACGTTGTTATTGGATCTAGACACCTGGTTATCATCTGTATATATGCTCCAAATGCGGATCAGTCTAATTTTTTTTGTGCTCTCGCCAAAGAAATCCAGGATGACGATTCGGTCCCAATAATTCTCGGGGGAGATTTTAACCTGGTCCTCGACCCCCTGTTGGATTGCAGCCCCAGTAGACCAAGGGGTGGTAAAGCCTTGACGTTGTTACACTCGCTCATGCAAGAAGTCGGCCTAGTGGATATCTGGCGGATCCTATTTCCGAGGGAAAGAGACTACACGTTCTTCTCCTGTCCTCACGGTTCGTTTTCAAGGATAGACTTTTTCTTAGTATCTAGAACACTGGTACAGGATGCGTGTGGAGCCAGCATTCTGAGTACACATATATCGGACCATGCGGCAATTTCTTTGGAATTAAGTCTTGATAGTGACCTGCCCGGGCAACAGCTTTGGTCTTTTAACAGAGCACTTCTGGGGGATTTAGACTTCAAGGCGACTATTACACAAGCCATAAAAGATTACTTTGCCTTTAATAATCCAGCAGAGTCGCCAGTGTGGGCCTGGTGGGAGGCCTTTAAAGCGTCTATAAGAGCACACATCACCAGCTTCGCAATAGCCAAAGCTAAGAAGGCACGGTTGCAGCTGCAAGAGATTGACTTACAGATTAGAGCAGGAGAAAGACTTCTGCAAAGAGGCACTAATGCAACAGTGCTGAGTCGTCTGCACAAGCTGCGATATCAATACAACACCTTATTAAGTACTGAAGTGGAACAATGTATGTTTGAAGGCCATGCCCGTTATTACTTGGAAAAAAATAAGGCTGGTAAGCTGCTGGCTACCAGCCTAAAGAAACGTCGCAATAAAACTCATGTAACTCATGTGTTAGATATCCAGCAAAACCGCTTAACTAGAAGTGGGGATATTGCGGCGGCCTTTCGAATGTATTATGAACAGCTGTATGCTTCAGAAATACCCTTTGATGAAAAGGCTTGCGAGGATTTCCTAGCCAGAGCTGAAAGGCCTATCTTGCAGGAACCCTATGTGTCCACATTGGGAAACACCTTTTCAGAAAAGGAATTGCGAGAGACCTTAGTCAATATGAAAATCAATAAGGCGGCTGGACCAGATGGAATCCCGGTTGAATTTTACAGGACCTTCGCAGAGGAGGTGCTTCCTCAACTTTTGATTTATTTCCAAGGATTGCTGGCGTTAGATCAGAAGAAGGGTACATTTGCTGAGGCAACGATTGTGGTGCTTGAAAAACCGGGCAGGGACCCACAGGATGCTGGAAACTACAGACCCATATCGCTCCTAAATGCTGATTACAAGTTATTCTCCAGTACATTGGCCAGGCGACTGAATAATATATTACCTCAATTGATTCACCCCGACCAGTGCGGTTTTGTGTCCGGACGGTCCACAGCCGATAATGGGCGTCTCCTGTGTGATGTGATGGAACGAGCCTCTACTTTGGATATCCCTATCGTGGGCCTTTCAATCGATGCTGAAAAGGCTTTTGACAGGCTTGAGTGGCCTTTTTTGTATCATGTGTTAGCCTGGTTTGGCTTGCCTAAAGACTTTGTCGATAAGGTTCGGGTTCTTTATGACTGTCCCACTGCTCGAATCCTGGTCAATAGCACCCTTTCAAAGCCTTTTCCCCTGCGGCGCGGCACCAGGCAGGGATGTGCTTTGTCCCCGCTTCTTTTCAACTTAGCACTGGAACCGCTGGCGATATTAATCCGTCAGTCTGAAGCGATTCAAGGTATACAGGTAGATGACCTTCATGTAAAACTGTCAGCCTATGCTGATGATTTGCTGGTGTTCCTCGGAGCTGACTCCATATCTCCACTTCTACATCTCATCTCCCAGTACTCGATGTTCTCCGGATATAAAGTCAACTGGACTAAATCTGTTGCCTTCTCTCTGAATGACAAGGCGAATTCGTCCCTGGTAGACAATTTTCCCTTTCAGTGGGAACCCACAGCGATAAAGTACCTTGGGGTACAGTATTCTACTTCCCTAGAAGAAACTGCACAGCTGAACTCTATAAAATTGCTGGAAATGGCGCAGTCCTACACCCTGGCGTGGTCTCTGCTCCACTTGTCTTGGTGGGGCCGTATAGAAGCGATCAAAATGACGCTGGTGCCTAAGATAAACTACATCTTGAGTATGCTCCCATTTTTTCTTCCTCCTACAACATACAAAAGTCTTGAACGAATATTAAGTACTTTTCTCTGGGCGGGGAAAATCCCCAGAATTGCACTAAAGAAGCTAAAAGCTACTAAAGCAAAAGCTGGAATTTATTTTCCTGATTTTTCTTGGTATCATAAATCCTTTCTTTTGAGGCAGGGTTCGCTGTGGGCTTTAAGTGATACTCTGGAGGATACTCCCACCTGGCTCAAGCTGGAAGAGCGACTTGTAGCGCCCTGTCCTCTCAAGTTACTCGTTGGAATGATGTACCCTAAGACATCTCAAAAGGGGAAAGTGATAGCTTCGACTCAATCTGCGTTTCAGTCATTTCTTCCCATCATTGTACAGGAAAATCCCCCTTCTCGGCTTGTACCGCTTTGGTTCAATCCTACTTTCGTGATCAATAAGGGGATATGTGCTTGGGTGCAGTGGCAACGAAAAGGAATCTGGTCCGTGGGACAACTGCTGGAAGGTCCTCATTGGAAATCCTTTAACACCCTTCAACAAGAGTTTGACTTACCGGCTTCTTGGTATTTCCAGTGGCTACAGCTGAGACACTGTATCAGCAGCGTATTCCCGTCCCCGGAAAGATTAACTAGCTCTTGGGGCTTGTTGCAGACTGTTGAAGAATTATCAGCCCAGCGAGGAGCTGCGTCACGATTCTATGCTATGTATGTGGATTATTTCACCCCTGCAAATATGGGGCTGCGTCGTATCTGGGAAGCGGAAACGCAAGCTACTCTGTCTCCGCTGGACTGGGAAACATTCTGGGGCTCTTCGATTCGAGCATCTAAGTCAGCGGCCCTCACACAATCTCTTTTCTTTTTGGCACACAGGGCTTATATTACCCCAGTTGTTTTGAGCAAATGGAATATGACAGAGGGCAATGTGTGCTGGACTTGTCATGGAGATGTTGGTATGCTCAGACACATGTTATTGGAGTGTCCTCACATTCAGCAGTTTTGGACAAAAATCTGGAATAAAATTCAGTCGATTTTAAACTTCTCGGCTGACCTAACCTGGCAAACACTTGCTTTTAGAAACGTGGGATTGTCCATAGACCTTGATAAGAACAATCGCTTTCTCCTGAACTTCATGATGATGATAGCCATAAAGCTTCTCCTCACGTATTGGAAGAACCCCTGCAAGCCTACTTACGAGGAATGGTGGAATCAATTGTGCCTGTTTGCCAGATATGAGAAAGCCGCAGACAGAATTCTGCTTCTGAGAGGTGCTAGGCCTAAACTCTCCAAATGGTCTGCATTCGATAAGTATGTTCATACAACATATTAAACTCCTGATATCCACGGTGCGCAGATAACGCCGGGTGCATTGGATGAAGTTAATCTGGACCCCTGTTGCCTGTAGCGTCTAGGGGGGTGGGGGGGGTGGGAACTGTTACCGTTAATATGCTTCTTTTCTGTACTTGAGGCCTTAGGTCTATTTGTAAAGGGAAGTCTGGAAAGAGTGGTCAGAAATCTGTGAGTCCATTTTGGGCTTGACAGTTTCCTCCCTAACGGTCCGCTGGTACGTTTAGTTTTGTATATTTATGTATGATGTTATTTTCCTTGTGTATATGTGTAATTTAGTATTTTAGTATTGTATCTCCTTCTGGTGTGTGGTGTGTTAAGTTGTATTTCAAAATCAATAAACACAATTTAAAAAAAATAAATAAATAAATAAATAAATCCAACCCCTTCCTCTCCCTTAGAGATTCTTTGTGCTTGTCCCAAGCTTTCATGAATTCAGAAACAGTCCTCACCTCTGCAGGGAGGCTATTCCACACATCCACCACCCTTTCCATAATGAAGTATTTCCTTAGATAACTTTTAAGTCTGACCTCTTTCACCTTCATCCTATGCCCCCTCATTCCAGAGTTTCCTTTCAAATGAAAGAGGGCTGCCTCCTATGCATTTATGCCCTGAAGGTATTTAAACATCTCTGTCATAATATTTTTTATTTGTTTATTTATTTAAAAACATTTCCTGCTAATCCTAAATCTTTGATGGGTTACAATTAACATGCATAAAACAATTTATTATTATTATTATTATTATTATTACAGTTTCTTATATACCGCGCTATTTAGAATCAGCGCGGTTTACATCATAACAAAACGACCACAATGACAAACTGTCAGGTTTTACATTGAACAGGAATACAAACTTGGATAACTGGGTTAACTATATACATAAACTATCTACACTGCAGTGTGAGGGCATTTCTAGATTGGGTCATTTCTTGGAGGGGATATCTAGTTCAGTTGCTGTCTGGGAAATATTGGCAGAACAGGTATGTTTTGAAAGCCTTTCTGAACTGATATAGATTGGTAATGGCTCTAATGTCGGGGGGTAGGGTGTTCCAACATTTTGGTACATAAAAACTGAATGCCCTGTTTGTGGTGTTCGTGTTGGACTTTGTTGAAGTCTTTGGTATTGCTAGCAAGTTTACAGCTGATGTTCTTCTTGCTCTGTTGGGGGGGACCATGTGGATTAGATTCGTGAGTGAGAGGGATGAGGTGCCTTTGATTGCCTTAAATGCTAATACAAGGGATTTGAAGGTGATTCTCCCGTGAATTGGTAGCCAGTGTAGCTGTTTGAGAATAGGAGTCACGTGGTCGTTTCTGGATGCACCGTAGAGGACCCTAGCTGCGGCATTCATGGCCAACTGTAAGGGGGTTAGTGTGGATTGGGGGAGACCTTGTAGGATGGCATTTGCAAAGTCAAAATGCGGCAGGATCAGCGCTTGATATATGGTACGGAAATCGTCTGGGTCCAGCAGGGAGCGTAGGTGTTTGAGGGAACGGATTTTGAAGTAGATGGCTTTGACTACGCTGCTTATGTGGCGTCTCATGTCTAGATGTTGGTCCAGGGTAACTCCCAAATATTTTATTGCATCTTTAGTTTGCAAATCAGCTTCCTTGACACTGACGTGGGATGGGGGCGTAAAGTTGGAGTCTCTGGAGATGAAAAGGACCTCTGTTTTTTTATGCTGGATACGTAGGTTCTGTGTCTGGAGCCATGTTGAAACTGCATTGAAACAATCTGTGAGTGGGGTCAGGTCCATGTGGGTTGTGGAGAAAGGCATGTATAAAAGAATGTCATCTGCATATATCATGCAGTTTACGTTGAATGATCTTATGATATTGCATATGGGCTGCATGTAGATATTGAAGAGTAAGGAGGATAATGAGGATCCTTGAGGTACCCCTTGTTTTTGATGGAAGTGGCTAGACTCTTCTGATCCAGACTTCACATATTGCCATCTATCGTCCAGATAAGACTTGCACCATTTTAGTGCCTTGTTGCAGACACCCTTTTCTTTTAGTCTTCCCAGGAGGATTTCGTGACTCACGGAGTCAAAGGCCGCGGCGATGTCTAGGAAAATGAGGACAAAACCTTGATGGATGTTGTCAATTCCTGTGATGATATTGTTGATTAGACCAGTGAGTAGTGTCTCAACCCCATGATGTTCTCTGAACCCATGTTGGCAGTTATCTAAGGGAGCAACAGAGTCTATGTGATCTTGAATTTGCCGTTGTGCTTCCTTCTCAATTATTTTGGCTAAGATGGGGATGCTAGCTATTGGTCGATAGGAGTCCACCCTTTGGGGGTCCAGTTTGGGGTTTTTCAGTAATGGTCTAATGGAAGTCTGCTTGAGTGAAGTGGGAAAATAACCTGTTGTAAAGGAGAGTTTCATTATATTTGCGATGACAGGACTGAGCACATCACGTAGTTCCTTGATCCAAAAAGCTGGACATGGGTCGGTCTGTGCAGTAGAGGTGTTGAGTGATGCTATGGTGTTCTCAATACATTTATTGGATGGTGTGGAAAAAAAGTTAAGTGGAGAGAGGTCCGCCGGTTCTTGATATTGGACTGCTGTGACCTTGTTAGTTTGTACAATCTTGGATTGCAGATAATCAGCGAATTCTTGTGGGTGTATGTTGATGTGTTGCTCGGGTGATGGTTCCTTTGAGAGGGATTTGACCAAATTGAAGAGGTCACGAGGTTTATTCAATGACCTCTTTAAGGTGTCAGTGTGATATTGTCTCATTCTGATAGAGATTGTTCCTCGATGTATTGCAAGGTGGGTTAGGTATGCGGTCTGATCTTCCGGTGAGCGTGATCGGCGCCATCGGCGTTCGAGTCTACGTAGTTGCATGAGGGAAGCGCGTAGGTCAGGAGAGAACCATGGGGCGGATTTTCTTTTCGCTCTTGCTGTATTTTTAGGGTTTGGGTGTTGTGAGATGGCAAGCAGGCTGGAATTCCAGTGAGAGATTAGTTCATCAAGGTCAGGTGTAGTTTTGTTGATGAGTGATGGGGTCTCCGAAAGGATGAGTTCCCTATCGAAGGGGCGGAAGCATCTATTGGAAGTTCGAGAGGTGATGTTCGTGGGTTGGCTTCTGTTCAGCTGGTCATTGTTGCTGGGAATCTGGATAATGATCAATTTGTGGTCGGACCAGGGTACATCCACGACTGATGTTGGTAGATTGTGGCTTTTGTCCTAGACTGGATGTGGCATAAAAACCAAGTCCAGAATGTTCCCTTTTGTATGTGTGGGTTCATTTATGATTTGTTTGAGACCCAGGTCTTCCATTGCATCAAGGAACGCATTTGCGTGGTTTTGGTGTAGCGATGGGAGATTGAAATCACCCATTATCCAATTTGGTTTGTTGGGAGTGCGGGTGTTAGCTGCAAGGTCAATGATGGTTGGAAGGTCAACTGGAGAAGTAGATGGTGTTCTATATAACAGGGTAAGGGAGAATTGTTGGTTAGCAACAGAGAGAGTGTCCAGGCTGTTTGTGCTAGAAGAGTCCACAATCTGGAAGTTGAGGTCTGATTTGGAGATTATGAGCACCCCTCCTCCTTTTTTGTTTTCCCTATGTTTCGTGTGTATGGAAAAATTGGGGGGAAGTAGTTGATTGAGGAGGACGTTGTCTTCTGGTGATAGCCATGTTTCTGTGATCATGAGGATCTCAAGGTCATAGAAGGAGATTGTGTCAAGGGCAACAGGCCATTTTTTGCGGATGGAACGTGCGTTAATGATGGCACATTTTAGGGGTCGGCATCTACAAGGTTTTTCCTGGTTGGGTGTATTGGATAGCTGGAGTGCTACATGTATCAGGTGGGAGTGGCGTGGGTAGGTGTTACTTTCTGTGTTGAAGTAAGGGGGACTATTCCATCTTTTGCCATGGCTATTCAGGATTGGAATCCTGCCATGTGGTATGTAGAGAGATTGGGAGGTTCCAAGCCAGTGGGTGAGGAGGTAGAGGCTAAGAATGACAGCGACCTGGAGGGCCATTCTGAGGGTTTGGATTGTGTGTGAGACACTGTAGAGGAGTAATTATATGAGAGCGCACAATAGAGCAGGTACAATTTACATGCAAGATATTGACTACCTTTACAGAGAGAATGCAGTATTGCAGTAATGTGAACACTGTACGAAGTGCAAAGCTGGCAGTTTAAATTGACTTCCAACTGGCAAGATTGTATTGCTAAGATAGTATCTAATACGTTATGATGCTATCAGGTTACTTTGTAAGTTAATGTGGCTTACAATAGATGGAAATATTCAACAAAACCACAATCTCACAGTTCAGATGTTGGTAGAACGCTGGAGTCTTGGTCAGGTGTCCGGCAGTTAGGTCACTGGTGAGGCATCTGGTGTGCCGCCTCTCGTGCTCCGCCTAAGGGCCACGCCAAAGGGCCCTCTGGCGAGGCCCTCAGGCGCGGGCCCGCCAGTCGCGGGCGCGCCTAAAGGCGCGTGCTTTTTAAAACCCTTGCTGGGCCCGGATTGGGCGTCGGGAGTCAGCAGGCCCCTGCTGCTGCCGGTGGCTCGATCCCCGGGAAGGGGAGAGCTGCTGGTGGTGGTGGGGGCTGCCGGATGTCGGCGCCTGAAGGCGCGTGCTTTTTCAAACCCTTGCTGGGCCCGGATTGAGCGTCGGGAGTCAGCAGGCCCCTGCTGCTGCCGGTGGCTCGATCCCCGGGAAGGGGAGAGCTGCTGGTGGTGGTGGGGGCTGCCGGATGTCGGAGCCTGAAGGCGCGTGCTTTTTAAAACCCTTGCTGGGCCCGGATTGGGCGTCGGGAGTCAGCAGGCCCCTGCTGCTGCCGGTGGCTCGATGAGTAATGATTTCAGTAACAATTAAGAAAAGGTCTGGCAAACTATTTCCGATCATACCTTGCCAAGAAAATCCAGGGACTGCTGGGTCACCAGGAGTCAGCATTGACTTGACAGTACTTAATAAAATGATTACATTAAAATAACCATCAAGCCATCTCCCTAATTCTTCCTGAAATAAAAATGTTTTAAGATGTCTTCTAAAATTTAACGTATCCCACAATAAACAAAGCTCCACCGACAGTGGTATAAGTTCTTATGTAGGGCCCCCAAGAAAAAGTTTGCTGAAGGCACACATTTTTGCAGCTGTGTGCCCCCATGTGGCCCCCCCATTATCACAGTGGCAGGCACCCCGTGCATCCCCTTCCCCCATTGTTGTAGCAGCAGTAAACTTACTTTAACAGGTTTGTCGTATTGCCTCCGCTCTTTTAAGTTTGCACCAGGCACAGCTGCTATTACCTACCAGTCCGAAGTCTAGTGGTGTGGCTGTTATCATGAGACTTTGGCCTAGTAGGTAATAGCCATCGGGTCCGGTATAAACTTTAAAAAGTGGAGACAGTGTAGCAAACGTGTTAAAGTACGGTTGCTGCTGTGCCTTACTTCCATTCTGTGGGCTCCCTTCCTTCCCGCCCCCTCCCCCCAATAAAAGACAATGAACAACTGTGGGTGCTAACAATTAATGCAATCTGCAAAGACAGAATTGCTGGCAGATCCATAAAGATGACTTTTCTATTCCAACACAGACCTGCTGTATCCCATCCGTCATGCTAAAATAGTCAGACCCAAACCATACTGCATAAGAAGCCTAAAAGCAAATGATTCACGCAGTCAAAATTTGCCGATATATTTAAAAAAGCTATAACAATAGGCCCAAAATTCTCTACTTGAATCAACAAGTTGTCAATTGTAGAAGCTAGCAACAACTTCATACTATACTCTGAATGAAGTCCAAATAGAAATTCATTCAGCAAACCACACAGAACTACATAATCTTGTAACTGATTTAATAACACTTTTTCAATTAACTTTGCTAAAAAGGAATGTCTCAATTTGGGATGATAGCTCCATGCCTGCAATATTCAAATCAGGCTTCTTCAAAACTGGCCTTATTGAGACCTTTCCATCAATGACCATAAAACCCCTTAAAAAGAGTAAATTGACCAACACAGATAAATAGTCATTCAACTGAGTTCTAAATGCCTTCACAACTCAAACAGGGCATGACTCATTGCAAAAGGTCACATCAGTGATGGACATCACAACATCAACCAAACCAACTGGGACCACATTTAAAAAAAAAAGCAGGGCAGGCGGGACTGCTCCTAAGAACCATGCCAAAGGGCCTTTAGGCATAGCCCTTAGTGTGGATCGGAGCGTGCCCACTTCATCAGTCTCCTTCCAAGCCAGCAACAGTCATTAAGAGGAATTAACAATTGAGTATACCCACCACTCAATAATCTCTGGAAAGAACACAGAGAGGCAAACCTGAGAAAACACCATCAGCCAACCATCATACAGAGAGACAGCACTACTATGAGTATACAGAACCAGATCCTGATTTCCTTAGCCTGGTATGCAGTGCCATCACAACGAATCAACAACGTAATTAAAACCACACATTTAGGGGTATGTTTACTAAACTGCGGTAATGTCATTCGCGGTAGGTTCAGCGGTAAAGTAGAGATGCCCATATAAAGGCATGGGCGTTGCATCGTTACAGCAAGCTCACAGCTAACGCGCGTTAAAAGACGCCTCAGACTAACGAGCGTTATAAGGCGCCTTGTAAAGCGCCTTGTTAGGTGCCTTATAAGGCGCCCTGTAAGGTGCCTTATAAGGTGCCCTATAAGGTGTCTAGTAAGGTGCCTAGTAAGGAGCCATATAAGGTGCCATGTAAGATGCCTTATAAGGTGCCATGTAAGGTGCCTAGTAAGGTGCCATGTAAGGTGCCTTATAAGATGCCATGTAAGGTGCCTTATAAGGTGCCTAGTAAGGTGCCCTGTAAGGTGCCTAGTAAGGTGCCTTATAAGGTGCCTAGTAAGGTGCCGTGTAAGGTGCCATGTAAGGCGCCTTAGAAGGTGCCTAGTAAGGTGCCTTATAAGGTGCCATGTAAGGTGCCTTATAAGGTGCCTAGTAAGGTGCCATGTAATGTGCCTCATAAGGCGCCCTATAGGGCCTCCTAGGCTAAGCGCCATATTAGGCACCCTTGGACAAGGCACCGCAGAAGGCACCCTGGGCTATGGAACCATAGGTTAAGGTGGCCTAACAAGGTTATGGTGTCCTAGGTTAGTGTGCCCTAGGGACTGCAAGGTGCCTTAGGATGACATGCATGACCTGTGCAGAACAGAGACAGATGTAGCCCTAACACTAGATAGAGCACTCAGGAAAGGCAATGAACAGGTGAGTGAAGGAGGGAGAAGTGGGAGCCGCTGGACCTGCCATATCTGCGGGCATCCCATGTGCCTGCCAGTACCGATGACAAACATGGTTGGGCAGCTGTACCACAGCACAGGGTGTTGGCAGTGTAAAGTGCCAGAAAAACAGTTGGTGGCAGACAATGGGAATACTTGTCCCCCAGTGGAGGCAGAGGTGGCAGGATAGTTGCACAGGCAAGGCAAGCATGAAGAGGCGCAATGCAGGAAAGGGTATGACATGGGGTGGCAACTTGCACTGGCAGACAGGACTCTACACAGCTGACAGACGTAGATAGATGGACCGAGGGAATGTTGGCAATTGTGGTGAGGGTATTATGGGCTGGAAGCACAGATCTGCAAAAATATGACCTCTACAGGCATGCACACTATATGAGTAGGACAGGCATGAGGGGGGGAACAATGAGGAAATGAACCCATGAACACTGCCAAGAATGGCATTGTATTAACCAGTAGGCTATACCCCCATGTCTGGGTACAGAAGGACTGCAGGTCACCGCACAAATTGTCTGCTCTGAGTGCCAGGATAGGGTAACCCCACCAGTACCCATGATGCAATGCACATGCTGAATAGCTGTCTACAGCTGATCACCAAATGGGGTTTGCACCTCTCCGGTCCCCCAGCTTGGAAAGACGAACTGTCAGTGCGTAATACTGGCACGGAGTAGCTACAGACCATGCCATTGTGCAGGTTCTGTGGTCACCCTGAGCGATAGGATGGGTGCCCAGCACTAGGTCCGCAGTACATGTGCTACTAGAGATAAGTCCTACTGTACATCCCCATCACTACCAGTGTGTGACAGGTGTTCCGTGCAGTGCAGCAGAAGGCAAATTGGTGTCCATCTGTATCCTGTAGTCACATGTGGCCCTGTGGGACCAGACACCAGCCAGATTAGTGTGTACCCTGTGTGAGGGTCTGGCTGACATGGGCAGCTGTTATCAGGGCAGAGGGGTTCCTAGAATTGCATGAGGTGTGTGTAGCAGTGGCTGTATAGGTCACAGTGGTATATACTACATACCCCAAAGAGCCCACATCACCCTTTTGTAGATAAAGAACAGTGCCCCCACCCCAGAGAAGCAACCTCCATCCTGTTTGTACGAGACAGCCCTCCAGGGTTGGTGGGCCAGAGCCATACCTATGTCTGGAACAGTGGCAAACCAGCAGCAATGCTGGGGTTAGGTCTGGAAACCCCCATTGCCTCCCACCACTGTCTGCCAGTCACCAGCAGACAGCACAGTCAGACTGTACCTTAAAGGTGTTCCGACCATGCACAGTCTAATTGCAGACAGTCCACCAGGAACTATGTGCAGCAAGCAGGCATCTCAGTGATTAGGACCTCAGCACTGGGGGAAACAAATATATCACTAGAAACAAATAGTGTACAGCGCTATGTGGGAACCTAGACCTGCCATGGTCACTGCTCGTTCAGAGTGAGTGCCCTTCTAGCATGCCATGCTGTGGCCACCCTGTCCATGTAGGTGGTGGTCAGGCACTACAGTGTCCTAGCCATTGCCCCACACCCTATGTGGATGCATCCTGACCAATCTGCCCTGTCCAGGCCATACCCAGAATACCTTGCTCCTCATTATGCATCTAATCAGTCTAACACTGGTAACAGTGGGACATTTTGGGCCCAGTGAAGTGTGGGCAGCCACAGAACAATGGATAGACATACAAACACGCTCACTCCTTTTGCAGCATTATACAAAGATAGGGGTGGTTGGCAGCCCTGCCCGCCACACTAGTCCTGAGCACAGTGCCAACATTGCTAAACTGTGCAGGGAGTAGTAGTAGTGCTCTGGTGATAACATCATCCCACTGCTGGGGCCAACAGCCTGCCACTCCATGCATCATTGGATTGTGGAGCCTGTGTGAGTGGGTGTTTGCACCCCTGTTCGCTGCTGCTTTGGGCTTTGCACATGTTGCGGTTGTATCTGCATTGTAGGGTAAAATATAGGGACATGCTCTGCTGGAACCACAGCTGGGACTTGAACCTGTGACCCTCTGCTCCTGGACACACTGGCTGTGTGTACTGCACCACACTGATGCCATAGATGCATGGTAGTCCCTGGGGCTACCTGCACTTTTCCTCAGCCAGACCTTTTATGTTGCATTGCACACCACGTACTGCTGCAGAGCATGGCCTAGGTCCACTGCAGGGAGGTGGCACTGCCCCCTCCAGTACGGGCACACGCCCCCCTGCCAAGCTGATGTGGCCATTTGCTGTCTGTGCTGATAGTGCGCAGTCCCAGGCCATCCACTGTGTAGGTAGGCGCCCGCCTAGTGAGCGGGTTCCGGGGTGGGGGGGCATACATGGACATCCTCACATCCCCCCATCACTGCCTACCACTATTATGTCCCATCCACATGGGGGCGGGATGGCTGGGGGGATGTCAGGTCTGTGCCCTAGCGACTATTGGCTAGGGTGGACCAGGTAGATATTGGTGGATTGTGTTTGGCCTTGGTTAACTGCTGTCTTGCTGATCTCCAGTGTCTATTTTCCTATGTGCCACCTAGGCGCCAGCCTTGTACACCCTGTGCCCCAGCTGCCCATGCTACATGTCCCGCCTGCGGCCCCCTATGCCCCATTTGCACCATCGCCATAGTGGCCATTCATACTTTGGCACTATGGTATTGCTGTACATGGAGCACTACTATCACAGTTTTTGGGCTCCCTGCCTGGGCTGTACATTGCTGACACGTAAATGGTTTCTCTCTACTGCATATGTGCATCTAACAGCAGGTTTTCAATCGCGTTAGGATTCAGCTCTTCAAATCAGCGCCCATTGACCCCTTCTCTCCGCCCTCTCTCCACCTTCTGCGGTGTTTTATCGCGCCGTGGAACGTCTACGATCGTTAACGTTTCGTAACGCGCGTTATGTAACGTTACCGCAGTTTAGTAAACATACCCCTTAGGGTCACATGATGTGGTGAGAGCGAGCGGACATGGATCGCTCGTGCTCCGGGCCCCCTACATCCGCGCCAGTGAATAGTGCCATGATTCAGCCATAGGGCTGCTCTAGGAAGCCAGGTGGAGTACGTGAAGTAACAAGGGAACGGTGTTTGTGGAGAGCGGAGCATGGCTGCAATGATGACAGCAAGCAGACGGGAAAAGAAAGGGAGGCCAAGACGCACAAGATGGTGGCGTCACCCCCAGCACCTAGCCCTTCAGCCTTACCGGCATTTATAGAAGAGATCTCGATGGTGGTGGCCGGCGCACTGTCTGCCTAGCTCAATGCACTGAACAACAAGATGGACACGTTGTAAAGCACTTTGAGCTCCCTGGGCAGTCGGATGCAGGAAGTGGAGGCCCTCATTGTGCAGAATGAGGAGGGTGTGGAAACGCTTTCACAAGAGGTAGGGAGAATGCGGGCAGCGCTGAGAGATCATGAAGCCAAATTGGAAGATTTAGAGAATAGATCCCGACGTAACAATCTTCGTTTTCTGGGCATACCGAACACTATACTGGATAGAAATCTGAAGGCCCACTTGGAGACCCTTGTTTCCTATATTTTAGAGGGCGGAGAGGAGAGTGGCCAGATCCTGATAGAGCGAGTGCACAGAGTGGGGCCTAAGCAACCGAAGGACCATAGGCCTTGAGTGGTCTTGGCAAACTTTTTGCAGTTTCCTCAGAAAGAAGCTGTGTTGAGAGCGGCCAGAAAAAAAGGTGTTATTGTAAAAGACAATATGAAGCTGCGGGTTGCACAGGACTATTCAGTGGCCTTGAGCCAGCGGAGGAGGGCATATGCGTCCATTTGTCAGAATCTAGTAGACGCCAACATTAAATTTACAGTGCAGTACCCGGCCAGACTTTATAGGGAGGCCTTCATGAAATACAAGAGATCACAGAGAGAGGAAGACAGGCATCTATATTTGGAAAAACTTTGCTAGCAGTAAGTAGCAAAGTAGTCAGGAAAGCAAAGATTCAAAAAGCTAGCAAAGTAGTCAGGAAAACAAAGATTCAAAAAGAGGAGGAAACAGCCAATGCAATAAAATGGGGGGATAAGACATTTTTCAGATATGTTAATGAGAAGAGGAAGGGCAAAAGTGGTATTGTCAAAAGAGTAAAGTAGCCCAAATGCCCTCGAGTATGGAGCAGACAGAGCTTAAAGATCCAAATTACCCATGTCTACCAATAGCCAAATTAATATGAATAAAATACAGTCTCTAAAATGCTTGTATGCAAATGCTAGAAGTCTAAAAAATAAGATGGGAGAGTTAGAATATATAGCACTAAATGAGAGGTTAGATATGATTGGAATATCAGAGACATGGTGGAAGGAGGACAACCAGTGGGACACTGTGTTACCAGGGTACAAACTATATCGTAATGATAGAGCTGATCAAATTGGTGGAGGGGTTGCGCTCTATGTTAGAGAGGGCATTGAGTCAGAAAGGATTAAAGTTTTGCAGGAAACAAAATTTGCTGTAGAATCTCTATGGACTGAAATTCCATGTAAAAAGGGGAAGGCGATGGCAGTGGGGGTGTACTATCGACCGCCTGGCCAGAATGAACAAATGGATGATGAAATGCTCAAAGAAATCAAGGAAGCTAACAAACGTTACAGCGCAGTAATAATAATGGGTGATTTCAATGACCCTGGTATCAACTGGGTCAGTGTCACGGCAGGACATGCTAGGGAGATAAAGTTCCTAGATGAAATAAATGACTGCTTCTTGGAGCAGCTGGTTCATGAACCGGCCAGAGGGGAAGCCATTTTAGATCTAGTCCTTAGTGGAACACCAGATCTGGTGCAAGAGATAAGGGTGTTGGGGCCACTTGGCAATAGTGATCATAGCATGATCGTGTTTGATTTAATTAGTGGAGGAGGGATAGTAAGGAAATCCACAGTACTACCTTTTAACTTTCGAAAGGGAGACTATGATAAAATGAGGAAAATAGTTAAGAAAAAACTAAAAGGAGCAGTTGCAAAGGTTAAAGACTTACATCAAGCTTGGGTGTTGTTGAAAAATACTATCTTGGAAGCCCAGACCAAATGTATTCCACGCTTTAAGAAAAGTGGAAGGAAGTCCAAAAAACTGTCAGCATGGTTTAAAGGTGAGGTCAGAGAGGCTGTTGTTGCCAAAAAAGCATCTTTCAGGAAATGGAAAAAAGAGCCAAATGACAAAACCTGGAAACAGCACAAGCACTGGCAAGTCAAATGCAAGGCATTGATAAGGCAGGCAAAGGGAGAATTTGAGAAGAAGCTTGCTGCGGAAGTAAAAACATGAAATAAAGACTTTTTCAAGTACATTCGTAGCAAAAAACCTGTGAGAGAGTCAGTTGGTTCATTAGAGGGGTTAAAGGGGCACTAAGAGGCGACAAGGCGATTGCGAAGAGACTGAATGAATTTTTGCTTCGGTCTTTACTGAGGAAGATGTAGGGAAGTTACCCATGACCGAAGTGGTATTTAAAGATGCGGAAGAATTGAAAGAAATATCGATACATCGGGAAGATATATTACAACTATTAGATAAACTGAAGAGTAGCAAATCACCTGGGCCTAATGGCATACATCCAAGGGTGTTGAAAGAACTGAAATATGAGCTTGCAGACCTGCTATTAGTAATCTGTGAATTTTCATTAAAATCATCTGTAATACCTGAAGATTGGAGGATCGCCAATGTAACACCAATTTTTAAAAAGTGTTCCAGGGGTGATCCGGAAAACTACAGACCGGTGAGCCTGACATCAGTACCGGGAAAAATGGTAGAATCCATCAGAAAGAATAAAATTACTCAGCATGTAGATAGTCATGGCCTAATGGGAGACAGCCAACATGGCTTTAGACAAGGAAGATCTTGTCTTACTAATCTGTTATGTTTTTTTGAAGGTGTGAATAAACAGGTGGACAAAGGTGAGTCGGTTGATATAGTGTATCTGGACTTTCAGAAAGCCTTTGACAAGGTCCCTCATCAGAGATTTTTGGCAAAACTAAAGAGTCATGGGATAGGAGGCAGTGTACTATTGTGGATCAGGAACTGGTTAAAAGATAGAAAGCAGAGGGTAAGGCTAAATAGCCAATTTTCCCAATGGAGAAAGGTGAATAATGATGTACCCCAGGGATCTGTGCTGGGTCCGCTGCTTTTTGACATATTCATAAATGACCTGGAAAGTGGAATAATGAGTAAGGTTATCAAATTTGCAGATGACACAAAACTATTTAAAGTTGTTAAAACCCAAGAGGATTGTGGAAAATTGCAAGAGGATCTTGATAAATTGGAAGACTGGGCATCAAAATGGCAGATGAAATTTAATGTGGACAAGTGCAAAGTTATGCACCTAGGGAAGAGCAACCCAAACTGTGGTTACACGATGTAAGGTTCCACATTAGGAACCACCACCCAGGAAAAAGATTTAGGTGTCATTGTGGATAACATGTTAAAATCCTCGGCCCAGTGTGCAGCGGCGGCCAAGAGAGCAAATAGAATGCTAGGTATCATAAGGAAAGGAATGGAAAATAAAAGAAAAGATATTATAATGCCTCTATATTGTTCCATGGTGAGACCACACCTTAAATATTGTGTGCAATTCTGGTCGCCGTATCTTAAAAAGGATATAGCGTTATTAGAAAAGGTTCAGAGGAGAGCCACCAAAATGGTAAAGGGGATGGTAGGATACTCCTATGAAGAAAGGCTAAAAAGGTTAGGGCTCTTTAACCTGGAAAAGAGACGGATAAGGGGAGATATGATAGAAGTCTATAAATTAATGAACGGAGTGGAACGGGTAAACATAGATCGATTATTTACATTATCAGAATATAGAAAGACTAGAGGACATGCAATGAAGCTACAGGGTAAACTATTTAAGACTAATAAAAGAAAATATTTTTTCACTCAACGTGTAATCAAACTCTGGAATTTGTTACCGGAGGATGTAGTAAAGGCTGTTAGTGTAGCTGGGTTTAAGAAAGGTTTGGACAAGTTCCTGGAGGAAAGATCCATAAACTATTATTAAGAAGGGACCCACGATATCAATGCTTGATCCAGTACAACCATTGTGGAACCTGTGTCTTTTGGGGAAACTGCTAGGTACTTATGACCTAAATTGGCCACTGTTGAAAACAGGATACTGGGCTTGATGGACCTTGGTCTTACCCAATATGGCATATCTTATGTTCTTATGTTCTTATAGGGTGAAGGGGAGGAATATGTAGAAGCTGATGAGGATAAAGTGGAATTGCTTAACAAATATTTCTGTTCTGTTTTCAAAGATGAAGAACCAGGAGCAGGACTTCAGTAAACACCCACAAACAGGAACAGAAGCGAGGGACATCTCAAACAATTTTCAGAAGACTGTGTTCGTGAGAAACTAGCTCAACTTAAAGTAGAAAAAGAGATGGGACCAGATGGGATAAACCCTAGAGTACTGAGGGAACTTGGGGACGTTCTAGCAGCTCCACTGACTGACCTTTTCAATGCCTCGTTGGAGTTGGGAGTGGTGCCAAAGGACTGGAGAGAGACTTATGTATTGCCTTTACACAAAAGTGGAAGTAAGGATGTGGTTGAAAACTACAGGCCAGTTAGTTTAACTTGGGTGGTGAGTAAATTATTGGAAACGCTGCTGAAAGAGAAAATAATGAGGTTTCTGGAGTCCAGTGGATTACAGGATCCGAGGCAGCATGGATTCACCAGAGGCAGGTCTTGTCAGACAAATCTGATTGGTTTCTTTGACTGGGTGACCAGGGAGTTGGACCGAGGGAGAGCCCTAGATGTGGTTTATTTAGATTTCAGTAAAGCCTTTGACACGGTTCCTCACGGGCAACTTATAAACAAACTGAGCACCCTAGGGATGGACCCTAAATTTACTGCTTGGGTTAGAAATTGGTTGGGTGGGAGGCGACAAAGAGTACAGGTAAATGGAGCTCACTCTGAGGAGAAGGATGTTACCAGTGGTGTGCCCCAGGGATCTGTCCTTCGTCCGATTCTTTTTAACATCTTTGTTAGTGATATAGCAGAAGGGCTGTTGGGTAAGTTTTGCCTCTTTGCGGATGATACCAAAATCTGCAATAGAGTAGACACCCAGGAAGGTGTAGATAACATGAGGAGGGATCTAGCTAAGCTTGAAGAATGGTCTAGAATTTGGCAGCTGGGATTTAATGTTAAAAAATGTAAGGTCATGCATTTGGGCTGCAGCAATCCAAGGGAGCAATATAGTATAGGGGGTGAAGTACTTTTGTCCACTAAAGAAGAGCGGGACCTAGGCGTGGTTGTGTCTGATGATTTTAAAGTAGCTAAACAGGTAGAAAAGGTGACGGCAAAAGCTAGAAGGATGCTTGGGTGCATACGGATAGGATTGACTCGTAGAAAAAAGGAGTGATAGTGCCTCTGTATAAGTCTTTGTTGCGACCTCATTTGGAGTTTAGTGTGCAATTCTGGAGACCGCACCTTCAAAAGGATATAAACAGGATGGAGTCAGTTCAGAGGGTGGCTACTAAAATGGTTAGTGGTCTTTATTCTAAAGCATATGAGGACAGACTTAAGGATCTTAATATGTACACCTTAGAGGAAAGACGGGATAGAGGTGATATGATTGAGATGTTTAAATACCTCTGTGGCATAATTTTTCTGTGGGAGAGCCTCTTTCAATTGAAAGCAAGTTCTGCTATGAGGGAACATGGGATGAGGGTGAAAGGGGATAGATTCAGGAGTGATATACGGAAATATTTCTTTATGGAAAGAGTGGTGGATCCGTGGAATAGTCTCCCAGTGGAGGTGGTAGAGATGAGGACAGTATCTGAATTCAAAGAAGTATGGGACAAACACAGAGGATCTCTAAAGGAAAAAAGGGGACTGTTGTAGTTGTTGATATGGAAGGACAGACTAGATAGGCCATGTGGTCTTTTTCTGTCTTCATATTTCTCTGTTTCTATGTTTCTATATTACTCATGAGGGAAAGCACAGAGTCTTTGAATTGGCGACAGAGGTGTCCCAGTATGTGGAGGGATTAATGTGGAGTGAGTCAGCCGCTACAGGAGAACCAGCTGGAGTGCCCTGAGAACAGATTCTGGAAGAGCATTGGTAGATGAGGAGTCAGAAGATGATTGGGACTGGAGTGGAGGAACATGAAAGACTGGAACATTTGAACAAGTTATGCCTACAGCAGGAGTGGGAAATACGGCTGAGGCAGGAATGTTTGTTTAGCCCTCAGAGGAGTGAGCAATTGAAGTGGAGGGAATTGGGACATGGTTTCCTGAACTTGTGGGGGTGTGGCAGGCTGGGTAATTGGACTGTTTAAAAATTGTATAATAATGATGCATATGAGTGTGTAATATGGTATAGGCCTGTTTGGAGCAGTTGCAGTGCTATGTTTCTCCTCTTGTGGGACGTGCACAGGAGGACCTAGAGGGGAGGTTGGCACGGGGTGGAAAGAGCTCGAAGGGGTTTAGGGCTGGGGTCTGTTAATGGGAGAGAAATAATGGGAAGAGGGGAGGTAGGAGACTGGATTATATTTGAGAAGCTGTGGGTGGCTTCGTAGCTAGAGGTGTGGGGGGGGGGGGTATCCATGCACATCTTTGGTGATCAGTTAGAAGAGGAGGGTTCGGGTTAAAGAAATAGGCTGGGGGGGTAGGGTTGAGAAGCAGAGGGAGGGGGTGAGACAGAGGGTGGGGGGTGGGAATGGTTTAGTTGGGGGGAGACAGGAGGGATAGGGCCGCAGCCAAGAGTGGATATTTGGGTTAGGATTTGGAAATAGAAGTGATGTTAAAGGGGGGGGGGCTCAGGCTGGGGGAGCTGCTCCTTGGGGACGTTTGACTACGGTGAGGCTTGAACCTTATTGGCACCCACCAACCTGAAGATTATTTCATGGAATGTGTATGGGGTAGGGAGCCCGATTAAAAGATATAAATTGTTGCGAGCTTTAGCTAGGCAAAATTGAGATATTGCCATGCTACAGGAGACCCAACCGACTGCCAAGGAACATCTTAAATTGAAGAGGGACTGGGTGGGGCAAGGATGGGGGGCTCCAGCGAAGGGGAAAAAAGGTGGAGTGGTCATTTTGATACACAAACGAGTTAGATTTGTTTTGGAGCGTGAATATGTGGACCTGGATGGAAGACATGTGTTATTGTTTGGGGCACTAGAGGGAAAGCCCTTTGTGCTGGGCAACATTTACAGTCTGAACGTGTTAGACCATGCGCTGTATGCTTGCTTGGCTTCTCGAGTAGATCAAATGCCAGACGTCCCCTTGATATTGGCTGGAGACGTCAGTGGTGTATTAGATATTGAGCTTGACACGATTAGGGGGGGAGGGGATAGAGCATGGTCACAGACCATTAGAGTGCTGCAGGGTCTGCGATTCAGACTGGGGGCAGTAGATCCATGGCGCTTACTATACCCAATGGATAGAGATTTCACTCATCAGTCGCGGGCGCATGGTTCGAGTGCCAGGATTGATTATATTCTGGTATCTGAAAGGCTTTTTGCCCGGATGGCAGATGCACAAATTGGCCCTACAGAGATCTCAGATCATGCTTTGATTTGGGTAGAGTTAGAATGGCATGATGTTACCTCACAGGCTAGAATTTGGCGGTTCCCGTTAGACTTAAATAGAAATACTGAATTTCACCTCTATCTTAAACAGAGGTGGCAAGAGTTTGCGTTCCATAACGAGCGACATCAGGAGGATCCGGAGTTGTTCTGGGAGACTGCAAATGTTGTCCTGCGTGGGGACATTATAGGGTATGTGGCACGGAAACGGAGATTACTAACGGAACAGATTGTTCGAATGGAAAGACAAGTGGTGAAAGAAAGACGGAGGTGTGCAAATAGCCCATGTGCGGCAAACAAGAGGAGACTGTGGGAGGCCCAAACAGCCCTTAATGAATTGCTCCATCGGAGGGCCAAAAAATCTTTTATGTATTACCGGTATCAGCTATATCGCTTTGGGGATAAGCCCAGGAAACTCCTGGCATGGTGCCTTCCGGGTTGTAGGGGTGTTCGCTCAGTGGCGGCACAGCGTGGCAAACAGGGTAGGTTGCACAAAGAAAACCGAGTGATTGCCCAAACGTTCAGATCCTTCTACCAAAAGCTGTATTCTGGGAAAGAGGGGTCCTTGCCTAGCATGGAGAACTACCTGCACGATTTGCAGATACCTAGGTTGGAGGCAGATCAAAGGGCACAGTTAGACAAACCAGTAATGCTTTGTGAAGTACAACAGGTCATCCAGAAAGACAGCTGTCATAGCAAGGAGTGGCCTAGTGGTTGGGGCAAGTTACCTCAGACCAGAAGGTCTGGGGTTCAAATCCCACTAGAGGACAGCAACCTTGGGCTGGAAGAACTGGGGTTTCTAGTTCCACAGGTACTCCTTGTGGTCTTGGCAAGCCACTTAACCCTCCATTGCCTGTGTTCCCTGTAAGTATTAGTGTATGTGTCTCATGTCCCCCAATTGTGTTGTGATCACTTTGATTGAAGGATAAGGTGGTATACAAAACAGTCTAAATAAATAAGCCCCTGGTCCAGATGGCTTTGGAGCAGAATTCTATAAGTTGCTGGGTGACTTGATATCCCCCTCTCTAGTGGCAGTGTATCACAAAAGGGCAGAGCAGGGTGTTTTTACTTGGGGTGCAAACTATGCGCACATTATATTAATACCTAAGCCAGGAAAGGATCATACGCAGGCTGCTTCCTATAGGCCCATCTCATTGTTAAATTTTGATTTAAAGGTGCTGTCTAAGATTTTATTTTTATTTATTTATTTATTTACATTCTCTTATATACCGCGCTATTCTGCATCAGTGTGGTTTACATTGAACATTGAAATTACATTGAACAGGGCATTATAACTTGGAGATAACTATTTTACAGGGATACTGGCAGATCGTCTGGCCCGGGTCTTGGGTGAACTGGTGCATGATTCGCAAGTGGGTTTTGTGAAAGGTCGATATGCAGTGCGTAATTTGCACAAAATCCTTGCATCATTGGAGTGGGTGCGGGAGCATGAGCTGCAGTCACTTTTGATCAGCTTTGATGCGGAGAAAGCTTTTGATCAGGTGAACTGGCAATATTTGAAATTCCTTTTGCCGTACTATGGGTTGGGGGCTCCTTTTTGCAATATGGTGGGACTTCTCTACGTGGGGCCTACTGCGGGAGTGATATGCAATGGAGTGCTGTCGGACAAATTTTTCCTGGAAAGAGGTACATGACAGGGCTGCCCGCTCTACCCCCTGTTATTTGTGTTGTCATTAGAGCCTCTGGTGTGGAGTATAGAGGCGTCCAAGGAAATACGGGGGGTGAGAATTGGATTGCATGGATTTAAGATGGCAGCCTTTGCTGATGATATGTTGGTGCATTTGCTTTCTCTTCAACAGTCGCTGCCTAAATTGCTAGGGGAATTTTCCTTGTTTGGAAGTTTTGCAGGGCTTCATATCAACATGGATAAATCTGAAACACTGGATGTGGCGGGTACGCTTAGGGGGAACTGGGGAGGTATCTTCCCGCTTAAGTGGGCTGATGACTCATTTGTATACCTGGGTATTCTTTTTTTTTTTTTATAAGTTCTTTATTAGATTTTCCAAAAACAAACACACAGTGAACAATACGCAGACACATAACCAAAAGCAACTAAAACACAATAAAGCATTCCCCACCCCCCCAGGCTCTCAGGTAAAGGAGACAAATACACATCAATGTCGGGGAAGGCGATCCCTATCAGCAGCATTGCCTGCATATCGGCAACACCACCACTACTAATTATCAGCATGTCATGGAGACAAACTGCTATAATGAAACTACAGCTGAACGAGCGACATATTGGTCAAGGAGAGACCATTTATCATGGCAGAGCTCCCCTCTATCAGGATGATGGAGCTTGTCATATAGCCGTTCATACTTGGCGTAATGACAGACCAAGCTCCACCATTCACCCTGCCGCAGCCCTGCCAAGGACTTCCAATGAACCAAAATCAACTTGAAAGCAACCGCTACCATGAAATTTAAAAGGAAGTCCTTTGCTTTGCATCTACCCCGGGCTAACCCCAGGGACCGTAAAAAGACAACATTCTTGGATAGCTTGTCAGGAATGTCCAAAATCACTTGAATGGTACTCCAGACCGCTGCCCAAAAACGCTGGACATAAGGACACTCATAAAACATATGTAAAAAGGTGCCTTTCGCTGTCTGGCAGGACCAACATGCCCCTGTGGATGACCGGTCCCATTTAGCTACCTTCACGGGTGTGAGATGGGCCCTATGCAACAGGAAATAAAGGGATTGTGTAATGGGTGCCGAGCGAGAGACCCTAGATATAATGCTCCATAGCTGCGCCCACAAATCTTGTACTCGTGCCAAAGGCAATTCAGATTCCCAAACCTTGTATAACCCCTTCGGGTCGCCACAGGCATAATCCCTGAACAAAGCATATATACCTGAGATCATGCCTTTTTGCCCATACATGACTTTAAGATTTTGGAGTAATGTGCCCTCCTCAACTAAATCACAAACTAAAATCTTGGCAGCTTCGACGGTATGCTTGAGTTGCAACCATCGAAAGTAGTTATTCAGGGGCAAGGAGAATTCCTTTCTAAGGGAATTGAAATCCTTCCAGCCAGAATTCCCAACTAGTTGCCCTAAGGTCCAAATTCCCCTGTCTTGCCAGCTGCGCCAGGCAAATCTCCGCCCCCTGATCTTAAAAAGTGGATTCCACCAAAGCGGTGTCCATTTGGAAGGCTGCCCATCTTTACCTGCCAATAGGAGCAACTGCGTGAAAGCAGCTTGAGTGGCCCGTATTGCCCTGCCCTGCAACCCTTCCTCAGGGTGTAACATCCCTAACAGATGCCTCAGGGGGTAAGGGCTCGCCATGTGGGCCTCTACTTGGAACCATCTGGGACCCAGGGTCTCTCCCTCAGCATCCAACCACACTAGTCCCTGCTTGAGGAGGAGTGCATGGTGGTACCACTGGAAGTCGGGGAAGTGAACGCCCCCCTTTTCCTTAGGGGCTTTAAGTTTCTTGAGAGCGATGCGTGGCTGGGCACCCTTCCAAAGGAACCCCAAGAGACTTCTCTCTAGCTTGGCATACACCTCTACCGGCATTATAAAAGGGAGCATGCCCAACACATAGTTAATCTTGGGGACCAGCACCATTTTGATAACCTCAAGTCTGCCCCACCAAGTGAGATATAAAGGGGACCATGCAAGAATTTTACTACGGACGAACCGGGTGAGCTCCTCTATGTTCACCCGTATAGTATCCGCTGCAGAAGCACTATACCAGGCCCCCAGATATTTAATACCAGTCGGCTCCCACCGGAACGGAAAGGGGGCCATCATTGCAGCTGTTGGGCGGCTATTTAGCGGGAAGGCCACTGACTTGTCCTAGTTTATCTTGTATCCAGAAATACTGGAGTAATTGTTAATTACGGTCAGAATCTGTGGGATCTCCTCAGGTTGCGTAAATAACAACAAATCATCCGCATATGCGGATAGTTTCACTTTCATCCCAGCAAAGTTAAAACCCTGAATAGCTTCACGTTCCCGCACAGCGATAGCTAAAGGTTCGAGGGCCAAATCGAAAAGTAACGGGGATAAAGGGCAGCCCTGGCGGGTACCCCGGTGAAGGGAAAAGGATCGATGCAGGCAGCCATTAGCAAAAACCCTCGCACTGGTCCTAGCATAGAGCAGCTTAACCTTTCCTATAAACCCTCCCCAAGGCCGAACCAGTTTAATACAGAGAAAAGAAAGGGCCACTCCAGCCTATCGAATGCCTTTTCGGCATCTAGGGAGAGGGCAACATAAGGAGACGAGCCCGCTGCTGCCCTATCAATCAAGTTACACAATAGCCGGGCGTTGTCAAACGTGGACCTGCCGGGTATAAAACCACACTTGTCAGGGTGGACTAAATCCCCAATTACTAGGGCAAGCCGTTTGGCCAAAATACTCGCGTATATTTTATAATCTACATTTAGCAAAGATATAGGTCGATAGTTCCTGACATTCTCTGGAGTTTTCCCGGGTTTCTCCAAGACCACAATAGTGGCCTCTGAGAAATTACCGGGATGGCCAGATTCCTTTTCCAACTCCCCGAAGTACAACATTAAATAGGGAATCAGCTCATCGCTCAGAACTTTATAGAGCTCTGCTGGTATCCCATCAGGGCCCGCAGCCTTCCCCCCCATCATAGCTTTGATGGCCGTGGAAACCTCCTTATAAGAGAAAGGCCTGCCAAGCTGTTTGGCTTGCTGATCACCTAATGTAGAGTGTCTAAGCGGGTCGAGGAATTGCGCAATCGCTACAGGATCTGCAGTGGCCTCCGAGGAATACAGCCTATTATAAAATGATGAAAACTCTTCTAGAATTTGATCATCCTCAACCAATCTAGTCTGATTATCATCCACAAGAGAAACAATTCTAGACTTTTCCCTATTCCCGCGCAGGGTACTCGCCAGGAGCTTGCTGGACCTATTTTGCTCAACGTGATATCTGGCCGCTTGTTTCAACATTACTTGCTCTATCTCGGAACTCAACAGCTCATTGTATTGAAACCGTAACCTCTGCAACCTAATCATAATCCCCGCAGCAGACTGCCGAATCCATAGCCGCTCCCCCGCTCTAATCTGACTTTCCAGGGCTGCTAACTGCTCCCTCCTCCTCTTGGCTTCCTTGATTTTGTAACTTGTGATAGTAGCCCTTAGGGAGGCTTTAAAACCTCCCACCAGGCCCAACTGGCAGTATCCCCTAGTTTGTTATTCAGAAAGTATGACTGAATCGCATCCCTTAGTTCGGATTGGAAGGAAGGCTCCGCGAGCCAAGCCCTGTTAAAGGACCACACTGGACTACCTCCAACGGCCGCCTGCATTGGGACCTTGAGCGTGATAGCGGAGTGATCAGACACAGTCCCTCCCAAAATTTCCGCTGAACAGCAGCTCGACGCCAGGGACCGAGAGACTAGGAAAAAATCTATCCTGGAAAGAGAATTGTGTACTGGCGAATGAAATGTGTAGTCCTTTTCAGTAGGATGAAGCAGTCTCCAAACATCGACCAGTCCACAATCCTCTTTGAGAGCTAAAAAGGCACAATCTGCCAGAGAGGGTCGGTTTATTCTCGCAGGGCAGCGGTCTATCAAAGGCTCATTTACCAGGTTAAAGTCCCCCCCAGCAATTATTGGGGCAGTATAATTCTTCTGTAGGGCACGGCTCAAGGCTCTGAAAAAATCAGGGTCATCTTTATTCGGGCCATACACATTCACAAGTGAGAACCGAGCTCCCCCAACTTCTATCAGGGACCATGCCCACCTCCCGTAGGCATCATTATTGGCCTGGACTACCGTTGCCCCCAGCGCCTTCCGGACAAGTATGGCGACACCATTTTTTTTATGGTCCGCTGGGGAAGAGCCCGCCAGAAAATACCTCTTGTCCTCTAGTTTCATTGTTTCCTGAGTGGTAAGATGGGTCTCCTGCAATAGTACTACATCTGCCTGGTTCCGGGCACAATACGCTAGGATTTTTTTCCTTTTCATGGGAGTCTTAATGCCCTTCACATTCAAAGACAAGACATTTAGCCAATTAGCCATTACCATCTAAAAAGCAGCATACTCCAAATGGCAGGACACAACTATGCATCTCCACAAAGGTATCTCGGGATTGGCTTCCCCTACAAATAACCTTTGGGATCCTTCCCTGAGAGCCAACCAAACCTCCCCAACAAAACTCCCCCTGAGAACAATAAAAACTGGGGTGAGTCAGCAAAGGCATCCAACAATACGCAGCCTAGCCCCCATGAATATTACCCGCCACCCCCTTTTATCCATATCTTAAGAAAGGAAATAAAGTTAAGAAATTGAAACAAGAGAACAACAAGGTCACACATGTACAGCCTGAAAACTCAGCGGGGGGGCTCCCCCGAGTCTGAGAACACAACCATCCATATCCCCTTTACTCAACTCAACATCCCTACACAGGCCAACCGGGCAGCAAAATTGTTTTTTTTTTGTTTTGTTTTGTTTTTTATTTAACTGTCCAACCCGGCGCTGCGCCGCGGGAAACTCAGGCCCGGTTCCACTAACATTGGGAAGCCGCGTAGGTACCATAAGTCTACAGATCCACAAACCGTCCAGGGACGAAACTGTCCTCCAGCAGGCACTGCCAATTAACTCGACTGCATTTGCAAGGCCTCTTGGCCTTCAATGTACGCTGCCAGTTCTGCAGGATCCTCGAAGGTCTTGGTCTCGTTGTTTAAGGTCACCTTGAACCGGGCTGGACTAAAAAGACCATACCGTGCTTGCAGGCGCTGGAGCCGAGGCCGAAATGCCAGGAATTGCTTGCATCGTGTAGCTGTTGGCTTGCTAAAATCTGGATAGAAGGCCACTCGCTGACCACCAGGTAATAGGGGCTGGGAGGCCTTAGCTGCCATCAGGATTTGAAGGGCGTGTTGGTGCCGGAGGACACAGAATATCATCGGGCGTGGAAATTTAGAGCGTTGGTTAGCAAGGTTTGAGAGCCGGTGGGCCCTTTCTATTTCAAACGGGCGAGAGAATTCCACCTTCAGGAGCTTTGGAATCAGAGATTCTAGGTAACTTATGGGATCGCTCCCCTCGGCCCCCTCCGGGATTCCCAGGACTCGAACATTATTTCGGCGGGCCCTGTTATTCGCATCCTCGTAGTTCTTCTCAAGCCCCTCCAGCTTACGAATCATCCTTGGAACGAGGGCCAGACGCTCCTCATGCTCCGCCACAACCTTTTCCGCTCGCTCAATTCTTTGCGTGAGCTGTTGCATCTGTGTCGTCAACTCCTTCAAACATGCTTGCATGACATCAAGAGATTCGCCATTGGCATCGACTCGGCAGCGGACCGCTCGCACCTCCTTCAGGACTTCCTTCAATCCCTCTGCGGCCTCGGACGGCACCGCCATCTTTTGGGGAGAGAGAGGGTCAGATTTAGATCTTTTAGTGCCGGTCGCCGCCGCGGCAACAAAGTCGAGCCGGGTCTGCTTGCCAGCTGCCATGTGCAACCCCCGGTGCCTCTAAACGCTGTAGTTTAGGCGGATAAAGATGTTGAAAACCAGGAATCGAGACCTAGGGGGCCAGGAGAGCAACTCTTATGCGGCCATGTTGGTTCCTCGCAGGCTCCGCCTCGTATACCTGGGTATTCTTTTGATTAGAGAACCGAAGGAGCTGTATAAATGGAATTTTGAGAGGATTTTCCTCAGAATCCGTGCACAATTGCAGGCATGGAGCTCTCTTCCGTTGTCTTTGCTAGGTAGGGCGGCCGCATTAGGGATGGTGATCTTGCCATGATTGCTCTACTGGATGCAAACTCTCCCTGTGTGGTTATTGAGGCAGGACCTAAATTACATAGACCGGGAGATTCGGGGGTTTTTATGGAAGGGGCGAGGGCACGTATCCCATTAAATCGTTTGAGAGGAGGGTGGAAAAAAGGGGGGATAGGAGTCCTGGATTTACGACTTTACGCTTTGGCCTGTCAAGCGCAGCATATAGGGGATTGGTTAGGGAACACAGAAGTATATATTCCCAGGGTGTTGGAGGAGGCCTTTGTGGCCCCACAGACTTTGATGGCGGTCTTGCATTTGGAGAGCTCAGTTCTGCCGGGGAGAGTAACTAGCAGTGTCTTGTTGGTTTCGGCACAACGTACATGGCAGCAATTGAATAGGTACTGGGGTAGGTCTCCAGTGGCCTCCAGTTGGCTGCTTATACAAGGTAATGCTAGGTTTACCCCTGGTCCTGATACAGCCATATTTCGGAAGTGGGGGAGTTTAGGGATTCGGAACGTTGGGCATGTGGTAGATCGGACAGGGAAGTGTAAGCCATTTGAGACCCTTTGTAGGGAGTATGAGCTGAACAACCGTCACTACTTTGCATATGCCCAGCTCTCCCTTCTGCAGGGTGAGTTAATAGTGGAAAGTTCTGCACAGATTTTAGAATTCTTTGCATTAGGGGCAGAATCCCTGCCCACAATCTCGGATCTGAAGAGATGGTAAGATGGGTATGATATTCCGCCAGATTATTCGGCAGAGGAGGCTTTGTGGGCGAAGGAATTGAATCAGGAGGTGGCCCCAGGCTCAGTTAGAAAAGCCTTAGGTCAGATTGTAGGGCTGGTAGAGGGGGCTAGATGGCGAGAGATACAGTTTAAGTGTATTATCCGGGCATATTTCTCCCCCAGACGAGCATCGCGGAGTCATCTCCCCTTGTACGGGGGATGCCCAAAGTGTTCCTTCTCCCTGGCGGATTTGGGTCATATGTGGTGGGGGTGTCAGCAAATTCATCCTTATAGGATGCGGATTAGTAATTATATGAGCAGCTTATTTCAACAGCAGATTAGCTGGACTGGGTCTTTGGTTGTTTTGGATCAACTTGGACCACTCCACCCGAAGGGGAGGTAGGAGCGATTATTAGTGAGGAAGGCATGTCTGGTGGGTAAAGGTCCAATACTTCATAGGTGGAGAGAGCCCATCTCCCCTACCTTTTTGGGAATGGCGTAATAGTTTTCATCAGTTGATGCTTTTTGAGAGGAGGGGAGCTAGGGGAAGTGTTCCACTTTGGACCTTCTTTTTGCTGGTTTTGGAGCCTTACATTCAAAAATTAAGACCACATACTCGCAACGAAGTGCTACAAGTGGGCTAGGGCTTGAATCTGGTAGGTACGTAGGTGGGCATTTTATTTGATAAGATACCGTTGCATGGGTTAATAAGTGAGTAATGTAATAAGGTGTATTCCTAGTGATGGATGAGGGGGAGGAGACTGCGAGGAAGAGGGGGGTGGGAGGGAGGGGAGGGGGGTTGGGAAGGTAAATATTGTATTTCACCACAATGGACTGTTGGTTGGACCCGGGGCGATGGATAAGAGACAGCCCCGCCCGGAGGTGCTATGTATACATGGACTGTTGTGTGATGCGTTGATGTGGATTAATAAATACAGTTTCAAAAAAAACCCCACACATTTATGCCTACTGTGCACTAATCATCAGGCTACTGATTAACTATGGGTCCTCACTTACTTGCCTACCACAAAGCATACCCATCATCCACAGCCACAATTGTGATAGACCATATATAGTGCAATACAACCTATATAACAGAAACGCATGCTACCCAGAAAGGCTGATACGTAACTCTCCATCCAGACAGCTTGACAGCACAAACTCAAACCATAACTCTACAACAGCCAGCCTGATATGCTGTTTCATAAACTGAAGGTCAGTAAGAAATAAAATACCTATAATAACATCCTATATAGATTCAAACTCAGCAGACATAATGTTCATTACTGAATCCTGGTTGGCCAATACTGACCTGGTCCTCGTCAATCAACTCAAATTACCAAACTACAGCATTTTCAACTGCCCCAGAGAGAGAAAAAGAGGCAGAGGTATACTCATCATAATAAAAGAGGAGCTCAAAGCCTCACTCACCTCAGTTACAAATACAGATGGGCTAGACTTACTATTGACAGACAACAAACACCTCATATTCTCTCTGGCATACAGATATTCCACAGCTGATCTAAATAACCTAACATCAATTCTAGAATTAGCATGTGCCGATAAACCACAAAAGCAACGAATCATCCTCGCAGACTTCAGTCTGATATCCACCCACAACACCCATGCTCAGCCATTCCTCTGTGCAATGAACAATATGGATTTTCAACAAATAGTCAATACCCCTACCCACAATTAGGGAAACATGCTCGACTTGATATTTCTACCTAACGACATTCTTGAAAACTCACGGCTACCTTCTGTTCAAACAATACCCGTGCCCTGGTCTGACCATCGCTTAATCAATTTCACCATAATCCAGAAAAACAAAAACCATAGCTAGACCAAATGTACCATGCTGCTTCAAGAAATTTACAAGATCTAGAGGAAGACAATGTGAATCCAAAAAGAAAAATTTGTCAGGTACACTGTGACAGGAGAGGAGATGGATTTCACACTCCCTGCAGCAGTAAACCCTTTTTAACCCTCGGATACACTCGGTAAATCGACTGACACGTATACACTACCCCCGGGTCACCCCTGACCCATATGTAGAAATATGGTAAAACATCTACTTTTGTTTGTAAAACATGGTTAAATTGTGAAGAAAAAGACATACTTTTATTTATTTTTTATAATACTTGTTATTAATTCACCCTTTCAAGTGAATAATGTGCAATGCTAGCCAAGATCAGGCAGGACAAGTTGTACAAGGTCAGATATATGCTGCATAATGTCAATACCTGTTAACTATTCAGTTGCAAGCTTAAAAATGGTGTGCAGCACTGCTCGCTTTGCAAACTACAATAGTTCTATATTTATTCGCTAGGTGGACAGCAACAGTCAAAGTATGGTGCCATTATGTCAAGTAATGGCATGATGCAAATTGTGACAAAAAAATTACCGTGTTATAACAAATTGACAACGGTGCATTGTAAACAACAGAAAACTAGTAAGCAATACATGAAGTACATTGACTGTTTTTTTCAACAACAGTTTATGCACAATGTGCTAGTAGTTGTTCTTGAATGTTCAGGACACACTCGCTTCAGACAGATTTCACATTCTGTAAATACTTTTCGATCTCTGTCACTTGGACAAAAGGAGCATCTTTTTCTTTTCTTTGCTGATGCCCGTGTGGTCAACGGTCTTGGTGGCTTAGGCATTTCAAGGCAAGGATAGCCAACATTGGCCATGGATTGACGTGTATGGCTTGTCAGACCTTCTGGATGGCTTTGACGATTTTGTAGCTGAGGCTTCATGAGATTCAAAGCGAGTTCCTCCAGAAAAAACCTTCTCTTGCAGTTTTCCTTGTGATGAAACATAGGATTGTTGTACATAAATATTATGAATGAATTTACAGCCGCGATATCAAGCAGTCCATAAAACACGCAAAGTGGCCATCGACGAGTTGATCTTTTCACACTGTATGTGTGGCACAACTGATCTACTGTGTCAACACCCCCTTTCGTTCTGTTGTAGTCCAGTATTATTTCTGGCTTCTTTGATGTTTCATCAATTTTATTATCATGGTGAAGTGTTGACAGCAGCATAACTGATTTGTTTCGTTTTGGGACGAATGACACCAAAGTCTTGTCTCCACTGAAGCCAAATATTGAGGATCCCACAATTCTTGAGCGATTTGCCTGGAATTCTGAAGGTATGTCACGGTTGCAACGTCTTACAGTGCCCAGTAGTGTCAAATTCTTGCTAAGAAGAACATCAGCCAGTTGTACGTTAGTAGTAAAGAAATTGTCGCAAGTAATGTTCCTGCCAGACCGTTCCAGAGGTTCAATAAGCTTCAAAACAACATCAGCTCCTAGAGATACTGTTTTGTCACGAGTAACTGACTCTTCACGCCCTAGGTATGGCTTCACGTTGAATACATAATACGTTTCGGCATCTACACACACCCATAACTTTATACCGTATCGGTCTGGTTTAGACTTGATGTATTGACGAAACGGACACTTGCCTCTGAACCCCAACAATTGTTCACCAACAGTCAAGTATGCAGATGGTGTGTACATTTTCATGCACTGAGAAATGAATAAATTCCAAACATCTCTGACTGGAGTAAATTTGTCATTGGCCCTTCGTGATTCACGGGTTTGTTTGTCATCAAATCGAAGTAAACTCAATATTTCTGCAAACCTTTTACCTGACATGACAGCTGGAAATATAGGATTCTGGATAGGACTTTTAGCCCAAGTTCTGCGTACAGATACTTTGTTCAACCTGAAAACACCACTCATGTACAGAAGACCCAATGTTGCTTGGAGCTCTTCCTTTGTTACCTGCTTCCAGTCAGTACATGGTGGCTGCATTGCTTCAGCTCTACGTATGCCTTCAGAATTTGTGAAATCTAACACTGCTGACAATATATCTGGAGTTACAAACATGTCAAAAATATCCTTAGCATTAGTTATACCTCTGATCAGAGCAATTGGTCCAGAAGATTCTCTGACTATATTTGCTTCCCTTGTTCTTGATGTTGGCGGTACAGTTTTATTCCAATGCATGCCAGAACGAGCTGTGTAATGACTGTCAGTAACTTCCTCATTTTCAGAATGTGATTCAGAAGTTTCAGAATTGCTGTATGAACTGCTATCGTCATCACTTGTTTTATTTTCTTCGACAGCATCTTCCGCTTCACTGCTGCTATCATCAAGATCAAGCTGATCGGACTGGGCGGGAACGACTGCACTATCCGTATCAGCACCTTCAGTATCATTACTCATACTGTCATTACTGTCACTTTCTTCATTCAACCAACGTCTAATTTTTTCAGTTGCTGCACAGCTGCTGAAGCGTTTCTGGAGTGGCATTGTTTACCTTTGTCGTAAAAAATTTTAATCCACAGAAACAAACAAGGAACTGACGTCAGGTGACGTCATAAATGTAAGCAAGACGTTAGAAAACACATGATTGTAATGTGGACTTGGAGTGGTGACTTTCTTTGCTGCTATAAAACAAAGGAGAGTGTTATTGTGCGAGTGTCGAAAATCACCCCTTGTTTGTTCAGCAGCATGCAGTACTGTATAAAAACGTTATTTTTGCAAACCATATGTATGAAAATACTTAAAAATGGTTCATTGAGGAATACCTAGAGTACCAAAATACAATTCCTTACCATTTTGAAGAAAAAACACAAAAACCGACACCCGGGTCACCCCTGACCAGGGGGAGTGTATCCGAGGGTTAATACAGTATTTTATGAATGCAAAAAACCTTCACTTAACTGAGGCTGTTAGGGAGAGACAAGACTGCCCCTTGTGCAACGTGACACGTTTTGGGTAAACACAGACCCTGCAACACTGTTTATAACACCAAATTATAACTTATTTTTATTTTCTTGTTGTAAACTGTGTTATGGTTCTTGCTTTATTTGTTTTTTGAACATATATTTTGCATCCACAGAACCCACTCCCTCAACAATGGGTGCAGAGCAGAAGTAGGATATTCACCCACGGAACTCAATTTCTTAAAAAAAAAAAGATTCTGACTATCCCACTAACAACAAACATTCTCCAGTACCAGGCATATTGTGAACTAATACAAAACCCTACAACAAAGTCACTGAGGATCTGTAGAGCAAACCTACTATACCATACCAGCTCAACTTCCAAAACTCACATAAGGAGCCCACCCAAAAAAAGCATAGCTGTAAATACTGCAGCAAGCCCTGGAACATCCAAACATGTATTTGAAAAGTTGAACAATTCAGAATACTACAGAACAGATCCCTACATACAAACTCCATGTTAACTGAAGACCTGGCCTTGGCCACAAGCTCATAACACAGACCCTCACTAAAGAGAATAAGTGACCATAACATAATAACAAACATAAATAGATAAAAATTAAACTGAAACTGCAAAAAGTCAGATTGTGCATACAATGCAATGCCAGATAAATAGAAAGAGATGCATTTCCCTGTACTTTATAAAATATGAAGATAGCATCAAGACTGTTCATTAAATTGAAAATAAAATGCTCTTCTACCTTTATTGTCTGACCATTTTATTCTTGATCATGTTTGTCCCAATCTAAGGTTTCTGCTTTCCTCCACTTCCTAGTGCACCCCGCCCCCCTGTTTACTTCCTCCCAGGGGCAGCATGATGGTGATGCAGACCCCACCTTCCCATATGTCAGGTCCCTTCCATCTCCCTCTTCCCCCTGTGTCATCCCCAATGCAGACCCCACCTTCCCCTCATGTGAATTCCCTTCGAGCCCCCTTCTCCCCTGGATCAGCCCCATTGCACACTCCACCTTCTCTTGTCAGTTCCCTTCCAGTCTCCTCCTCCCCCAGTGTCAACCCAGTTGCAGACTCTACCTTCCCATCATGTCAATTCCCTTCCATCTCTTTCTTTCCCCTATGTCATCCCCATTGCAGATCCCACCTTCCCCTCACGTCATTTCCCTTTGAGCCCCCGTCTCCCTTGGGTCAGCCCCACTGCACACTCCACCTTCCCTTGTCAGTTCTGTTCCAGCCTCTTCTTCCCCCAGTGTCAGCCCCCTCCTCTCCCAGTGTCAACCCAGTTACAGACTCCACCTTCCCGTCATGTCAATTCCCTTCCAGCCCTCTCCTCCCCCTGTGTCATCCCCATTGCAGATCTCACCTTCCCCTCATGTCAATTCCCTACCAGTCCCCCCCAGTCAGCCCAGTTGTAGACCTCACCTTTCCCTTGTCAATTCCCTTCCAGCCCCCTCCACCCCTCTCCCTGTGTCAGCCCGCTACCTGCCCCCACCTTCCTCCATGTTAGTTCTTCAACTGCAGACTCACCGTCTCCTTTTCCTGCAGCTGCGGCTCTCTGCCTCTTAGAGAACCATGGCTGTGCTGGTAATCTGCAGTTTAAATAAACGGGAAGCCGGTGTCGAGCCTTCCCAAAGGACCCCGTGCAGCTTCATCCTGCCCCCAAAGGAAGTTACATGTATTTTAAAAGCCATATTGATGAGCTGGATGTCTGAAAATGACACTTAGATCTGTAAAGCATGGAGACTTCCCTGGGGCCATATTAGAAGCCGGGTATATGGACATCCCCCAGTGTGAGAATGTCCATATATCACGGGGATATGGTGGAGGTGTGGCCTGGATGAAGCAAGAGAGATGTACTTTTGCAGTACGATTTCAGAATGACACAGGCACGCTTGGAAAGCAAAACTATAAAAAGAAGAAGAAATAGTCAATACAATAAAATGGGGGGATAAGACATTTTTTCAGATATGTTAGTGAGAGGAGGAGGGGCAAAAGTAGTATTGTCAGACTCAAGGGTAAAGGGGGGGATATGTAGAAACTGATGAGGATAAAGCAGAATTGCTTAACAAATATTTCTGTTCTGTTCACAGATGAAGGGTCAGGAGCAGGACCTCAGACAACAGAAGTGACAGGGAGCTTGAACTATTTTCAGAAGACTGTGTTCGTGAAGAACTAGCTAAACTAAAAGTAGATAAAGTAGATAAAGCAATAGGACCGGATGGGATACATCCAAGAATACTGAAGGAACTTGGGATTGTTCTAGCAGCTCCACTGACTGACCTTTTCAATGCCTCTTTGGAGGCGGGAGTGGTGCCAAAGAACTGGAGAGAGGCACAAGTGTTCCCTGTACACACCAGCAGAAGTAAGGATGTGGTTGAAAACTACAGGCCAGTTAATCTAACCTCTGTAGTGAGTAACTTATTGGAAATGCTGCTAAAAGAGAGAATAGTGAGGTTTCAGGAGTCCAATGGATTGCAGACCCTATTCTACCTTTTCTGCTAAGCTATACTTTGATTTGATTTAAATGAAAAGCTCTCTGGTGGTACTAAGCCTTGGCTGACTTAACAAAAATGCTGAATTCTAAAATACACAGATTTATCTGCTTTAACTCAAAGAATTCCCTTTTCCCCAAGATTTAGAGAATTTCCCAACAGGTAAATACTTGCAAGTACAGATTTCTTTCCAGCAGTAGCAATCCCTTTTGGTAGACCTTCAAGGACCTTTTTGTGAATTGTAAGCATGGGTTTGGCAAGGCAGTGCTATTTATTGCCTAGTTACCTATTTAGAGGTCCTTTTACTAACGTTTAGCACATGCTGTCAGCTGCCTGACCCATTTTATTCTTATGGGCCATGTGGCAGATAGTTCACATTAAGAATTAGTTCAAAGGGCCCTTATTGTTTTAATTCCAAAGGTTGTGAATTATTAGTGTGTTCTTTTGGGGGTTGGGATATGTATCTTTGTTATTGCTCTCCAGGTAATGGGCCTAATGCCTCCTCTAAACTAGAAATTCCCACTGCCTTTTCCCCTCCTCAGCTCTCTTGCTCTAATCACAGTTCTCTCCTCAACAGCCAAGCCTTCCCTGCCTCACCATTTCTCTCTCCCTCTAAATTCTAGTTAGATCCCTACTGCTGTCTGTCCTTAAGGTCTATCCTTCATGTACATACCCCCACCTTATCTCCTTTCTCCCCTCCCCATGCACCTACCCTTTTCTCACCCTTACCTCTTCTTCTTTCTTCCTAGTTACATACATCCACCTTTCTTTCTCCCCACCAGGCATACTACTACTATTACTACTATTAATCATTATATAGTTCTACAAGTCATAAGCAGCACTGTACAAGAACATATAGAAGACAAGCCCTGCACATTAGAGTTTACAATCTAATCAAGACAAACAGTACAATATAAGAGAAACAAGGGGTGAGATTTTAGCATGGATTTGAAAAGGGGGAGAGATGAGGTCTGATGTACAGATTCAGGAAATTTGTTCCAGGCATAAGGAGCAGCAAGGTGAAAAGATCAAAGACTGGAGTTGGCAGTGGAAGAAAAGGTAATAGAGAGAAGAAAGCCAGAGGAAGAGCGAAGTTCATAAGCAGGGCTGTAGAGAGAGAGGAGAAAAGAAAGTTAGTGAGGGGCAGTAGAGTGAATGCATTTATAGATCAGAAGAAGAAGTTTGAATTGGATACAGAAATGGTAGGGGAGCCAATGAAGTGATTTGAGAAGGGTCATATGAGTATATCAGGACTGGTGGAAGAATAGCCATGCAGCTGAGTTCTGAATAGATTGAAGAGAAAAATGACTCTGAGGGAGACCAGCAAGGAGGAGGTTGCAATAGTCGAGATAGGAGGTGACAAAAGAATGGTTAAGAGTTTTAGTAGCATGTTCAGAGAGGAAGGAGTGAATTTTGTTAATGTTATAGAGGTTAATGACAGGTTTTAACTATCTGTTGGATATGCATGGAGATGGAGAGGGAGGAGTCAAAGTTGACCCAAAGGTTGTAGGCTAAGGAATCAGGAAGCAGAAGAGTGTTTTCAACAGAGATTGAAAAAGGAGGAATGGGGGAGGAGGGTTTAGGGGGAAAAATAAGAAGTTCATTCTTGGCCACATTCAGTTTTAGATGGTGATGAGACAGGCAGAGATGTCAGATAAGCAGGCAGAGATATGGGCTTGGATTGTAAGAGAAATGTCAGTGTAAAGAGATAGATTTGAGAGTCATCAGCATAAAAGTGAAGGCACCTTAAGAAAGGAGTTGAGAGATGAGAAGAGACGGTGGGATCAGAAGCAAGAGAGCTAGTCAAACGGATAAAATAGTTTTGCTTGACGAGAGCAATAGCAGACTCAAAGGAATTAAGCAAGAATTTGAAATGAAGAAAGTCAGAAAGGGAACAGAATCTGAGCCAAGTGCACCCGGTTGAGTGGGCACAGGAACATACGTAGTAAGTAGTTGAAGTTAGCCAGGGCTGAGGTGAAGTGCACCTCACAGGACATAGTATGGGCACAGCATGAGTATCCAGAGTATAGGAGAGAGCAGAATTATAGAAATTCATAGCCTCATCAACAGATTTCGAGGACAAAGTGGAAGAAAGAGGTGATAAGACAGTAGCAGAAAAAGTCAGTGGATCGTTAGCATGAAGATTCCTAAAAAGGTAGGAGGAGACTGGGTGAGATTGAGGCAGGGAGTAATGAAGAGTGAAGCTTAACAGGTGGTGGTCAGTTATGGGAAGAACTGAGGTATGAAAATTAGAGGGCTAAAAATTAGAAAAGGAAAAAAAGTCAAGGCAGTGACCATAGTGATGAGTAGGGGCAAAAGAGCAAAGCTGGAAGTTGTATGAGGAAGGAAAGGAAAGGAGCAAAGAAATATAGAGGGTCATTCTAAACCATGAATAGCAGGGATGGACATCCCAACAGGACATCCATCCCTGCTATTTGTGCCGGCTTCAGCCCCCTACTAACCTCCATGCCGGTTCTGCGGGAAGTTAGTCGGGAGCGGGGAATGGGCGGCCCAGGGGCAGAGGGGGTGGGCTGTGGGCGGTCGCTGGCCTTGGACTTACAGGGCCGATTCTAATGTCGGCCCTGTACGTCCAGGGCAGGCAAAATGGCTGGGGGTGGAAAAACTCCCCTGGACTTTTTTTTTTTTTTTTTACATTCACACACACACAGTCTGTACATACAGGTGCCTATATTCGGCGCCTACATGTATAAAGTAGTGCATAATTTTACACATACCAGTGCACCTTTATTCAGCGGCACTCAGGAAACAGATAGCACTGCTGAATATACTCTAGGTATAAATTACAACATCTTGGTTAGACGTTTCAACTGATGCCCTAGACTTTTAGTTTAAATTTGGCATCTATATTGGCTTGCCTTGATTTTCAAATGGAATATTTGTTACAGCTATTGATATTTATGCCTTATTCTTTTCTCAATGTAATGATTTCTTGAAATACAGTATGGAAAATACAATAAAAACATTTAAACATAAAAATGTTTGATCTGTTATAAAAGATAGTGGCCTAGTTAAGTACTAGATAGGGTATAATTTCCTGCTTGAGGAGAGAGAATACTTTGGGAATTAAAGCTTTGTGAGCAATCTTATCGAGCACCAGTAATTTTAAGAGAACGTAAGGGGTCAGGTAAGCAGAGAATCACATAACAGTCTGCTGATTATCACTGTACTTTTCCAGAATTACATCCCTTGCTATCTAAGAAGCGGTCAGCATATAAATGCCAGCCAGCACAGAAAATTAATTTTGCAGCCGTTTAATGTTTGTTTCTGCATTTGGCTAAGGGAGATGAAACATTTCATTTTCTGGAATCTGCTGCATATTCTATAATTTAAAATATTACACTTTCAGCATCTGCAGAGCTGTGCGAAATTTATTTGGCACACTGTGACTAATAAGTAATTTTAGGTTAAGCAAAATGGTTGTGTAATCTTCTTACCTACAGGAAAAACACCTATTTTTGTCCCTAGTCCCTTCATTTTAGTCAAGTACTTTTGCATTTTGTGAAAAAGAAATATTAAACTGTTCCACAAAGTGACTGATGGTATGTTAGCTGAGTATTTTCTCTGCATAAGATTGAAAAAGCGTTCTGGGTCCTATTCAAGGTAAATACTCAAGTGATGGGCTAGTGGTGTGTAAGCAATTTATATATTGAAAAACCTCAAATAGTCTCTGACACAGGATTTAGGCATACAAAACTGAGGTAACATGGCTGATAGCCAATCCAAATATTTAGTCTGAATCAAGCTATTAATATTTTGAGGATAATATATTCCATGGCAATACTACTACAGAGCTTAACTTTTAGATATTTAACTTACATATGTGTATAATAATTTTATACCTAGACACCTAGTTTAGGCACTCAGAACGCACCCATCTAAAGCCTATTTTATAAAGAAAAGCAGACGCCTACTTGTATGTGTCAAATCCAGGGTTTCTCTAAATGCCCACGCTTACATTTCTAAAGAATGTGCAAGCGAGTTACAGCATGCTATAATTTAGGTGTGTAAATATGCACACTGGCTATGCTCCACCTCGGTGCACACCCATTCCAAAAGTACACACCATCAGCCTAATGCGCATACGATACAAAAGAGCAACCAGCCAAAGTACTGCGTAAAGTCATTGAAAATACAAGACTCCTTATAATATTACCTCCATATAGGATAATTTGATAAGGGGTGGGGGGGGGGGGTCCTGGTTTCAGTTTGTTTTCAGGTACCTATATTAAGAGAGTTTTATTAAGACAAATAGGCCCGTGCTTGTCTTTATAAGTACAGTCAAGAGGCAAATCTCATGCCTACTTTGCAGGCACGGGCATGTATACCAAACCTAGAGCTGTGCAAATATTTGTGCCTCTAAATTTTAGATACATGTGTAAATTATAGCATGCTGTGATCTGTGTATGTGTACTTCCTCCCCTTCCTCTCCTGTGCACACCTACAATCAATGTATGCACCATCATGTCAAAGTGCGTAGACTGTCAGAATTCTGGAAGAGGTCATTTAAGTGTGTAGATATGTAGTTCTTTGTCCAGTTGTCTGGGACCCCAGGCCAGTCAGGTTTTCAGGATATGAATATGCATGAGATAGATCTGCATACAATGGAAATTGTGCATGCAGATCTATCTCATGCGTATTCTTTGTGGATTTCCTGAAACCTGAATGGCCTCGGGGTCCTAGAGGACTGAGTTGAGAGCCACTGGTGTAGATGCTCACAGATGCATGGAAATGACCTTATGAAATTACCTCCATGAAACTGTGCATGTTTTCAGTGGCATTTATGCCTAGATGAACACACATTGATTAGCAATGTATAACCTATATTTTATCAATTTGTAAGCTATTTATAATTAGAAATGTATAAGTTATGGGTTCAGTTATACCTGCTATTTTGGCATTGATACTTTCATGTATAGCTTATATACAGAGGAGGACATTTTCAAAGGCTTGTGCACACACAAGAAAATGTCAGTGTTTACATGTGCAAATGTGCTCTTGCTTGTAAGTTCTGACTTTGCAATGCCTGTGTTTACCCTGCTGATTCCGCTCCCCTCACTGGTTTCTGGTGCCCTTCGGTTTGCATTACAAGATCCAGGTCTTAGTCCACTGCGCCGTCTTTACCTCTCCCCCCCATCCCCCCCTCCCCATCTTGCTTCCCTTGCAGGTTCCTATTCCCTGGCCTGTACCCTCCGTTCTTCTCAGGCCTCTCTCCTGCCCTGTGCCTTAAGGTTTCCCATCATCATTTTTCTGCATATCCTAGCCCTCTCTTATGGAACTCCCTTCTTATTGCCCTCCATCAAGAACCCTCATTCCCTGCATTCCACATTCCCCGAGGCTGCCGTGAATTGCTTCCTCCCCTTCCATCCTTTCTAATTTGGTTTCCCTCCCAACCCAAGAATCATCTTTTCTTTTTATTCTCTTCTATCCTCCTCTCCCATTGGTTATACTAATCCCCTCCCCCCTTGTCCTCTTCCTTGTTGTTTCTTCCTCTTTCTACTTTTATTTTGTTCTTTTATGTAAAGTGCCACAATGGCTCTGCTTTTTAATGGTATATCAAGCGCCTGGAAATAAATAAATAAGTAAATAAATAGAAGTAGAAGCTTTGGGGTTCACCGATTTAAAAGGAATGTGTTCTAGGTGGTCCAAAAATATACGTGCATTCCCATTTTACAGAAGGAATACATGTATAGTTTAAAAAGTTCCTTATGGACATTTACACCTGCTCCGAGGCAGGTGTGTCCGCTACCTTCTCGTTTGGACCCGGGATCTCCAGCAGCGACTGATGGCGTGATCATGCTTACCTCTGCGTTGTGTAACGCCACTTCAAAAATTCAAAAGAAGTTACTTCACTCGGGTCCTTAATTGGCAGCTCTTGTATGAGTAGTTTTGTGAAAAGTGGCAATTACGTATCTAAGTGGCAGAACATACATGTCCATGTTGCATGATCAGCACTTACATGTGCATTTGCCGGCACTCACATATGTAAAGCTAAATGGCTGTTGTCACTGCATATGCAAGCAAATAAATATGTATTTTCCAGCATCCTTATGTGTATTTTACAAAACGCTTCATGCTCAGCAATGCCTTGGGTGAAATATTCAAGGAATTGTGAATGTTCCAACCTTGATAGCCCAATTCCTACCTAGAAACTGAGCTGAGAGTGTCTTGTTGGGAGTGCAATGTTTTGTGAATGAGGACTATGCATTTGTAGTTGATTCTGCTTATGACTGGTAACCAGTGCAGAAATTCTTAAGAATTGGGGTGATATGGTCAAATTTGTTTGTGCCTTGTATGATACCTGCAGTAGTATGTAGTGCAGTTTGTAGAATGTGGAGATAATTTGGTTTAGGTCTAGATTTCAGGTCAGCCTCTTGCTTTCTGCAACTGCACCCCTGTCTGCTTGAACTGTACACAGTCTAACATGAATGGCACAAGAAGAAACAACGCTTGTGGGCTATAGCAGAGAGAATATGCGGCCTACTATAATACAGCCTACAGAGCCATACTTTGAACAGAAGTGTGCAAGGATATAGCCCTAGGCCCAGAAAATACAGGCCAAGCTAGGAATTCAGAAAACTAATGAGCAAACAAATTCTCTTAGCCCTGAAGAATTCCAATTAGTGCCAGGAGATGGAAGATAACATGTACAAGGCACAGGAAGGAGCAGTGAGCTGTGTAGGTTACACAGACAAGGCAGACCTTGAAACTTCAGCTGTGAGACCTGAGGAACGGGGGGGGGGAGGGGGGGAGAACTTTGGAGAAAGCTGCAAATGACATAAGAAGTTATGCAGAGCTTTCTAGAACTTTGGGACAGAGAGAAGGGAGGGACAGGGAAGTATATAAGAAAAGCGACTATAGAGCTTGGGGGGCAGCCTTCTCTCCTCCACCGTGTTGGAGGTAGAGAACATTGCCTGCACTCAGATCCCTGAGACAGACACTTGTGTATTGGCATTTACAGCTTTTGCTTGTACCAAATAAATGGTTTTACTGACAAGTGGCTGTGATCTGAGTTTCTTTTCCTCCTGTTGCAGGGCTTCACAGGTGCCCAGGAAATTGGTGATATTTGGGACACTTTGTAGGTCTGACCTGCCTACAAGAGGGAGAAGTGTTGATTGGGGTAGACCTTTGTAGATGTTGTTGCAGAAATCTGCATGAGGTAGTATAAGGGTTTGTAATGCTGATCTGAAGTCCTTTGGTTCCAGGAGGGGTCTGAGTTTCTGAAGAGTTTTTGCTTTGAAGTATATTGTTTTTGCTGTTGTTGCTATTTGTGATTTGAATGATAACTTCTAGTCAATTGTGATGCCAAGGTATTTAAGTTCAGTTTTTACAGTTATTGGTATGTTGTTTAGTTTGATGGCGGGTGAAAGAGATGTTCCTTGTGATGAACATAAGAACATAAGATATGCCATACTGGGTCAGACCAAGGTCCATCAAGCCCAGTATTCTGTTTCCAACAGTGGCCAATCTAGGTCATATGTACCTAGCAGTTTCCCCAAGAGACACAAGTTTCACAATGCTTGTACTGGGTCAAGCATTGATATCTTCGGTCACTTCTTAATAATGGTTTATGGACCTTTCCTCCAAGAACTTGTCTAAACCTTTTTTAAACCCAGCTACACTAACAGCCTTTACTACATCCTCCGGTAATAAATTCCAGAGTTTGATTACACATTGAGTGAAAAAATATTTTCTTTTATTAGTCTTAAATAGTTTACCCTGTAGCTTCATTGCATGTCCCCTAGTCTTTCTATATTCTGATAAGGTAAACAATCGATCTATGTTTACCCGTTCCACTCCGTTCATTAATTTATAGACTTCTATCATATCTCCCCTCAGCCGTCTCTTTTCCAGGTTAAAGAGCCCTAACCTTTTTAGCCTTTCTTCATAGGAGTATCCTTCCATCCCCTTTACCATTTTGGTGGCTCTTCTCTGTACCTTTTCTAAAATCGCTATATCCTTTTTAAGATACGGCGACCAGAACTGCACACAATATTCAAGGTGCGGTCTCACCATGGAACGATATAGAGGCATTATAATATCTTTTGTTTTATTTTCCATTCCTTTCCTTATCATACCTAGCATTCTATTTGCTCTCTTGGCCGCCGCTGCATACTGGGCCAAGGGTTTTAACATGGTATCCACAATGACACCTAAATCTTTTTCCTGGGTGGTGGTTCCTAATGTGGAACCTTGCATCGTGTAACCATAGTTTGGGTTGTTCTTCCCTAGGTGCATAACCTTGCACTTGTCCACATTAAATTTCATCTGCCATTTTGATGCCCAGTCTTCCAATTTATCAAGATCCTCTTGCAATTTTTCACAATCCTCTTGGGTTTTAACAACTTTAAATAGTTTTGTGTCATCTGCAAATATGATAACCTCACTCGTTATTCCACTTTCCAGGCCATTTATGAATATGTCAAAAAGCAGCGGACCCAGCACAGATCCCTGGGGTACACCACTATTCACCTTTCTCCATTGGGAAAGTTGGCCATTTAGCCCTACCCTCTGCTTTCTAGCTTTTAACCAGTTCCTGATCCACAATGGTACACTGCCTCCTATCCCTTGACTCTTTAGTTTTGCCAAAAGTCTCTGATGAGGGACCTTGTCAAAGGCTTTCTGAAAGTCCAGATACACAATATCAACCGACTCACCTTTGTCCACCTGTTTATTCACTCCTTCAAAAAAAATAACAGATTAGTAAAACAAGATCTTCCTTGTCTAAAGCCATGTTGGCTGTCTCACATTAGGTTGTGACTATCTACATGCTGAGTAATTTTATTCTTTATGATGGTTTCTACCATTTTTCCCGGTACTGACGTCAGGCTCACCGGTCTGTAGTTTCCCGGATCACCCCTGGAACCCTTTTTAAAAATTGGTGTTACATTGGCGATCCTCCAATCTTCAGGTATTAGAGATGATTTTAATGATAGTTCACAGATTACTGATAGCAGTTCTGCAATCTCATATTTCAGTTCTTTCAACACCCTTGGATGTATACCATCCGCCCAGGTGATTTGCTACTCTTCAGTTTATCTAATAGTTGTAAGACATCTTCCCGATGTATCGATATTTCCTTCAATTCTTCCGCACCTTTAAATACCACTTCAGTCATGGGTAACATCCCTATATCTTCCTCAGTAAAGACTGAAGCAAAGAATTCATTCAGTCTCTCCGCTATCTCCTTGTCGCCTCTTAGTGCTCCTTTAACCCCTTTATCATCTAATGGACCAACTGACTCTCTCACAGGTTTTTTGCTACGAATGTACTTGAAAAGGTCTTTATTTCGCGTTTTTGCTTCCGCAGCAAGCTTCTTTTCAAATTCAAACATTGTTTCTGTCTTCTTTAAATTAATCGATACGTTGTTGGATGAGAACCATGGACATTTCATAAAGTAGATGAATCCACATGTATTTTATAATATGCGCATGCATCATGGCTGCCTCTGCTCTGTGCTCTGTGCAAATTCTTGCCCTAAACATGTCTACATGCAGATCGCTTACTTTTAAGCGTGGGGCAATTTTATAGGAGGCTTTCTACACATGTACACTAGCACCTTGGCATGCAATTGTAGCCACAGTGCTGTGGTGTTCTTGTTAGTTGCTTCTCCCTCCCCCCCCCCCCCCCCAAGAACCCACTTGCAGGTTCCTTACTAGACGTGCTGTGTCCAGCATGAAAAGTAATTCGTTTTCTGTGCCACTGGCTATAAATATCATCCAATAGCAGTCCCCTCTCAACCTGTCCAATTCTGTTTCTTTCCTCATGACATGAAAGATTACAGTGGAGTGCCTTTGCCCTCCCCAAGACTCAAAGCCATTTAACATAAAGAGCTATGTGTTCTTTAATCTGATAAACCCACTAGTCCTTTTACTCATGTTACAAAGAGCAAGTAGGCATTGCTCCAGAAGGTATTTTCCTTATCATTTACATATTTATGGAGCAACAACAGATAATGTATGTAAGGGAGATCATATAAGAAAATGTTTTTGCTTATCTTCAAGCTCTGCTTTCAACATCCTTTAAGGAAGATTCAAGAATCTCTTAAAGCTAAGGAGGTTAATGTTCATGGCAATTTGTCCAGGTAACCTCAGGAGCTACACAAACAAATCACAGATTTTAAATCCCCTTCTTTCCCCATATAGAGTAAGCAGGAGAGCAGTAGAAGCCTAGTGGTTAGGGTAGCAGCTTAGGATCAGCAAATCTCAATGGTGCTCCTTGCGGCTTTGGGCAAGTCACTTAACTCTGCAATGCCTCAGGTACAAACGTAGGGGCCGATGCAGAAAGCCGGCACTGAAGTCGCACGCTATTAGCTATGTATGCATGTATGTAGTGCACCAATAGCACCCGACTTCGGCGTTGGCATGAAGAAAGGGGTGCATATGCAAATGAGATACGCATAAAATGTCAGCATTAAACTGGGAGAGTAAGCCACGCACAGTAGTCAATGCAAGTTTGGCATGTTGTCTCAGAGAAACAGAATCATCTGAGGGGAAGTTTGACACCTCACCTCAGATGATCCAGGCATCAGGGAAAGCCTCAATGCCATCAAAATACTGTTGGGGGGGGGGGCTGGAGCCCCACAACATCAACTACCCAACAGAAACAAAATCTCCAGTGACCCCGAATCCCTGCCTACCTGATACAAAAATCCCTGGTGGCCCAGCAGCCCAGATCCCCCCACCCACACAATAAAAAAACACCGGTGACCCAGTGGCCCCAATCCCACACACCCAATAACAAAAATGCCTGATGGATCCCAAACCCCCTCCCCCTCCCAGTACCTTTAAGCTGCAGTGGGAGCATTGCCCACACACTTCTGTCCCTGCACCACCATCTTGAAAAATGGAGCCTGGCCCCATTCAGTGTATCCTGAGATGTGCTGGACAGAGTCAGATTATCATATGAAATAGAAAATGACTTATATGGCGGTCTGATCCCGCCCAGTGCTTCCCTGGTGCTCCGCACAGAGTCATGTGTTACCATTTTTCAAAATGGTGGCACAGGGATGGGAATGTGTGGGTAACACTGCCACTGCAGCTTAAAGGTAATGGAAAGGGGGTAGGGGTTTAGGGGCCACCAGGCCATCAGGGATTTTTTAAATTGGGTAGGTGGGTGGGAGGGGGGAATTGAAGCCACTGGGCCACTAAGGATTTTATTTTCAGTGAGTGGTTTTGTAGGGAGTTTGGGGCTGCCACCAGGGAGTTTTTTTTTTATCTACACTCACAAGATGTTTAAGCCACCTCGACTAGTTATGTAATCCTCTATGTATTTCTCTGCATTGGTTGCAGGCAATATTAACATGCAATTTTAATATATGCAGCTCATTTGCATATAATGTAAATATCTTTGGCATTACTGTGTGCGTATATTTTTCTTTGCTATTTATGCACACGTCGATTTCTTTTCTGCATTTGGCTTGTCGGAACTTGTACAGTACAAATAGGTTGCGTTATCTGCATGCAAAGGTTACATTAGTGTTTCTGCATCAACCCATTAGATTGTAAGCCCTCCAGGGATAGGGAAATACCTATAGTGGCTGATTGTAATTTGCCTTGAACTACTACCGGAAAGGCTTGACCTAATAAATAAAGTTTGACTTGAGCAATTCAATCTCTGACCAAACTTTATACAGTTTGTATGAGGGATGTGCATTTTGAGAGCAAATTTCTGAGTTGAACCACATAGTATCAATATTCATCCACTATCTAGTAAACATGTGGTTATCTCAGCTGTAAATATAGCCAGTATATAATATCTAGATAAAGTTATCCAGGTATCTTTCATCTGTGATAATCAGTGGTATTGAGATAAGCAGATTTTCAGTGAAATATCTGGTAAAGGATAAAGAGATAAGCATTTGTTTATCTTTAAGCAGCTTTAGCCCTGCTGAATATTGACCTGAAGGGGTGCAGAAAGTTCATAGGTCTGAAGGTTTTCTTTCTTTCAACTTGAATTGTTTCCAAAAAGCTTTATTCTTCATAACATAGTCCAAAAATATGTTGTTGCAAACGGTGTACTGGTAAAAAGCTAAATTTTAGAATGACCGAGGGAATCATTACTACCACATCTGCTCTGAACTAAAAAGGCATTTCTGTGAGATGCTCAGTCTCTTCTGTGTTGTTCCAATGTTCTTTTTATCTTTGCACTGCTTTACAAACTGATTCTTGCAGGAAACTTTGGATCAGCTGGGTCGGATTTTCTGCTTCCCCGCCAATAAAGCACAAAGCATGCAGCTTGAAGTAGGGATGAGAGGAAAACAGAACATTTGCATACCTTGAAAGTATTTCTCGAAGTGCAGAGTACATGGATTGAATATTTATGTGCCAATATTCAAAGACTCCTAAGAAAGAAATCTACAGAGATATTCAGTTCACAATCTTTCCCACAATGTCAACAAGAAAAAACAAATATTTGAGAAAAACTCAGGGCACATTTAAGTCTCTCCAGAAAAGATTCACTCATGTATATAATGTTTTGCAGACTAGGAATTAATTTTATCAAACTTTAAATGAGCTACATAAATATGCTGGTTAACAGCATTCTCTGTTCAATACCCACTTTCCCAATGTTGTTCATATTTTGTTTAAAAAGTGAAATTGTTTCCTCTTTCTTCTCTTAAGGTATTTGTGCTTACTTCTCTTTTTTAAGTCAGGATTTTCATTACTAGAAAAAAAATATATATTAGTTCTCATACCTTCTCCAGTGTTTATATTTGCCCAGTAGTTTAAGAAAGGCAATTCTGATCTTTTATCAATGGCTGATTACAATCCTGTTTCCAAAATCCTATTTGTAGCCAGACTTATAGAACCTACCAACTTACTAGATTCCTTGAGACATCCAACTATTCTCAATGTCTGCAGTACTGTTTCAGCTCAATGTGTAATCAAATTATGGAATTCATTACAGGAGGATGTTGTAAAAGCTGTTAGTGTAGCCAGGTTTAAAAAGGGTTTGAACAAGTTCCTGGAGGAAAGGTCCATAAACCATTATTAAAGGGGACCTGGGAAATCCACTGCTTGCCCCAGTACCAGCACTGTGGAACCTATGTCTTTGGGGAGACTGCTAGGTACTTGTGACCTAGATTGGCCACTGTTGGAAACAGGATACTGGGCCTGATGGACCTTGGTCTGACCCAGTATGGCATATCTTATGTTCTTAAGTTCTTAGTGGCAATACAGAGTGAGATCATCAGTAATGAATACAATTATAAAATTGTTCTACTGGTCCAATTGGATCCAAGTTCAGCTTTTTAACTTATAGACCACTCTCTTTTACTCTCCTGACTACAAGAAGTGGGCTTACAAAATACAGCTTTAAATTGATTTCAATCCTATCTCTCTGAATGCAACAAGTCCTTTTCTAACTTTTATCCATAATCTTTCAGAGTCCCTCAATAACCTATCCTTGACACTATGTAATTTAATATATTCATTGTCCCACTCATTATGGTTATTCAGAGTTTAGGTATTAGCCTCTATTTCTATGCTGACAACTTTCATCTTGTTATCACTCCAGACACTTGGGACCTATCCTTCCAGCACCAATTTGCACTATGTCTATCCACTATAGGATGGTCTTTAATTTATAAAAAACTAAGGCCTTAGAGCTATCTGTTAAAAATTCACCACCACCCTCATTGATTCAAATTAATAGTATATCACTCCCATTTAAAAGATTCAATCAAATCTTTGGGTTTTATATTAGATAATAAACTATACTTTATATCCTTCATGTCCTCTACAGTAAAAGTGCTTTATTTTCACTTAGAAGAATTAGGGAAATTGGATTCTTCACTAGAAATCTGAAAACTGCTTCATGCTCTAGTAATCAACATGATTGATTTTTGTAATTTTATTTATTTATTTATTTAACATTTCTTTTATACCGCGCTATTATCATCAGTGCGGTGTACATCAAAACAGAACATATACATTTCAGGGTTACTGAAATGCATTTACATTTGAACAGGGATTGGAACTTGGATAACAGGGTAATTAACAACAATTATACAATATAGAGTATCTACAGTTATATACATGGTGAGTGTAATTCTCTATTAATGATTAAAAAGGGATAAAAACCTGAATATTCCAAAGTCTTCTCACATTTCATTCAGGATCAACCAAAAGGATAAGCCTTTCCAATATGGCATTCTTCATTGGTGTATACTATAGATTTGGGGCAATCTGTGGATGGAGCTTGGCATTCCCAGTACTACCCTGTTAGAGATAGATATGGCAATTTGGCTTCAAGGTAACATTTTGAAGGATTTCCACATGTATTATAGCCTTTTACTTGTTGATGTTAAATGCTGTAGTGTCGGTGTTGACTCATGGCGACCCTCTGGATAGTTGTCCTAAACTGTGTTCGGTCTTCAATCAGGCGGTTCATTGTTGACAGAGTGGCACCCATAGCTGCTGTTATTGTATCAATCTATCTCATTGCTGGCCTTCCTCTTTTGCGTTGACCTTCTACCTTGCCAAGCATGATGTCTTTCTCTAATGATCTCTCTCTTCGCATGATGTGTCCAAAGTATGAAAGTCGAACCCTTGTCATCTGTGCTTCTAAGGAAAGCTTAGATTTTATCTCTTCTAGTACCGACTGGTTTGTTCTTCGAGAAGTCCATGGTATACACAGTATTCATTGCCAGCACCATAATTCAAAGGCATCAATTTTCTTCCTGTCTATCTTTTTCACTGTCCAACTTTCGCATCCATATGATATTATTGAAAATGCCATGGCTTGAATAAGTTGAATCTTTGTATGGAGAGAGACATCTCTGCTCTTGAGAATCTTGTCCTTCATAGCCATTCTGCCAAGAGCAATGCATCGTCTGATTTCTTGACTTCTTGTTGTTTCTTTATTGATAGTTGATCAAAGTAGGTTAAAGTTGTCCACTATTTCAATTCCTTCTACATCAACAATGAACTTATAGATTTTGCCAGTTGTCAGGATCATTGTCTTCTTTACATTAAGATGCAGGCCCATTTTAAAATGACATTTCTTGATCTTCAGAAGCAAATGTTTCAGATCATCTGCGCTTTCAACCAATAATGTGGTATCATCAGCATAGCAAATGTTGTTTGAGTCTTCCACCAATCGTCACACCTTGGTGGTCTTCATACAGTCCTGCCTCTCTATTTGTTCTGGATATAAATTAAACAGGTAGGTGGGAAATATGCAGCCGTTGTTGTATATCTTTGATAATTTTAAACCATTCTGTTTCTCCTTGCTCCATACGAACTGTTGCTTCTTGATCAATGTAAAGGTTGTGCAAGAGAATGATCAGGTGTTCTGGTATACCCATGCTTCTTAATGTGGCCCAAAGTTTCTCATGGTTTACACAGTGAAAAGCCTTGCTGTAGTTGATAAAACACATATAGATATTCTTTTGGTATTCTTTAGTCTTTTCAAGGATCCATCTCACATCCACGATGATGTCTCTCATACTTCACTTTTTCCTCAACTCTGCTTGCACTTCATGTAGTTCTCATTCCAGGTATGGTTGTAGTCTCTGATGAATGATCTTGAGTAGAATCTTGCTGGCATGTGTGATCGGAATGATTGTGCAATAATTTCCACACAGTTGGATCTTCTTTGCTATAAACACAGATCTTTTACAGGCAGTTGGCCATGATGTCATCTTCCAAATTTCCTGGCAGAGCCTTATAGGTATGGTAACAGCTGCAACTGATTGCTGTAATACTTCAATAGGAATACCATCAATGCCCAGTGCTTTGTTCTTTGATAAGGCTTTCAATGCTGCTTCAACTTCTTCTTTCATCACCAATGGTTCCTGATCATAAGGTACAGGTTGAAACAGTTGTTGGTACACTTGACCTTTATCATATAATGACTCTGTATATTCTTTCCACCTTTCCTTGATCTTCTCCATATGGATCCTTGAGCATCTTGTAACATTTCAATTCAAGGCTGGAATTTTTCTTTAACTCTCATAACTTTACTTAAACTAATCTTGTTCTTCCTCTAATAGTTTCTGCTTCTACTTATTTGCATGTGTCATTGTAGTACTTCTCTTTGTCTTGCTGCACATTGGAAATCTCTGTTGAGTTCTGCGATTGCCTCTCTTTCTTCTCTGACTTTAGCTTCTCTGCATTTCTGGAAAATTTTCAGAGTTTCTTCAGTCATCCATTTTGGCCATTTTTGCTTTTTCAGCATTTGTAGAGACTCTTCCAACACAACCTTTTTGATGTAATCCCATAACTCTTCTGGATTTTTGTCATTTATAACTAAAGCAGCAAATGTGATAATTTCTCGGTTCACTTGGTACCTTGGTGTGATTATTATATAATCAACTTTTCTATTTTGGTGGTTGAGAAAGATGTTTGTGGTGATAGGGATATCATCAAAAGGTGCTCTTAAATGAACTTCAATGTGGAGGGCTTTAAAAATAGTTGGTCATATGCAGATGGTGCACAAACATCAAAGGATGTTGATAAGTTGGTTGATATATGGACTTCACAAACTGAGGGGCATGTTAACTAAAGTTAGATTGGGGTCTACCACATGCTAAGTGTGTCATACTGATAGAGTAGAGATACATGATAAAAGTCCCATACTAAACATTAGCATTGAAAGAGGTGATGCCTCGGCAAGGTAGGAGAGAGTGTGAGCATTGACAGCACATCACTGATAACATGGTGCATGGCCATAATTGGCACACGCTAACTTTAGCCGCTGCCATTAGTGCAGGTGAAATGCATGGCATGCACCACAGTTAGCTTATGTCCACACCACCTCCCCCATTAATTTTGGGGGCTTACCACTTGCTAAATTAATGCAGTTTAATAAACATGTCCCTGAGTGATATCGTACAGTTAAAGAAAAGTCAACTTCATCATTTGTATGACAAAATTTGTGGCCCATGTTTTACCATTTCTCTACATGGCCTTAAAACATTCTCTAAGAAGAGCTGAAAGAGTTTAGAATAAAAACACCCTGCGTGATTTAGAGCAGGATTATCGGCCTCCCTTAAACAATATTGTGGTGCTGCTGTCTAGCCTCATGCCAGGAGCAGCACTGCAAGATTGCAGCCATTAGTACTATTATTAGTACTATTGAGGAGGGCAGGAGTGTATGAGGCTAGAGGGCAGCAGCATGTGATTGCAGCCATTAGTACTATTATTAGTACTATTGAGGAGGGCAGGAGTGTGTGAGGCTAGAGGGCAGCAGCATGTGATTGCAGCCATTAGTACTATTATTAGTACTATTTTGGAGGGCAGGAGTGTGTGAGGCTAGAGGGCAGCAGCATGTGATTGCAGCCATTTTGAATGGCCCAATGATGAGGGCAGGAGTGGAGAGAAGCACTCCTAGCACTTGTTACCACTGAACCACCAGGACTAACAAGGTACTCCTTTGGGGGAACCAGGGGGTGCTGTGGGTCCTTCCCCCCCCTTTTGATGGCTCGTTAGCCTGAAGTTTGTTTTCTCTCAGAGGGAGGGCGGGTGAGATCAGGGAACCAACTGACTAGCCAGGATTTGATGGTGTAGATTGGGGATGGGTGAAAGAGAAAGAGGGTTCATGGATTGGCTAGTTAGGGATTTACTTTAGTCTGGGGATGCACCCATCCCTCCCGGACAGTTTATGATGACGATTGGGAGCTGACCAGGGGGATGGGTGCTGAAGGGGGGCAGAAAGGCATTGTAATATTATCAGTGCTGCAGATCTCTACACTGTGGCACCAACAATATTATTTAAGGGTGGACCCAATATCAGTAATGGAGGTCCGATTGCCATCAGGGAAGATGGCCTCTGCCGACTGGCAATGGCCGCACTGCCATGTTAATTTTCTCTCAGACAGATAATGCCACCTCTTGCGGTGACGTTATCTGCAATCATGATTGGGTTTGATTTTCTCAGCCACCATGCGAAAGCTTTTTGCACAATGGCTGCCAACACTTGGCAAACCTATTTCCCATTTTAATCCGCCCTGATCCCACGCTATCACCACTGCACCACCCAAAAGGCAGATATTGCAGAAAGTGCCTGTGATATCTGCTTTTCTCTCATATTAGCTGCTACTACAGGGCAATAAATCTGCATTAGCTGTGTGGCAGCAGCTAATGCACTTTAGTAGACATGCCCCTTATTTTCTTTAAATTTTGGATAAATTATATTTGTATTGTTTGTATGTTAAAATTGATGTATTTTAAGTGTGTTGTTTTATATTTGAAGGCATTATGTGTATGATTCTGTAACTCACATAGAAGATTTTTGATATGCGGGATATAAATTTATAATAAAAGTATTTTGCTCAACATTAACATCAGATTTATTGGTCCAAGATCACCCCTAGAACCTTTTTAACAACTGTTACAACATTGGCATTCCTCTGTCCTCAAGAACAGGAGCAGGTTTTAATGCTATTAGAAATTTTGAGAAGTTGGGTGAATTCCATGTAGTCCTCTGACTTGATTCATCAGTTACGAAAAACAAAAGCAGGTGCACCCAACATTACTCAGTCTAAGCAGCTTTATTCCAATACAAACACGTAAGCGTAGGGCAGTGCGGTAAAAGTCCCATGCTAACGTCTTAGTGCAGGATGGGTCAGTGACTGGGTGGGGCAAGAGTAGAGTGTTAACAGCACATCACCATTAGCACTAACCACAATAGTTGCTGTTAGGGTAGCTTCACTTACCACCTCCTTAGGTGTGCTCAGTGATTAGTATGGTAAGGTGCATCTCCCCGTGGTAACTGCAGGGAGACATTTTGGGTACAAACCCAACAGTTAACATAGGTGTATGCACCTATCATGTTAACTTTTGGGGCTTAACATGTAGTAACTTAACATAGTTTATGCCCTTAATTTCCCAGAACACCCTTTTTACTCCCTAGTCATCTAATGGTCCAACGGATACCATGAAAGGCTTCTTGATTTTGATGTACTTCAGAAAGGTTTTATTCTTAGTTTTCACCTATTTTGCAAGTCTCTCTTCAAATCTTATCTTAGCCTATCATATTAATACTTTGTATTTAATTTGCCAATGCTTATGTTATTTCCTGTTTTCCTCAGTAGGACCTGTTTTGCATTTTTTAAAGAATACCTTTTTGGTTTTAATAGCCTCTTTGAAAGTACCATTTAGTCATGCTGGCAAATATGTCCTTTATCATTTTTAAATAGTCAAATACATTGTGTTTTTAAAGTGGTGTTTTTAAGTAATTTCTAGGTCTTTTGCAGACTGTTAGTCCTCCCAAACAGCATCTAAACTCTTTATTCCCAATAGACAGTCACCGCACAACTTCCCTTGGGACACACACACAAATAATTTATTACACAGTATTTCTATGCTACTAGAGAGTACGTCATACTTTTAAACACTTTTGGTTTTATTCCTTTCAGATCCCCTGTTGGATGCTCTGTCAGCAAATTTATTCCTCTGAAACACTTTCTTCTTTCAGGTTCTCCCAAGTACAGTTTTGAAACTGTTTCTCTCTGTAATTCTCTTTTTAAGCACACATCTCACATGATTTCCTGGTTTGGCCATTTCACTTATCTTTACCTTTCTAAAGCCCACTTTCACCCAGATCTTTCTTTATAGACCTCTTATTTTTTGCAAAGCTGACTCAGAGCATGCATTCCCCAGCCAATACATACCTTTCTCGAACACTCACTTCTGTATTTTTGCTCAAACATCCGTATTATTTCTCAGCGGATTTTATAAACTAGCCTTTTGACCAGTTCACTCCACTACTGATCTTCTCTGAAATTTAAGTATACTGTTCTCTGCTTAGCTCTGCTCTGCCTGGCTCTATGTATACCAAGATCCCAAAGCTTTATCTACTAATATTTATTTATTTATTTAAAATTATTTATAACCCGCTAATCTACAATCCTTATTTCAGGCATGGACTACCAATATATCTCAGAATTGTTTCCCAGAGACTGCCTACTACTAGATTTACTCTAAAATGTATGACTGCTACAAGAATAAACCTAGTTCCATATCGTCCTGCTAGACCAGTTCAGGCAAGTGGGTTGTGTTCTCCAACCAGCAGATTACTATATACAAAGAACCAGTGAAAAGCCCAGTTTTCAAAGATGTCACTCCTGTGCCTAGATCCACCTCAGCCACCAGAGGTCCCTTCAATATTTCTTTGTCTTCAGCAGATGGTGGATGGATTTTCTCTCTGTAGAAAATCTGAAGATTGAAAGAAAAAGAGATTGATTAAATACTCGCGAATGACCACCTTAAACCCTGAAAGGGTTACCCTCTTATTTCAGCATGACATGGGAGGCTCCACTAGACTGCGGTCTTTATGGTAGTCATAGGAGGAGGAAAAATTGGTTCAGCTCCATGCCCTTATCATGATAAGAGCCTGTTCAGCAGCCACAAATTGGAAGGATTTTGAAGAATCTGTAAGAGTACAGCAGCTTCACACAACCTCAGCTCCCATTCCCTGCTCCTCCCTGCTCTCTCACAAAGATTGCAGAAGGCTCTCAGAGGGATCTGCCTGCGAGCCACCTTTCACACAGTGCTGTTCAAATAAACCCAACCGATGAAGCAGTTACAGGGGAGTAGAGCTGAGACTGGCACGGATCCTATGCCTGCAGCTCTCAGGGGATGAGTACCAAGGCTTGACCTTGTCATTATCCTTGTTGAGGGCTCCCGAATTGTGCCTGAGGAATACAATTCGGGGTGGACTACTAGTGTCCTGTGGCACTGTGTGGGGATTTCCCACCATTTTCTGCAGACGTTAGTAACATTTTTGCCTATTGTGTACCTGGAGGTCACATGGTTCCAATGCACATTCCGCCCAAGTGGCTCGAACTTGCGCTCCTTCCCTAGTGCCTTTAATGTGCATTACATAAAAACACAGTTAACACATGTTTGTGGGACAATGCAGCCTTAACATGTGCTCTTGTGATGCTTACCCTAATTCTCTATGTCTTCTTCTAGAAACGCTTGACTTGTGGCAGGCGAGGAATCTCATCCTTGGAGTCTGGTCTCTGCATTTCCTGTATGGCAGCTTCTGAGTCACTCCTGGGGGTCATGCTTTCTCCCTCTCAGCCAAAGACTTCAGTTAGTCTGCCCTTACCTGCCTCAGGGTAGGAGTTGCAGGATGGCGCTAAGAGTAAGGATGCTCAGCCTGCCAGTGGCTCCTGTGACCATGCTGAATCTGTGGTGGTTATGCCCCTGGTGTTGAGGAACCTTTTCCGAGAAGAGAGCTTCCAGAGTCTGGACTGTCCTCCCCAGAATTGTTTTCCTTTTTAGAACAGGCCTGGTAGTTATGGCATGTAAATTCAGACGCTATGCCTCTAGGTGCACCCAGATGCAGACTCATGCTGGGCAGGTTGAAAGTAGAAGCCCTGTTCAATTACCTTTGGCTAAGCGTCTATGGCGTCGGATGCTCCCTGAAGATGAGGAACAGCTGGGAGCTTTCCAAGATGTTGACTATGCCTCAGACATAGATGAATCACTATTGTGCTCTGATGTGCATGAGGACCTACTCTCACCTTCAGAAAACTAGGCAGAGGCTGGCGTAATCCATCGGTTCCAGAAGGAGGAGCTGGTGGCATTGATTTCCAGGGTCTCATCAGCCTTAAACTTGGCAAATGCTTCCAGTATGGAGCAGGAGTCAAAAGTATACCTGTTTCTTCAAGGGGTGTGAAAATCCACTACTATTTTCCCATTCTTGTACATAATCAATGATAAGATCTGGTCCGAGTGGGACTCACTCAACTCCAAAGGGTTATAGGTCTATACGAAGATCTATGCTCTCCCAGAGTAGGAGTGTGGCAAGTTGTTTGACATTCCTAAGGTGGATGCACAGGTCACAGCGATTACCAGACAGACCACCATTCCTGTGAAAGGTGGATCAGCCTTAAAGGATGTTCTGTACCGCAAGGTCAATTCCTTGCTGAAAAGTCAGTTTGCCATGGCGGTGGCTATTCTATAGCTGGGGGTATGTACCAGTTCGACAACTCCAGCCCTGCTCCAGTGGATTCATTCTCTTCTACCTCTCATGGAGTCAGCTATGGCCTTCCTTTCTGATGAAATGTATGACCCTGACAATGGTTTAATGGCATTGGATTTGGCTTTATCACTGGGCAGTGGGCACATCCTCCAAAGTGTGTTTGGCTTAACTGGCCTTTACGGGGAAGCTCCTGTTTGGAACTCATTTGGGAAAACTGGTGAAGGACCTAGGCAAGACAAAAGCTTACCGCCTACTGGAAGACAGATACAAGGGGTCTGTGAAGTGGGCTGGTGCCCTTTTCTCGTCAGCCTCTGCCTGACCACCAAGGGTACACTGGCTGGATTTCCTTGGTTTCGGGGTCATTACCGTCCTGGAAAACCTTTCTTCCCCTCTGCTTCAGAGCCTCAGGTTCATTCTCAGTTCTTTCGTGGAGCACGTGGACCCAGGTACTCAGCCCCATCTAGAGGAGAGCCCGCCCGAGCCACACAATAAAGATTTGGGGCCCATTTCCTGGTGCCTGCTTTGCCTCTTCTTTTAGACACCATTCAATTTGTCTATGTCCTTGAGCCGATTCCCAATGCCTTCATTGTTTTCCCCTTGTAGGTCTGCAATCAAAGGAGCTGTGGGTGGAACACCTTGGATAGGTTGCTTCGCCTAAAGGCAGTGGTGCCTGTCCCAACAGATGAATGGGACAAGGGCAGATACTTTATGTGCTTCATGGTGCCCAAGAAGGATGGTTCCTTCTGGCCCATTCTGGACCTCAAAGAGGTCAAAGCGCACTTGCATGTCCTGCGCTTTCAGATGGAAACCTCACACTCCATGATTTAAGCAGTGCACCGAGGGGAATTCTTGACTTCTCTGGATCTGGCTGAGGTGTATTTTCATATCCCAATGTGGGCAGATAAGCAGAAGTATCTGCATTTTTCCATGCTTGACTCTCATTATCAGTTCATCGCCTTTCCTTTTGGGGTCTCCACTACCCCAAGGACATTCTCAAAGGTTATGGTTGTGGTGGCTGCAGTGCCAAGGGATTTGTGTCCATCCCTATCTAGATGACTGGCTCATCCAAACCTGTTCCCTGTAAGAAACATCTCAGGTGACATCCTGAATGTTGTCCTTTTTGGAAAGCCCTGGCTGGGTGATAAATCAAGAAGAGAGCCAACTTTTACCATCCCAGTCCTTGGAGTTTCTGGAAGCACATTTCGACACTCGAGTGGGCAGAGTTTTAATTCCAGAGGGAAAAGTCAGAAGACTGCTGAATTGCTTAGCAATGTTCTGTGTGCAGCAGGCCCCCAGAGTCTGGGATTATTTTCAGCTCCTCCGATTGATGGCAGTAACCATAGAGATGTCCTGTGGATGCATGCTCACATGCGGCAATTCCAGCGGTCCTTATTGACTCGATGGTCCCCGAGTTCTCAGATATCCATGCAAAGGCTTCCGCTTATATTGAGGGTGCAGTCCAACCTGCAGTGGTGGTGGCAACCCTGTCATCTGAGGAAGGGCATACCACTGGACGATTTCTCCTGGATCCTGCTTACAATGGATGCCAGTCTCTCAGACTGGGGAGTCCATTGCCAAGACCATACAACTCATGGCCATTGGAACTACAGGGAAACAGTATGGTCCATCAACCACCTCAAGGGGAGGACCATCAGGATGACTCTTCTGCATTTCTAGCCCCTGGTTGAGGGCTAGGCAATTCAAGTGTTTTCAGAAAATGCCATGATGGTGGCTTATATCAATCGACAGAGTGACACAAGAAGCGCCAGAGTGGCCCTGAAGATAGATCTCATGTTTGCCTGGGCAGAGAAGAACCTCCTTGCCTTGTCAGCTCAGCATATTGCTGGAGTGGACCATATGGAAATGGACTTCCTCAGCTGGCACTCTCTGAATCCTGGTGAGTGGGAATTGAGTCAAGAGGTGTTTCAGTTGATTCTATGCCACTGGGGTCAACCTGGAATGGATCTGTTGGTGACCTACTCCAATGCCAAAGTGTGCCACTTTGTCAGTCACCACATGGAGATGGGTCCGAGGCCATCAATGCCCTGACCCAGTCTTGTCCCAGTCAGTGGCTGCTGTATGTGTTTTCTCCGTGGCCCATGGTGGGGTGTGGGATTCGATGTATAGAGCACAACCCGGCAGGATTGTTCGGGTAGTGCCATATTGGCCATGGAGATCGTGGTTTAGAGACCTGATATGGCTCCTTCAAGAACCCCCTCTTCGGTTGTCTCTGTCTCTGGGACTATTGCTAAGGGATGGATCGTCCTGGAGGACCCAGTTCCCTTCTTACTTACGACATGGCTCTTGAAAGGAGACTGCTGGTACACAAGGCCTATTCTCCAGAAGTAATCTCTACCATGCTTTGAGCCTGGAGGAAGTCTACCAAGCTAGAATACATATGGATATGGTGCTTCTTTGAGCACTGGTACGGTGTGGGAACTTGGCTCCTGAGGCAGCCAAGGTGTCTTCCCTGTTGGCTTTTCTGCAGGATAGCCTAGAGAACAGATCTTCACTTAGTTCCTTGAAGGTTCAGGTGGAAGCTCTGGCCTGTTTCTGTGGTCCAATGGCAGACAGGTCCTTGGCCTTGCATTCAGATGTTTCACATTTTCTCCAAGTGGTTTGACATCTGGGTCCTCCCCGTCAGTCTGTGATCCCTTCCTGTGATCTGTCTCTGGTGCTCAGGGCCCTGATGGTGGCCCTATTTGGTCTGCTACCTTGAAGGATTGAATACTAAAAGTTGTCTTCTTGGTTGCAATTTGTTCTGCAAGGCAGATCTCCAAGCTGCAAACTCTATCTTGCCAGGAACCTTATCTGTCCTTTACAACTAAGGCCATTTCCATTCGATCTGTGCCTTCCTTCTTGCTTAAAATGCTGTCTCCCTTTCACATGAATCAGGTGTTTTACCTGCCCTCTTTCTCTAAGGAGCAGTGTCAGGGAAAGGCTAAAGATCTTCACCATGTGGATGTCCGGAGGATACTTCTTTTGTACTTGGAGGTTACAAGTTCTGGCCAGTTCTGGAGGGTTTGCATGCCAATTCTACCCAAATGCAAGCATCCTCATGGGCAGAGCAGATCTTGGTAATCCCTGCAGAAGTTTGTCAGGCAGTTATGTGGACATCACTTTCCACTTTTGTGAAGCATTACCGCTTGGTACATCCCACTAGTCTGGACTGGTCTAGCAGGATGATATGGAAGGTGACATTTTACTTACCAGATAATATCCTTTTCTTGAGTCTTGCTAGAACAGTTCAGGGCTCACCCCTGAATCTGTTTTTTCTCTATTCTACTGCTGCGGTACCCTTAGGTCCGCCATGGTTCTGTATTTGCCCTTGCAGGCTCATCTTCTACCGAAAGTCTTCTATTTCTACCTTCCTTTACATAGTTGTCTACTGTTGTTTATTCATTGTTGCGCACAATGAGGTTGTGTGAGGCTTGCCATTTTTCTCCTATATGCTTTGGGATGAATACTGAAAGGACCTCTGGTGGCTGAGGTGGATAGAGGCATGGGATTGATGTCATTGAAACCTGGGCTTTTCATTGGTTCTTTGTCTCCACCAATCTACTGGTAGGGGAACACAACCTACTTGTCTGGACTGGTCTAGCAGGACTAAAGGAAAGGACATTATCTGGTAAGTAAAATGTCATCTTTCTGTCTCATTTCTAGTTCCTCTAGAAGACTTATTTCATTGGAAAGTTAGCTCATTGTAGCTGACATCCCCTATAACCTAGTAAAGAAAAACATAGTGCTGCTCAAACACACCCATGAGGACATGCTTCTGTTTTTATCTTCCCTTAAAGGGACAGAACACAGATAATCCATTCATGACACAAATAACTCTTTTTTAATATTCAAACACTTTAACCTCTGATCACATTACCTATATAGTCTCAGTAAATATATGCCTACATTGCTGTCTGTGTGAGGGGAAAAGGGAAGTTTTGACTTTAGCTCATGCTTTTGTCAGTAGTAGCTCAAGGCAAGTTATATTCAGGTAGAACAGGTGTTTTCATGTCCCCAGTGGGCTTACACTCTAAGGGGTATATTTACTAAACAGCAGTAGTGGATTCCATGCGATATCTGAGTCCACCACCGCTGTTTAGTAAACATACCCCTAAGTCTGTACCTGAGGTAATGAAAGGTCAAGATCATAAAAGGTGGCAGTAGGATTTGACCCCTGACCTCTTTACGCTAGTGCTTTAACCATTAGGCTACCCTAGACATTCACTGGTTAGAGGAAGGAGTTTTTATATAGGATATACGATGCCCACACCACATGGGAAAAATCGTATCACTGAAGCTGTTGCCCCCATTACAGCTTCTGCCTCTGTCCAGACAGAGGTCCTAATGCCAGCTGAAGGACCGGTTCCATGTGCAGGGTGCCTCCATGCTGAAGCTCTGAGGAAACAAGTGGAGGAACTCAGAGGAGGTGGCGAGGCTGAGGAGCATACAAGATAGTGAGAAGTACATTGATGAGATGCTTCTTGCAACAACCAAGCTCTCCAGCAGAGGAGAAGATGGGTGTCAACAGAATGTCAATGGTTGGACACAAGTCACCAGGGCCTGCAAAATCACCAATCCAACTTCTCCAGCCCTTGAATTGAAGAAACATTATGCAGCCCTGGAAGTGGAGGAGGTGAAAGCATCCCCTCAAGTACCCCAAAGTTGCAGAATCAGTGACTGCAAGGAAGCGAAGGGTAGTGGTGGTTGGAGACTCTCTTCTGAGGGGTACTGAGGTGTCCATCTGCCGACCAGACTTGATGTCCAGAGAGGTATGCTGTCTGCCTGGTGCCAAAATCCAAGATGTTAGAGAATTTGCCGAGACTCATCAAGCCCACTGACTATTACCCAATGTTGCTAATCCATGTTGGAACAAATAATACTGCTAGATATCCCTCGGAATGTATCAAAAGTGACTTCATGGCTCTGGGACAGAGGGTGAAGCAGTTAGGTGCACAGGTGGTGTTCTTTGTTAGTGATATAGCAGAAGGGCTGTCGGGTAAGGTTTGCCTCTTTATGGATGATACCAAAATCTGCAATAGAGTAGACACCCAGCAAGGTGTAGATAACATGAGGAGGGATCTAGCTACGCTTGAAGAATGGTCTAGAATTTGGCAGCTGGGATTTAATGTTAAAAAATGTAAGGTCATGCATTTGGGCTGCAGCAATCCAAGGGAGCAATATAGTATAGGGGGTGAAGTACTTTTGTCCACTAAAGAAGAGCGGGACCTAGGCGTGGTTGTGTCTGATGATTTTAAAGTAGCTAAACAGGTAGAAAATGCGACGGCAAAAGCTAGAAGGATGCTTGGGTGCATATGGAGAGGAATGGCTAGAAGAAAAAAGGAGGTGATAATGCCTCTGTATAAGTCTTTGGTGCGACCTCATTTGGAGTATAGTGTGCAATTCTGGAGACCGCACCTTCAAAAGGTTGTGAACAGGATGGAGTCGGTGCAGAGGGTGGCTACTAAAATGATTAGTGGTCTTCATTATAAAGCATATGAGGACAGACTTAGGGATCTTAATATGTACACCTTAGTGGAAAGGCGGGATAGAAGTGATATGATTTGAGATGTTTAAATACCTCCATGGCATAAATGTTCAGGGAGAGAGCCTTTTTGAATTGAAAGCAAGTTCTGCTATGAGGGGACATGGGATGAGGGTGAAGGGAGATAGATTCAGGAGTGATATGCGAAAATACTTCTTTACGGAAAGAGTAGTGGATCCGTGGAATAGTCTCCCAGTGGAGGTGGTTGAGATGAGGACAGTAACTGAATTCAAAAAAGCATGGGACAAACACAGAGGATCTCTAAAGGTAAAAAGGGGACTGTTGTTGTAGTTGATCTGGAAGGACAGACTAGATAGGCCATGTGGTCTTTTTCTGTCGTCATATTTCTATGTTTCTAGTCCTTTGATTCTTGCATGCCAGCTCCTTATAGATGTGTCCCGGCTGACATCAAGATTATATCCATATTTTTTACTTCTTTCTTGGAGGATGAACTATCTATCATCCTGTATGCCCCATGGCACCTAGTTTTTCTCTATTGTTCATGAGAAACAAAATGAGCAAGGATGATTTAATAAAATGTCTGATTTCTTGACTATCATTGACTATACATGTGAGTTAAGTGCTACCCAGATCACAGAATACTATCTACCATAATTGTAAATATTATATTAATTTCATTATGCAGATTTGCCAGTTATGAATGTGGTAGTCAATTTTTCTAAGTCCTGCTATGTTGCACATTTAGTAAGACACAGGGGACTCGTCTCTTTTGTATACTTCAGCCACAAAAAGAAACATAGGTGCAAATTATATATGCTCAAAATAAGGGGGATCAATTCCCATAAAAGGTTTTTGTCTTATTAAGTCAAATCAACATGCTTCTTCCTGAAAATCTGGCTTTTGGTTTTACATTACTTTCACCATATAAAAAAGCACATCAGCAAATGCATTATTGTGATGAACCCCTCCTTAATGCATTGCTCTGTGGCTGAAACTGATCCTTATCTTGGAAACAAGACTGAGGCAATGGTAAACAGCATGGAGCATAATCTATTGACCTGGAATAGCTCCCTGAGACAATCCCTGGCTAGCTTTCATTTGCCAGGCCAATCTATCATCACAGAGCTGAGAGACTGAATGAAGTGATTCCTGCAGACACCATGCCTGCAGATTGTTGGTAGAGGCAAACGTCCTGACAGTCATTTCCTTCCCATCTTCTCACTCTTTTTAGAAAGTAACTAAGGGACATCACCAGCATCAATCAATCTTCTAGTTTAGATTTGTCAGCAGCTTGTTTGAAGCAATGCTAGACAACGTCCTACAATCTATTTACATAAAATCACTAGTCACGGGAAAACAGGAAAAAACCTTCCTGGAAAGCAGACAGAAAATTAATTTCTTCTTTCTAGTATTCTTCAACTCCATATTTTACAGAGGATAACTACGAATTTCTAATCCACCTCCCAGAAAGATGAAATATTCATTCTCTGTTCTACAGATAACCATATAACTGAAAACAACAAAATAACAGGAACATATAATCCTAATGTACCAGGGAATGTGGGACATTTTCTTGGAACCACAAGAGATTCAAACCCAAAACACATTAAAACTAGGGTATTCCACAAACTACATGAAAACAGGAATATAAAATTGAAGGCTAAGGACCTCCAGAAGATGAAGATTGAGAAAGAGATTGATCCCTTAGCACAACTGAAATACATCTTGTGCTCATTGCTCATAACACAGGTACACTACCAAAAAACTGCCTCCAGTTTTGCAACTGATTCCTATAGATTTTGGGGTGCTGAATCCAGGAAAAATAGCCAAAATGTTCCATCACGTCACGTTTTCTTGCAAAATTAGATTTCTTACCCATATAAGGAATGTTCACATAATTTCTTTTTAGCCGACTGCAGTTTATTTTCTTGGCCCAAAATAGAGGTTGTAATGGTTAACTAACTAGAAACACTCCCTCGTGATATTTTAGAGTGTTTTGTATTCATTTTATACATTAACAGGACAATTGGGAGGCGGGGGCTAAATCCAGTACTCGCGCTGGCGCATGTTCTTTTCTGTTTGCCTCGCCTCGTTCGCTCGCTCGCTCAAACACGGTGGTTGCGACATGAACGTTCCTGTCAAATTTCAGTTTCTTGCAAGTTCATTATTACCTTTTGTTTGCTCAGTCGTAATCCAGCTTTATTCCGAAGTGGTTCACTACAGTTGTAGTTTGCAGTGCTGTGTATTTGTGATGGCTCACAGAGCCAGAGGTTGCGTCAACTCTCCGGACAGTTTTTGTTTTATTTGTGGGGAATATACCGTGAAAAAGCGGCAGAGGAACATTTCTGCATTTATTAAAAAAGTATATTTCGCCTATTTCGGTTTGAAGTTAGGCGATCAAGACAAACCGTGGGCTCCTCACAAAGTGTGCAAGACATGTGAGGAAGATCTACGCTTATGGATGAAAGGTAAAAAACAAGCATTTCGTTTCAGAATACCTATGATGTGGCGTGAACAAAGAGACCACAGCAGTGACTGCTATTTTTGCTCTTGCATTGTGAAGGGATACAACTTAAAAAATAAGAACGTAATAAGTTACCCCAACCTTCCCTCAGCAATTAGGCCTATGCCTCATAGCAACGAAGTACCTGTGCCTGAACCACCAAAATCTTTGGATCATATTTGTGTGGACGGTTCTGATCATGATGAGACTCATCAGATGGCTTTTCCCGATGAGTCCAGTACTTCCGAGTTTGAAACTGAACCAGATCCGAAACCTGAACTTTTCTCTCAAGCTGAATTGAATGATTTAGTCCGGGATTTAGGACTCCCAAAAGATGCTGCCCAACTGCTAGGTTCTTGGCTTAAATAGAAAAATCTATTGTCACCAGGAACAACTTTTTATTGGTACCGCAACCGCGAGACACAATTTTTGAAGTATTTCAGCAAAGAGGAAGATTTGGTATTTTGCAACAATATATACGGAGTGATGGAAAAGTTTAAACTCAAGTATGATCCTGCTGAATGGCGGCTGTTCATTGATTCGTCAAAAGACAGCATAAAAGGTGTTCTTCTTCATAATGGCAACACATTCGCTTCAGTTCCTATTGCTCACTCTGTTATTCTCCAAGAAAAATACGAGAATTTGGCCCTGATTCTTCAGAAGATTCGTTATGATGAGCATAAGTGGATGATTTGTGGAGACTTTAAAATTCTATCCATGCTATTAGGGCAGCAATCCGGTTTCACCAAATATCCCTGCTTCCTTTGCTTGTGGGATAGACGGGCCCGCGACCTACACTGGGGGAAAAAAGACTGGCCAATTCGGGAGTATTTGAGACCCGGTGAGAAAAATGTTCTTCATGAGAGCTTGGTACCTCGTGATAAAATTCTATTACCACCTCTCCACATTAAGTTGGGTCTCATTAAGCAATTCATCAAGTCCCTTCCAAAAGATGGTGAGTGCTTTCGGTACCTTTGCTCAAAGTTCCCCCGACTTTCTGAAGCAAAGCTAAAGGAAGGAGTGTTTGTTGGCCCTGATATAAGGAAACTCATTTCAGATGGAGCATTCGCTGAAACGATGTCTGAGAAGGAAAAAGAAGCCTGGGATTCCTTCAAGGATGTTGTTCTCAAATTCTTGGGGAACAGGCGGGATGAGAACTATAAGGATATTGTTGCCAGGATGCTCAATGCCTTCAAAGAACAAGGCTGTAACATGAGCCTGAAAGTCCATTTCTTGCACTCCCATGTGAACTACTTTCCCGAAAACTTGGGGGCGTACAGTGAAGAACAAGGTGAAAGGTTTCACCAGGACATCAAGGACGCAGAGAGAAGGTACCAAGGAAGATGGAACACCACTATGATGGCTGATTTCTGCTGGTTGCTGCTGCGGGAAACCCCAGATGAAAAATACGCCAAGCAGCGCACCAAGAGAAGCATTCGGGGGAAGAAGAAACGGGCCCACCAGGAGATTGATTGACCCAAGAATGACTTTAAAATCTAAACTGTGTTGACAAATATCGTGTTTTTACTAAACTTTGAAATAAAAATTTGCTAGTTATTACCACAGTGTCGGATCTCATTTATTAGAATTTTATTTTCACACCATCGGGTGTTTGTCTTCATGTATTGCAATGGTGCGGTTTGCGTTTTCTATTTTTACATACATACCTGTACAACATTTTTTGCACATTTCTTTGCTTTGCTTTGTGTCTAACCTCGCTCTTATATGCTCAATGTTTGTGCACATGTATGTGGCTGTTTTAAGTGCAGACAATTTTGCTACCATCACAGTGTGTTTTGTTGACATTACTCTATTCTTATGTGCTGCCTTGTTACAATTTTCTTTATTCTTATTTGAATAACTACTAAACAATTAGTATAAAGAATTCATCCAAGAAACTTTTATCTCGATCGCACTCAATCTGAAATGTTCACCTCAAACTGCTAACCCAATGTAGCAAAAAATCTGTACGTGATGGAGCAAATTGGTTACCAGATTTGGATTCAGCGCACCAAAAAACGTAAAAATCAATCGAAACATTAGAGGCAGTTTAAAAAAAATTTTTTTTAGTCTACCTGTGTAATTAATAGCAACCTGTATTAAATGATGCAAAGATCATAGTGCCTTACTGAAAGTTTTAGGCCAGTGTCCAACCTACCTCTCTTGTCAAAGGTTATTGATATTGGAATCAGTTGACAGCTTATGTTGATAATAAGAAGTTGCTTCATGATTGCCAGTTGGGTTTTTTGTACTCTCCTTTCCAGCCACACTTTGCCAAGAAAAGCAAGGGGCTGCTGGGTCAGCATTGGTTTAACAGCCCTCTTTATGTTGTCTTGATAATAGGCTCACTCAGTTACTTTTTATTATGATGGTTTTACTTAATTGTTGTTCAGCAGGGGGATGTAGTAAATTAGTGTCTTTAACTAACTAAACAGAAAATAAATTTTTATCGCCCAGCTATGTCAGATGTATGATCATATGGCCTCCCATATAGGTCACTCTCACAGTTTGTCTGAGTTTAGAGTGATGATGGTTCTCCATTATTTGGCTACTGTCTTCAGATGGGTTAACTCTTTTCCAGGGGTCATGCTTCCTTACACGCTTCACTATATCAATTTTATTTTATACACTGTACTGCCCAATCAATCAGATATCTAGGTGATTTACAGTAAAATTAAAATAAACGAAGGGCCCGATATTCAAAAGGCATTTACATAGTTTACAGCCCAGTAAACTGTGTAAATGCCTTAGATGGGGACATTCAATGGCCCTACGTGCCCTGATACTGTCCGGTTAGCATCGGGGCATGTTGGGGGCATTCCAGGGTAGAGCAGAGGCAGAGAATGGCGCTAACTGGGCAGCAGTGATATTGGATGGATGGATATTGGAGGGAAAACCCTCACCTATCTTTAAGGTGCCAGAGCTAAGCGGCAGCATTCACTATCACTGCTGTCCTCCTTAACTTGTAACAGAGAACCAGCTTGCAGCTCCTGGTTTTTAGTTACTTCCAATTTCATATTAGACATTTCAGTACTTACTGATCCCACAACGGTTGAAAGGGTGGTAGTTAAAGCTGAGATGGCATCCCACAGTGCTTCTAAAGTGATAATTGCAGGCTTTTCCAACACCAAATTCACTGGCTTCAGCTTTCCTCCAAGCTCCAACTGCTGTGGGGAACCCACACGAGTAGACGGGTCCTCCACCATCTGTCTTTCTAGCAGCCTCTCCCCAACTGAGTCCAAAGCCAGCCGTTGAGAAGCCTGTCCCTCTCCATCGGGCAGCGGAGTACTCTCCCAACCACCCGGCAGCACAGGGGAACAAGTTCCATCCGGAGAGATAACATTTCCGGGTTGTGTCGGAGGTGCCCGCGAATCAGGAAACAGACTTACTCCTAATGTTCCCAGCACCGACTCAGAATATCCAATCGGTGCCATCGAGGATGCTGCTGTAGACCCTGCTGCCGCAAACCCGCATCACTCAAGGGTCAGCTGGCTCGAAATGGAAGCTTGCGGTGGAGCAATGGGGAAATCAGCCTGTTTCCTTTTCCTCCGCCCCATACTCGATGGAGCAGGAGTTTGCTGCCAGCACGATCACCTCGATCGAACCGCAGCTCAGCAGTCCAAGGTCAGATACCTGCCGCCATCTTGCCCCTCCCCCAGTTTTTTAAAGTTTTAATTATCCCCTGTTTGTCCTGCCTTTACAGAGGATAGTGCTCATATAATTGTATTCAAAATCATTTTAGCACAATAAGTCTTACTGATTACGAGTAAGTTTGTATTTTGCTCCTCCCTCTCTACATGTCCACATACTGGTGGTGTGTGTTTTTCCACTGTGAACACAATATATGGTATATGAGGTGTGACAAAAAAGAAACTAGATTGTCCCATAAATGTTTTGTTCCAAAATCTACAGAGAAATTATGCACTGTCCCCTTCAAAGTAATCCCCTCAGAGTTAATGCACTTCTGCATTCGCTTCTGCCACGTACAAAAGCACTCGATAAAGTCCTCCTCCTTGAGGTCCTTCAGCTCCCTCATCACAGTGGCCTTGATCTCTTCTACAGAGGCGAAATGAGTTCCTTTGAGCACAGTCTTCAGCCTTGGGAAGAGCCAGAAGTCAAATGGTGTGAGATCTGGGGAATAAGGAGGGTGGTCAAGAGCTGCGATCTGTTTGTTGGCCAAGAACTGCCTCACACTGAGTGCAGTGTGTGCGTGCGTGTTGTTGTGGAGCAACCACGACTTGTCTCTCCACAGAGCCCGCATGCTGTGCCGAACCCAGTCATGGAGGCGATTGAGGAACTTCTTGTAGAAGTGCTGGTTGACTATCTGACCCTCAGGCACAAACTCATGATGGACCACTCCCTTCTGGTTGAAGAATGTGATCAGCATGACCTTGATCCTTGATTTGGACATGCATGCCTTCTTGGGTCTGGGTGACAGTAGAGTCTTCCACTGCAGGCTCTGTCTCTTGCTTTCAGGGTCGTACTGGAAGACCCACGTCTTGTCTCCTGTGATGACTCGGCCAACGAACACTGGATCTTCTCCGATCTTCTCTAGCAAGTCTTGACCAAAATTGACCCGATGCTCCTTCTGGTCATACGATAAAAGCCTGGGCACCATCTTGGTGCACACCTTCCGCATCCCCAGCTCCTGTACCAAGATGGTCCGCACTTACTCCCTGTTCAGGCTGAGTTCCTCAGCTATCATCCGCACCATCAATCTGCAATCACTCTGCACCAGCTGTTTCACTCTGTCAATGTTCTCAGCCGTCTTTGTCGTGGAAGGCCGTCCTGACTTAGGGTCATACTCCACCTCCTTGTGGCCAGTCTTGAGGTATTTGTGCCACTCAAAGACTCATGGTCTTGACATTGCATCTTCTCCATAAGCCTTTTGGAGAAGTTGGAGACACTCAGTTGGGCCCTTCTCCAACTTAACCAGAAATTTCAAGTTGATTCTTTGCTCCATATTTCTGCCACCTCCAGTTGCGTGACAAAGTGATTGAGCAGTGTGCTACAAAAAAACCTGAAAAAGAAAAACAGAGTGAGAAAGATAAAAAATATTATAGCAGAATAGTGGTGAGATGTTGCACAACACAGTAACATAAGCAGTTAGCCAATTGCCATTGAGTCATGGGTGTGGCTGCCACAGTCTTGTTTCTTTTTTGTCACACCTCGTATATAACCTCTTTATATAAGACTAGGCTTTCATCTGTCCTATTCTTGTTTGTATAATCATTTTAGGATATCTATGTTTTTTTATTTCTTTTATCTCAATTGATTGTGCATAGTATTTACTTTTTTATGGAATGTTATATGGATGTTTTATAATGATATATATCGATTGATTTTAGTTTTGACTTATTTATTTATTTATTTATTCAATATATCTTTTTAATCGTTCCATTATATGTCTTTATAGTCAGGTTTTAAGTATATATCAATAGGTTTATTGATTTTTATAATGTTGTTCTCTTTGAGGTACCCCCTGACAGAGGCAACACCATAATGCAGCCTTGTAGGGGCCTATTAATAAAGGATTTATTTTACCTTCTCACCCTTGTGCACTCCATGGTCTTGTTGGTGCATGCTGCATATACCTCACTGTGATTTATATGCAGTCTGTGACCTGCAAAAATGGCTTTTCCCTGCCCAGGAGCCCTCAACGCCTGCTTTTAGCTAGCATTAAGGTTCCCAGTAGCGTCCCATGTAACACGTGCCAAATCTCCTCACACATTAAGGAAGAGCCTGTTGTCTTTGACCATGGACTGCCCACATAATACCCCTTCTCTGCCCCTTGCTTACTCTTCCTGTGGTAACAGCCTAACAGATGTAAAGTCGTCATTATCAGCATCTTCCTCTGCATGCTTAATTCTTGTCTTTCCACTGTGGCTGATTGGTTGACTCGTAATTGCCTTCACCTTAATCTCACCAAGACTGTTGCTATCTGGTTCTCTCACAACAACCCTCCCCCCACACTGGCCCCCTCCTTCTCTGGCTCCCCGGTTCCCTTGGTCTCTTCCTTTCGTTACCTTGGGGTTCACTTCGAATCTGACCTTTCTTTCCAGGCTCATGTATCTCATGTCACCAAGTCCTCTTTCTTTTTTCTCCGACAAATCCGTGCAGTCCGTCCCTTTCTATCCCCATCCGCTCTCACCACTTTGTTGCTATCCCTGGTCATGTCCCGAGTAGATTTCGCAAACTCACTTTTCGTCGGTCTTTCCAAGAAGCAACAGTCCCGGTTACAACGTATTCAGAATACTGCCGCACGCTTGGTCACCAATTCCTCCCCCCGTGATCACATAACACCCCTACTGTTTCATCTTCACTGGTTGCCCTTCCCCTACCGTGCTCATTTCAGGCTGCTCATCCTGGTTCATAAAGCTCTTCATACAGGCACCCCCCAATACCTAACGGACCTTCTTTCCTTTCACTCCCCTAGGTACACCCCTCGCTCCTTCCATCTTAACCGCCTCACTCTTCCCTCCCCTTCCCGCGCCCACTTACAATCTACTCGTTCCTCTGCTTTCTTTTTTGCTGGCCCTGCCCTCTGGAACTCCCTTCCCTCTTCACTCCGTTTGGACCCTCACCACCCCACATTTAAACAAAACCTCAAAACCCACCTCTTTTCCCTTGCGTTTGATGTCCCCTCCCCGTTCGTGTGAATCCCATTTGTATTATCCTGTGTTCTCTTTGTGATTTGTCTTTGTTTATGGTTTAGCTTTGTCTCTCCTGTTTTTATTGCTTTTCTGTCCAGAAAGTGTATTTCCTTTCTTTTTTATTGGCTTTGGCCTTTTTTAAAAAAAAATTTTTTGGTTTTATTGTACACCGCTTTGCCTGCCAATGAAAGGCGGTTTTTATCAAGTGAAATAAAACATAAACATAAAACATAAACATGAACTGCTAACAGATGCCGATAACACCCACCCTCAGCCCCATTGAGCCCTTACCCCACCTTAGTAGGCATATCCCAAAGTGACTTCTGCAACATATTGGATAACCTACTGAGGAGAGCTTTAAACCAGGATTAATGAGGATTGGCAGACAGATCTCTCAAGTAAAAGCCCTCAAGTAAGTAAATATTAAACACCTTTACAAGAATGGGAAAAATGGAAACATGGAAAGCTGGCATACTGGGCTATAATCTATTCAGCAAGGACAGAAGAAAAGGTAGCCAGTTTATTTGACTTTTAATTTATTCTGTTTGGCGTTTTGACACAGATCAGCTGACGTTAAGGAATATTAATTAAATTGTGACATCATCGCGTGACTTGGTGCAAGTCTTTTTCTATTTGGGCAGGGTCCAGTTTAAACAGTGCAAGCAGCAGCAATGAGAACAAAAGTAAGAGCTGATACTGATGTTGTTAGAAACTTTAACTCCCTCGGATTGAAGGCTGACTAGCCCCTGAAGCCGTCTCTTGCTAACAAAAATTGAGTCAAGCAGTAAGTAGGGTGTCTTTAAGATAACAGACTTATTACTCATTGAATGTTAAATGTATCATAAAAATTTGAAAAAAAAAGAAAAGTGAGGTTAAGTATGGACTGGAACTTAGATTAAAACTGAAGAGTTTGAAAGAGGCAGTGAGATAATACTGCATTTGACTTTCCTCTCTGAGGTCCTTATTATTGTGTGAATAATTAGGCTCAAGGTGGGCCACCAAGCTGGAAGCATTTTGACCTGGCACATAGGAAGTCAGACATGTCTCCCCTACTACTACTCCGCATTGCTGAATACGTACATGTACTACACAGCCCCTGCTCAATAGAGCTCACAATCTATGCAAGACAGACAGGGGATTAGGGTAGAAACTAGCAGAAACTGTTACAACACACATGGGTGGTAAAGAGAATAAAGGAGATCAAGATCCAAAAGAAACCTCAAGGAGGTAGATTTTAGCCTTGAATTGAGTAGAACCAGAGATGGAGCCTCAAGTACTGGCTCAGGCAGGGTCAATGCAAGGAATAAAGGCTCCTTAGGGAGGCTCTCCATCCTGCTACCCCCCTATGGCCCATCCACCATGGCCCCCCACCCCCACCCCCTGTTTGCATAAACTGGAAGTCTGCACCGGAGGAAGGCAGAAGCGGAAGATACATAAGAAAAGGACACCATGAAATAGGGCCGGCATGGGCAGGTAAGCACTGCATCGCTGTTTGGGGTCCATTGCTGCCATTGCAAGCCCTGGAGAATGGTGGCAGCTGTGGCAATGGGCACCCCTGGAGAGCCGGCCCTCTAGGTGACAGCCTAGTTTTCCTAACGGTAGCACCAGCCCTGGGCTCAGGTAGTCTATTCCAGAAGTAGAGTGCGGCCAGATAGAAAAAAAAACAAGTCTAGAGTTGACAGTGAAAGAGAAAAACACAGAAGCGATTTGCCTGATGAGTGGAGTTTTTGAGGAGGTGTGTAGGGAGAGATAAGAGAGGAGAGGTAATGAGGAGCAGCTGAATAAATGCACTTGTAGGTCAGTAGAAGTTTGAACTGAATGCAGAAATGGATAGGGAGCCAGTGAAGTGACTTGAGAATAATTATATCAGCATAGCAACACTGGCGGAAGATTAGCTATGTGGTTAATCTTCCACTCACCTCCTAACTCATGACCTATTTTTTTTAAATCACCCCTGCTGTGAACGGTATTTTCAATGGCAATATTTTTTAGCTGCCTCGCTCAAGGGGAGGAAGCTGCAGATATAAATGGCACCCATTAAGATCTGGGGCAGCAGTTAAACCTGTGACAACTGGTAGACTTGCCTAGACAAGCATGGGAGGCGTTGCTTGCTTGTCATATATCCCATAGACAAGCAGCATACCAATGAAAGTATTGCATTAATGCCCACTTCCACATGTTTTTCTATTCCTTCCAGGAAGGGTTCAGGCATCATGGTGATTGTGATCCATTGAAAAAGCTTCTAGGCACAGATGAAAACAGCCTTCCAGTTTCTAGAGTTGTAAGCTGGACCAGTTGCAACTGCACAAAACATTTGAGAAATCCTTTTGGGTGTGGATAATGAGGCAGCTTCTGGGCAAAACATTACCTCTATCTGGCCAGCTTTCTAGAGCCCAAATATTGACCAGTTGGAACTGTAAGTTTTGTTCACATCAGGAGAATCAGGAGGAGGAAGGTAGCTAAGTAGAAGAGTCAAGTTGGAAAGGAACGGCAGTGATCCTTTGGGAGGCTCCTATATGCATCATCAATAGCATGAGTTCTCCACTTGAGCTTGTTCAGTCAGGTTAATGTCCACTCATTTGCCTTGAGAATGAAACTGCTCCTGTAGGCCATTGGAAAGGCCACAATAAGTCATGGTAAAATGGGGTTCCCCCATAATTCTTTGCATCTGCAGTTGTAGAGTATAGGAGGATTCCTGTCCTCTTTCCTTCCCTGTGTATGAGTTGATTTGCCCTTATTGGAAGTGAGGACAAACATTTTGGAGATGTTCAAATCTTTGGGGGTTGGAAAGGGAAGAACCAGAAGAGTCAGCTGTATGTGTGGTAGTCTCTACTAATGAACCAGATTTTGAGTTCTGCAGAATCCTGAAAATAAAGCTTTGTAACATAAGGCAGATCTTATGGAAATCTTGTCTTGGGACAGCCCATGAAGGTTGCTTGGGCAGATGGAGCCAGATTTGCTTTGGTGGCAGCCTGTATGCGCATCTAGGGTGAACAGAGATGTTCCTGGGGCAAGGGTCTGGGAGGGGTTAGTATCCAGGAAATTTGTGCATGCCAAAGTACAGTTGTAAATATATGTGCATACATTCCCTGAAGTAATTTTCAAAGTAGAAATACATCCATACTTTCATTTTGAAAATCCACAAATATTGGATCCACAGGGAAATTATAGTTATCATGCATCTGTGCAGTTATAAAATTACCCCCATAATCATTTTGTGATATGTAAAATTATTTTGAGTGAACTAGCCTTGATATTATATTGTTAGATTATTTATTGCTTTTGATGCTATGATTTTGATTTGTTTGTATACAGGTTCATGCTGGACGTACAGAGGGGGTTGCGATTCTGATCCTGCGGGGCACGTCTAGTCCCACGTGATCAGAAATGTGATCAAGCCTATATGTGCAGGCCAGGACTGCGATTCAGCCCTGCCTACACATACAGGCACTGCCCAATTAACTCTGGGCTTTTAAATGGAGCCGTGGTGCCATGGCATCTGTTTGCCATGGCACCGTGGCTCCATTTAAATGCGGTGATGCTGGCTGCCAGACTAGAAAGGTGATTTCCCTGCAGCCTGACCCACGATCTGGTCTCCTAAGGCCAAGGTCGGGCTTTGGGGAATGTCCTTTGGCCCCCTGCCCCACTCGCGCCCCGGGCACGAAAAAAAAAAACGTCCAGGGAAGTTATTCCATCTCAGAGGTGGAATAACTTCCCCACACTGGACATTAGAACTGGCCCTGTAAGTCCAGGCCAGCGACTGCCCATTGCCTGCCCAGAGTCCACCCCCGAGCCGCCCCCATCTTTCTTCTCCACACAACTGGCAGGGAAGTTAGACACTGGCGGGGAAGGCACAAATATTCGTGTGACAGAATAACCCCCATATTGTAGATGGTTCAATTTACTATGCTTGAAGGCACATTTTAAGCATACAATCAATACATTTAGTTCAATAGCTAACTGCTGCAGTCAGTGCTTTTTTAAACATTCCAGCCAGTGTGTTTAAATAAAAATCAGAGCTAACATTGAACAATTGGTCTTTATGGTCATCTGCAGCCACCACTCTCCATACAGCAGTAATTTTCAGCTCTGTTATAAAGCAGCTTTTGGGATAGCCTTTAAGACAGCTTTTTGCTATCCTAAGCTATCTGAATAGCTATCCATAAGGTCAACATTATTGGCACCCTTGCAATTCAACCCCTTAATGTCCTATATCTCCTAAAAATAAGTGGCCAGTGAAATGACTTTGAACTATGTATCCACACATATTTGACACATAAAAGAATCAAATAAAACAAGATTAATTTAAAAATGAAATAGTAAGAAATATTATGAAAACTGGGACATTGCCAGGACATGATTATTGGCATCCTTATAAGCAATTCAAACAAGTTTGAACAAAAGAGCTATATTCCCATTGCAGTAAAATTAAATGCAACTGTGATCAATTGTCAGTACTCACATGACTTGAATCAACCAATGAATGATGGCTGTAATGTTTAAATTGGCCACATTCACTCCTTGTTCCATTTTTACAATGGTGAAGACAAGAGAGCTGCCTGAGACCATCAGAAAAGTCATTATCACCAAATATCAAACTTCAAAGGGGTACAAGGCCATCTCCAAAGTTCTTGGGATTCCTATGTCTATAGCTCACAATGTAATTAGTAAGCTTTCTGCTCATGAAATTGTCAAGAACCTCACAGGACATGGTGGGAAGAGGAAAATGAATCCAAGATGTCTTCGAAGGTTAGTGCAAACCTTTGGAAAAACACCACATACAACATCCAAAGGGCTTAAGACTGACCTGGAGCAATCTTGAGTGGTGGTTTCAAACCGCACCATATGTTGCACATTAAACAAAAAAGGACGTCATGGTCGAAAGTCAAGGAGGACCCCACTGCTCAAAGAGAAACATAAAAAGGCATGCCTGAACTTTGCCCAAACCCACCTCGAGAAATCACAATCCTTTGGGAAAATGTTCTGTGGGCAGATGAAACCAAACTTTTTCTCTTTGGCAATGCAGACCAGCAATACATTTACAGGCAAAGCATTGAACATATTAAAGGAATCATGAAGTGGTATTTTGGAGCGAAATGTGCTATCCCGTGTTAGAAAGCTAGGTCTGGGTCGAAGGTCATGGGTTCTCCAGCAGGACAATGACCCAAAACATGCATTCAAAAGTACAAAAGAATGGTTAAGAAGGAACAAATCAACTGTTTTAAACTGGCCAGCAATGAGTCCTGATCTCAATCCAATCGAGAACCTTTGGAAAGAGGTGAAATCTGCCATTGGTGAAAGGAATCCTTGAAACATTCATGAGCTGGAGCAAATTGCAGTTAAAGAGTTGGCGAAACTACCAGCAGACAGATGTACAAAACTTACAGATGACTACAACAAGTGTTTGAAAGCTGTCATCACTTGCCAAGGGCTGTGCAACCAAATATTAGTGAAGGGTGCCATTAATCCTGTCCAGGTCATATTTTGTTATTTTCTCAGAAATTACTACGTCTAAGTTGCACAGATATCTCTTTTTTGTTGGTGTATACTTTTGAACATAACATTAAAATATTATGATGACATACAGTTGGAATATGTCCAATTATTTCTCAAGATATTGCATACAACATATCTAAAATGCAAGGTTTTAAATAATGTTGACCACAACCATATGCGGATAAATCAGATAGTACAGAGGCAATCAGAGAGAATATTCGGCAGGATGTGCTCTCCAGATAAGTGCCTTTGAAAACTGACCCAGCTGTTTTTACTTGTATACTCATGTCTTATGTGTGGCACTGCAGCTTGGATTATTGTGCACTCTCAGTGAGGCAAAAAATACATTTATGGTTCTACCACATGTAATTTCTAATGTTTTATTTGCCATTCACCCTAACTCTTTGTGCATCATTTTCCATGCATCAAAAAATCTGCCCTCATCAATCCTTAGAAAGCCGAGTGGCAGCAGGATGTGTTGTTATGACAGCTGGTTTTAGACCGAAGCACAATGAGTGCTGAGCTGACTCTACTGAATGTTTCTACGACAACGATGAAAAATATTTTGGGCTATATGATCAAATTTTATCCCATCAGAGAAGACGGGCCAACAGACACATACGTGCATTATTTATAAACACTCAGTCCAGCAAATAATTACCACAATCAAGAAATGAGTTGAAGTTAACACCACAGAACATGCCTATGTTCCAGTTCAGACAATTTTTGAAGAGCATCTAATACACTGATCCTAGTGATTATATGAAACAGTATAAACAGTGGGCCTGATACTCAACGCCAGTGGTTTGCACTATTAAAGCAGCTAGTTTCCGCTGTAAAACCCGGATATTCAATGCCAGAGCCATATTCGGGCTCCAGCATCAAATATCGGAGCTGCCCAGATTGCTGCAAAGCTAATCAGGCATTGGCAATATTCAGCTGCTGCCCAGTTTGCTTCTGTGGTGGAAGTTAGGCCAGGTTTTCCTGGGCCTAACTTTCGCTATCGCTAACCAGGCAGCAGCTCAATATTGCTGCTGCCCGGGTAGCAATGTATGCCACCCCAGAACACCCCCGGAATGCCCTGATGCTAAACAGGTAGAATCGGGGCATGTAGCAGAGGCGCCCGCAGATATTCAGCATCACTAACCATATTAGTACCACTGAATATCCCCTTTGACTATTGGGTCCAGGAATTCTAGCATGCAAATAAAATTTCAGGGAGGCATATTCAGCAGAGGCTGCGACCAGAAACTGTTATAGCGGAGGCCATCACCACTTTAATTTTTGACCAGCTATTCAGTCCCAGGCCTTATCCAGCGATCAGCACTGTATATCTGGTTTGCCACTTTCCAGGTAGCTAAAATGCTTAAAGTTAGAACAACCTTTTACCTGTAATGACTTTAGGCATTTTAGTTAACTGTTTAGTAGCTCAATATCTTCGTTGATTGGGTAAGCAAAGGTGCCATCCTCCCTCTGCCCCCAAAACACTCCAACGTTAGCCAGTTAGCATCGGGGCATTTAATCACGTTAGGTGAAAAAAATCAGCAGCATTAACTGTGTTAATGCCATTGAATATCCTGCCGACTGCATTTTAACAGGTAGCATTTATGCTAACTGGCTAAAACATCTTGAATATGCCCCTCTCAGTATTTATCTAGCATATTATAAATGGTAAAATAAGAACATAAGAAATGCCATACTGGGCAGAACAAGGTCAATTAAGACCAGTATCCTGTTTCCAACAGTGGCCAATCCAGGTCACAAGTACCTGATAGATTCCCAAAAATGCACACAGGTTCCACAATGCTAATTCCAGGGTAAGTCATGGATTTCCCAGGTCCTCTTTAATAATGGTTTATGGACTTTTCCTCCAGAAACTTGTCTAATACTTTTTTAAACCTGGATACACTAACAGCTTTTACTACATCCTCTGGTAACGAATTCCAGAGTTTGATGACACGTTGAGTGAAAAAATATTTTCTCTTATTAATCTTAAATGGGTTACATTGTAGCTTCATGGTGTGTCCTCTAGACTTTCTACATTTTGATGGCGTAAACAACCGATCTACATTTACCTGTTCCATTCCATTCATTAATTTATAGACTTCTATCATATCTCCCCTCAGCTGTCTCTTTTCGAAGTTGAAAAGCCCTGATCTTTTTTTTAAATTTTGTATTTATGCATTTTAAAGAATACACAAGAATCAATCACTTGCTACAGAAAAGAAAGATATCAAAAAGTGAGGGAGGTACAAACCAACCGCCACCTATCCAAAAGCCAAAAATACCATACAAACTCTTTTACTAGCCCACAAAAACTGAGAGAGATCAAGTCACAAAACTAAAGAAATATTTACAGGTATTAGGACACAAAAACTGGTACAGTATACTTCCTCTAAGTGGAAGGAAGGTCCGAGGAATCTATCGACTGCTGGTAGGGACCCACACTTTTTCCCACAATAAATTGTGTCAAGTGAGCAGGTTTAAAGAAAGTGTAATTGACCTCCAAGGTACTTAATTAGGCATTTACATGGATAGCATAAGAAAAATAAACCCCTAATTGAAGAACTTTGGGACGCAATAGAAGAAACTGTTGCTGACGTTTCTGGATGGATTTTGAAACATCTGGAAGCATCCTGACTAGTTCACCCATAAAGGGCTCTAAAATACAGCTTCAATAGCCAATTTTGATCAGGCTCAAGAGTCAAAGTAGGAAGCAATGTACCTCGTGGAATGGAGTTGGGGTCCCAGGCCTCCAGGAAGCCATTTAGATCCAACGAATCCATTGGAGGAGAATGAGCCAGGGAGGAGGCACCGTGGCCTCTGCGCTTGGCTGTAGGTAGATAAAAAAAATCCTCCCCAAAGGTGGAACAGGCTCTGGATGTATTTTCAAAATGGAAGTTGCATAAGAGTTAAACAACTCCTTTGACAAGACAGCAGGAATTCGAGGAAAATTAAGAAAGAGCAAGTTCTTTTTACAGACAGTATTCTCCAATGCTTCTATTTTCCCATGGATGCTTGTCAAATCTTTGGTAATAGTACCTGAAAGTGATACAGTGTCCTCAACTTTAAGTTCCAACTGGGCTACCTTGGAGCTCAACACTACCATATCCTGCTTTTGCTGATTCACATTCTGTATAATGCCAGAAAAAGCACCTCATAGAGTAGTAAATTGGGTAATAAAGGAAGCTTCCAGTGCCTGCAGACCTTCCCAAACAGCATCAAGCATTACCACCACAGGACGCACCAACAGGGTCCTGCACACTGGGTATAGCTGGCTGCTCTGATGGCAATGCCCCATCCAAACCTGCAGATTTTAGGGGATTCAAGCCAGCAGCAATGGAGGTCACAAACTCTTCAACCAACAGAGAGGCCATAGAAGATGCCACAGATGAAGTCTTTTCTGCCACCAACATTCTGGGAGTAACACACCCAACAATAGGGGGTCCACCCACTGATGTTCCAATGCTGTAGACAGAGGGCTGTGCTGGTGAGAACCGTACTTCCGAGTGTGACCTGCAGCTCAGAGGTACGCGGAAAGCCTCTTTCCGCTCCTGCCGACCCAAGCAAGCTTAATGGCTCTGGAATACTCACTGCAACAGTGGACCTCACAAAAGCATCGAGAGGACCCTTACCATTGGCGCGCTCTTTTGTATCTCCCATGCCTTCACCTTCTGTTTACGCGTCATAGCAGGAAACTTAAAGAAGAAAAAGATAATGCAGGAAGCACGCGGAGAGCTGGCTACCATGCGTCCGCCATCTTTGTCTCCTCCAGCCCTAACCTCTTAAGCCTTTCTTCATAAGGGCATCATTCCATCTCCTTTACCATTTTGATGGCTTTTCTCTGTACCTATTCTAATTCCGCTATATCCTTTTTAAGATATAGTTACTAGTATTGCACATAATATTTAAGTTGCAGCCACATCATGGAATGATACAGAGGCATTATAATATCCTTGGTTTTATTCTCCATTCCTTTCCTTATGATTCCTAGCATTCAATTTGCTTTCTTGGCCACCACTGCACACTTGGAAGAGGATTTCAACATATTATCCATGATGACACCTAAATATTTTACTGGGATGGTGGTCCCCAATGTGGAACCTTGCATCGTGTATGCGTAGTTTGGGTTGTTCTTTCCTAGGTGCATAATTTTGCACTTGTACACATTAAATTTCATCTGCCATTTGAACATCCATCCAGCCTTCCAATTTATCAAAGTCCTCTTCCAATTTTTCACAATCCTCTTGCGTTTTAACAATTTCGAATAATTTTGTGTCATCTGCAAATTTGATCACCTCACTCATTATTTCCATTTCCAGATAATTTATGAATATGTTAAAAAAACAGTGAGCCCCGAACAGATCACTGGGGTACTCGACTATTCATCTTTCTCCATTTAGAAAAATAGCCATTTAGCCCTACTCTCTGCTTTCTATCTTTTAACCAGTTTTTGATCCACAATATTACACTGCCTCCAATTCTATGACTTTTTAATTTGGCCAGGAGTCTCTCATAAGAGACCTTGTCAAAGGCTTTCTGAAAATCCAGATACACTATATCAACCAGCTCACCTTGGTCTACATATTTATTCACACCTTCCAAAAAATATAACAGATTAGTAAGCCAAGACTTTCCTTTGCTAAATCCATGTTGGCTTTCTCCCATTAAACCATGACTATCTGTATGGTCAGTAATTTTATTCTTTATAATGATTTCTACCATTTTGCTCAGAACAGATGTCAGGCTCACCAGCCTGTAGTTTCCTGGATAACCCCTGGAACCTTTTCTAAAAATTGGCATACATTGGCCATTCACCAATCTCCAGGTACTACATATGATTTTAAAGATGATTCACAGATTACTAATAGTAGGTCTGAAATCTCATCTTTCAGTTCTTTCCACACCCTCGGATATATACTATCTCATCCAGGTGATTTACTACTTTTCAGTTTATCAAATAATTTTAATACATCTTCCCAGTTTATTGATATCTCTTTCAATTCATCTGATATATCACCTTTAAATACCATTTCAGGCATAGATAACTTCCCTATATTGTCTTCAGTAAAGACTGAAGCAAAGAATTCATTCAATCTCTCCACTATGGCTTTGTCCTCCCTTAGTGCCCCTTTTCTCCTCTATCATTCAATGGTCAACTGACTCGTAGGTTTTTTTATATGATTGTACTTGAAAATGTTTTTATTATGTGTTTTTGCTTCCATGGCAAACCTTTTTTCAAATTCTCTCTTTGCCTGCCTTGTCAATGCCTTGCATCTAACTTGCCAGTGCTTATGTCATTTCCAGTTGTCATCATTCGGCTCCTTTTTCCATTTCCTTCATACTCGAAGAAGCCTGTGCCATAACAACAAACAAGAAACCAGCACTACTGATTGGAGACTTCAACCTCAAGTCCACCAATGCCAAAGACGCAGAGGCCTTCCTTCAAGCAATGACCTCACTTCAATTCACACAGATAATCAATGCTCCAACGCACAGACATGGATCATCTCCAGACCTCATCTTCGCATCCAATTACCTAACTTCAAGAGACCTAATCTCTCCACCCACCATTACCCCAGTGCCATGGTCTGACCATTACTTAATTGAGACAAAGCTACGATCTCAAGAGGACCAGACAAACGAAAGAACAAACAACTCCCACACACAAAGACGATTCAAGAATTTCGACAGGGACGAATTCATACAGAACACAACACAACACCTGAACATTCCCACAGATGACCTGGAGGAACAAGTTTCCAGCTGGAACAGCATCTTAGCTAACGCCGCCAAACCATCTGGTGGAGGGCACAAGAAACACCAACACAACAGCAGACAAAACAAACCTTGGTACTCAGCAAAAATACGACAGGAAAAGAGGGAGCTCAGGAAGATTGAACGGAGATGGAGAAAAAACAAAACAACAGCCGACCAACATCTTTACCTAACAAAACAAAAACAATACAACGAGCGCATCAACCAATCAAAGAGGGAATTCCACACAAACTTGATAAATACTTCCATCAACAAGCCCAGAGAGCTCTTTGAAATAGTCAAGATCCTCACAAAAGAACAAACAACAGAAGGGGAAGTACAAGTGGACCCACAGGAATTCGCCGACCACATCAAAGACAAATTTCACTCCACAGAGCGTACAACACACAGTGGGACCACCAGGACAGACATACACACCAAAACCTGGGGCACATTCTACTCACCCTCAACAGAGCAGATATCCCACATCATCTCTACAATCAACACAAGCACTGCTCCTACAGACCCATGCCCAGTATCATGGGTCAAAGCCACCAAATCAAACTTCATTCACACCATACATAAAATAGTACACAACTCACTCACTCAAGGACTCATGCCAAAGCAACTAAAGCTTGCCTCAGTAAGACCAATAACAAAGAAAACAACCCTCGACAAAAAGGATCCAGCAGCATACCGACCGATCTCCAGCATACCCTTCCTGGCAAAAATCATCGAAAAAACGGTACAACTTCAACTCCAGGAACACATCGACAAACATGAAACACTCGACGACAACCAACACGGCTTTCGTCCCAACCACGGAGTCGAAACGCTACTGATCTACCTCTTCGACAGCATCCTAAGAATAATTGACAACAACAGGAAGGGAATCATAATGATCTTCATCGACATCTCCTCAGCCTTCGACACAGTGGACCACAACACGCTCCTGGAAAGACTAAAGAACACTGGTATACACGGTATCACTTTGAAATGGTTCCACTCATACCTAACCGAAAGACAGCTACAGGTCAAGGTGGGACACAACACATCCCGACCCATAAATGTCCGTCAAGGAGTACCTCAAGGATCCGCACTTTCAGCTCTCCTATTTAACATCTACATCCAACCGATATGCGACATCATGAAAGAGAACAACATTCAATACACAATATATGCAGACGACATCATGATATACACCCCGATAGAAATCGACAACCCGGATTTCTCCAAGATAACAGACTGCCTTACCCAAATGACGAGCTGGTGTCAAGACAACAACCTCGCAATAAACTACAACAAGACTGAAGCTCTAATAATCACTCGGAACCAAAGCTTCATACACCCGCCAAATATCAAGATACAAAACACTACTATTCCAATAAGATCAGAAGTGAGATACCTTGGAGTTACTCTGGACAATAATCTAAACCTCAAGCCACACATAGACAAAACAATACAAAAAGTCTACTACAAGATGCGAATCATCAGGAGACTGAAACCACTCCTTGCCCCAGAACACTTTTGTACCGTCCTCCAAGCACTGATAACCCCAATACTGGACTTCTGCAATCCGATATACTTGGGACTACCGAAACAAGCCCTCAAACCACTCCAGCTAGCACAAAACACTGCAGCACGAATAATATCCGGGACTGCAAGACAGGACCACATCACACCTACCTTAAAGGACTTACACTGGCTCCCAATCGGTGCACGCATCAGATACAAAACTATCATAAACCTATTTAAGATAAATCAGCACACATCAGCCAACAGCCTACACACCCTCATTCAACCAGACAACAGCACTCGTCCTAGAAGAAAACAAACACGCAACCGAGTCAGCACCCCAGGTGAATTCAAACACACACGCAAGGACACAACAGACAGAGCTCTCTCCATGGCTGCTCCAACAATATGGAACAAACTACCAGACGACTTGAGGGCAACTACAGACCTCAAAGACTTTAGAAAACAGCTAAAAACCATGCTGTTCATAGAACACTATGGACACATCACATAACCTAAGAGAATGTATAACAGCACATATTGCCGTCTGTATAGAAAATGTTTTACAGCACCACTGTATATAGCCCACACTGTACATAGCTCAAACCACTCTAGCACGCAACACGCCACACCTTCTACATAGCTCACCCCAATCTAGCACACAATACAACACACACTCAACTAAATTGCACCCTCACTGCATGATTAACACACTCACTTTACCCGATTGTTTGCTGTGATACCACCTTGATTAATAAGATAAGGCGGTTTAAAAATACTGTTAAATAAAATAAAATAAATAAATTTCCTGAAAGATGTTTTTTTGGCTACAACAGCCTCTCTGACCTTGCCTTTAAACCATGCTGGAAGTTTGTTGGCCTTCCTTCCACTTTTCTTAAAGCGTGGAGTATATCTGGTCTGGGCTTATAGATAGTATTTTTAAACAACACGCATGCTTGAAGCAAATCTAACTTTTGCAACCACTCCTCTTAGGTTTTTTCCCAACTATTTTCCTCATTTTACCATTGTCTCCCTTTTGAATGCTAAAAGGTAGCACTGTGGATTTCCTTGCCATCCTTCTTCCATTTATTAAAGCAACTGTGATCATGCTATGATTACTATTGCCAAATGTTCCCGACGCCCTTATCTCTTGCATCAGATTCTGTGTTCCACTAAGGATTAGGTCCAAAATAGCTTCCCTTCTTGTTGATTCATGAACCAGCTCCTCCAAGAAGCAGTCATTTGTTTCATCTAGACACTTTGGGGTATGTTTACTAAACTGCGGTAATGTCACCCGCGTTAGGTTCCGCGGTAAAAGGTACAGATGCCCATATAAAGGCGTGGGCGGTGCATCATTACAGAAAACTGTATCAGCTAACACACGTTACATGGCGCCTTACAAGGCGTTACAAGGCACCTTATAAGGTGCCTTGATAGGTGCCTTGTAAGGTGCCTTATAAGGTGCCTTCTAAGGTTCATTATAAGGTGCCTTGTTAGGTGCATTATAAGGTGCCTTGTTAGGTGCCTCATAAGGTGCCTTGTAAGGTGCCTTGTTAGGTGCCTTATAAGATGCCTTATAAGATGCCTATGGTGCCTTGTCCAGGGGTGCCTAATATGGTGCTTAGTCTAAGGAGCCCTATAGGGTGCCTTACAAGGCACCTTACGAGGCACCTTACAAGGCATCTTATAAAGCACCTAACAAGGCACCTTACAAGGCACCTTATGAGGTACCTAACAAGGCACCTTGTTAGGAACCTTATAAGGTGCCTTGTTAGGTACCTCATAAGGTGCCTTGTAAGGTGCCTTGTTAGGTGCTTTATAAGATGCCTTGTAAGGTGCCTCGTAAGGTGCCTTGTAAGGCACCCTATAGGGCTCCTTAGACTAAGCGCCATATTAGGCACCCCTGGACAAGGCACCATAGAAGGCACCCTGGGCTATGGAACCATAGGTCAGGGTGGCCTAACAAGGTTACGGTGCCCTAGGTTAGTGTGCCCTAAGGGCTGCAAGGTGCTTCAGGATGACATGCATGACCTGTGAGGCACAGAGACAGAGGTAGCCCTAACACTAGATAGAGCACTGAGGAAAGACAATGAACAGGTGAGTGAAGGAGGGAGAGCTGGGAGCCGTTGGACCTGCCATATCTGCGGGCATCCCATGTGGCTGCCAGTACTGTTGACAAACATGGTGGGGGCAACTGTACCACAGCACAGGGTGTTGGCAATGTAAAGTACTCGAAAGACAGTTGGTGGCAGACGACGGGAATACGTGTCCCCCAGTGGAGGTGGAGGTGGCAGGATAGTTACAATGATGGGTGGACAGAGGAGTGGTGGTGCCATGCAGATCAGGCACAGGCGAGGCAAGCACGATGAGGCGCAATGCAGGAAAGGGTAGCAGTGCAGGACATGGGGTGGCAGCCTGCACAGGCAGACAGGACTCTACACAGCTCGCAGACGCAGATAGACAGACCGAAGGAATGTTGGCAATTGTGGCAAGGGTATTATGGGCTGGCAGCACAGATCTGCAAAATTATGACTGTTAGAGGCATGCAAACTATTTGAGTAGGACAGGCATGAAAGGAGAGAACAATGAGGAACTGAACCCATGAACACTGCTGAGAATGGCATTGTAATAACCAGTAGGCTATACCTCTGTGGTGTATCTCACAGCAATGGCTGGGTACAGAAGGACTGCAGGTCACCGCACAAACTGTCTGCTCTGAGTGCCAGGATAGGGTAACCCCACCAGTACCCATGATGCAATGCACATGCTGAATAGCTGTCTACAGCTGATCAGCAAATGGGGTGTGCACCTCTCCGGTACCTCAGCTTGTAAAGACAAACTGGCAGTGTGTGATACTGGCACAGAGTAGCTACAGACCATGTCATTGTGCAGGTTCTGTGTTCACCCTGAGGGATTGGATGGGTGCCCAGCACTAGGTCCGCAGTACATGTGGTGCTAGAGATGGGTCCTGCTGTACATCCCCATCACTACCAGTGTGTGACAGGTGTTCCTTGCAATGCATCTGAAGGTAATTTGGTGTCCATCTGTATCCCACAGTCACATGTGGCCCTCTGGGACCAGACACCACCCAGATTAGTGTGTACCCCGTGTTAGGGTCTGTCGGACATGGGCACCTGTTATCAGGGCAGAGGGGTTTCTAGACTTGCATGAGGTTTGTGTAGTAGTGTCTTTATAGGTCAAAGTGATATACACTACATACCCAAAAGGGCCCACAATCACCCCTTTTTGTAGGTAAGGGACAGGTGCCTGAGCCCCAGTGAAGCAAACTCCATCCTGCTGGTATAAGACAGCCCTCCAGGGTTGGTGTGGCAGAGCCATACCTGTGACTGGGGCAGTGGCAGGCCAGCAGTAATGCTGTGGTTAGGTCTGGAAAACCCCAACTGCCCCACACCACTGTCTGCCAGTCACCAGCAAACAGCACAGTGAGACTGCACCTTATAGGTGTTCCAACCATGCATAGTGTAACTGCATACAGTCCACTAGCCAGTCCATAGTGCATGCTCACAGAGGAACTGTGTGCACTAAGCAGGTATCTCAGTGATTGGGGCCCCAGCACTGGGAACATGAAAATATCACTGAAGATAGATAGTGTAGAGCGCTATGTGGGAACCTAGACATGCCATGGTCACTGCTCGGTCAGAATGAGTGCCCTCCCAGCATGCCATGCTGTGGCCACTCTGTCCATGCAGGTGGTGGTCAGGCACTACAGTGTCCCAGCCATTGCCCCACACCCTGTGAAGATGCATCCTGGCCAATCCGCCCTGTCCGGGCCATACCCACAATACTTTGCTCCTCATTATGCACATATTCAGGCTAACGCTGCTAATAGTGGGACATTGTGGGCCCAGTGAGGTGTGGGCAGCCACAGAACAATGGATAGACATACACACAAACACACTCCTATTGCAGCATTGTACAAAGATAGGGGTGGTTGGCAACCCTGCCCGCGACACTGGTCCTGATCACAGTACTGACATTGCTAAACTGTACAGGAGGTAGTAGTAGTGCTCTGGTGATAACTGCAGCTCAATGCTGGGGCCAACAGCCTGACTATCCATGCAGCTTTGGATTGTGGAGCCTGTGTGAGTGGATGTTTTTACCCCTGTTCGCCGCTGCTTTGGGCTTTGCACATGTTGCTGTTGTATCTGCATTGTAGGGTAAAATATAGGGACATGCTCTGCAGGAACCACAGCTGAGACATGAACCTGTGATCCTCTTCTTCTGGACACACTATTGCCAAAGATGCATGGTAGTGCCTGGAGCTACCTGTACTTTTCCTCAGCCAGACCTTTTATGTTGCACTACACACCACGTACTGGTACAGGGCATGGCCTAGGTCCACTGCAGGCAGGTGCCACCGCCCCCTCCAGCACGGACACATACCCCCCTGCCATGGTGACATGACCATATGCTGTCGGTGCTGGTAGTGTGCAGTCCCAGGCCATCCACTGTGTGGGTAGGCGGTCGCCTAGTGAGTGGGGTTTGGGGCGGGGGGCATACATGAGCATACTCACATCCCCCCCATCACCGCCTACCAATAGTATTCCCTTCCGCTTGGGGGAGGGTTGGCTGGGGGGATGTCAGGTCAGTACACTGGCAACTGTTAGCTAGGGTGGACCAGGTATATGTAGGTGAATTGTATTTGGCCTTTGTCAGCTGCTGTCTTGCTGATTTCCGGTTTCTATGTTCGTATGTGCCACCTAGGCTCCCGCCTAGTCCACTCTGTGCCACAGCTGCCCCCGCTACATGTCCCGCCTGCAGCCCCCTATGTCCCATTTACACCATCGCCATAGTGGCCTTTCATACATGGGCACTATGCTGTTGCTGAAAATGGAGCACTACTATCACGTTTCTTGGACTCCCTTCCTATGCTGTACATTGCTGACACTTAAATGGTTTCTCTCTCCTGCAAATGTGCATCTAACGGCAGGTTTTCATTCGCGGTAGGATTCAGCCCTTCAGTTCAGCGCGTTAGTGTAAAAGAAGCCTCTCCCCACTCATTGACCCCTTCTCTCCACCCTCTGCGGTGTTTACCGCGGCCGGGAACGCTAATGCTCGTTAGGTAACGTTAACGCACGTTAACGTTACATAGTGCGCGTTAACGTTACATAGTGTGTGTTAACATAGCCGCTGCTAGGTTACCGCAGTTTAGTAAACATACCCCCTTATCTCCCTAGCATGTCCTACTGTGACACTGACCCAGTCGATACTGGGGTAATTGAAATCATCCGTTACTACCGTGTTGTAACTTTTTATAGCTTCCCTGATTTCTCTTAGCATATCATTCATCTGTTCATTCTAGCCACGTGGTTGATAGTACACCCCCTCTGCCATTGCCTTCCTCTTTTTACATGGGATTTCTATCCATATAGATTCTACAACGTATTTTGTTTCATGCAAACCTTTAATCCCGTATAACTCAATTCCCTCTCCAACATAGAGCACTACCCCTCCACCAAGTTGATCTACCCTATCATTGCAATATTGCTTGCACCCAGATATCACAGTGTTCCATTGGTTATCCTCCTTCCACCAGGTCTCTGAGATGCCAGTCATATCTAATCTTTCATTTAGGACTATTTATTCTAGTCCCTCCCATCTTATTTTTTTAGACTTCTAGCATTTGCATCCAAGCATTTTAGAGGCTATATTTTATTCATATTAATCTGGTTATCAGTTCATAGGGGTAATTTGCAATCTTTCAGCTCTGTACTTAAGGACATCTGGGTTACTTTTGTCTTTATTGGAACCTCTCTGTCGGGAAGTCCTAACTTCCCTCTTTTGCTAGTATCCTTCAAGGATACATCCTTCCGAACCATGCATACTTGGGTGACTGTTTTCCCCTATTATTTAGTTTAAAAGCTGCTCTATTTCCATTTAAAAGTTAATCCCATCAGCCTGTTACCATCCCAGTTAAAGTTGAGCCCATCCCTTCGGAAAAGTCACTCCCTTCCCCAGAATGTTGCCCAGTTCCTATTGAATCCAAAACTCTCTTCTTTGCACCGCTGTCTCATCCATGCATTGAGACTCCAGAGCTTTGCCTGCCTTTGGGGTCCTGCATGAGGAACGGGAAGCATTTTGGAGAATGCTACCCTGGAAGTTCTGGATTTCAACTTCCTACCTAAAAGCCTAAATTTGTCCTCCAGAATATCTCTCCCACACTTTCCTATGTCATTTCTACCAACATGTTCCAAGACAGCAGACACCTCCCCAGCACTATCTAAAACTTTGTCTAGGTGGCATGTGAGGTCCACTACCTCTTCACTAGGCAGGCATGTTACCAGGCGATCCTTACATCCACTAGCCACCCAGCTATGTACATGCCTAATGATTGAATCACCAACTATAACGGCTGTCCTAACCCTTCCATCATGGGAACATGGCCCTGGAGAAAAATCCTTGGCACAAGAGGGTTTTACATCACCTCGAGGACAGGTCCTACCTACAGGATCACTTCCTTCTCTCCTTTTACATGACCTCTCTCCTCCATGGCACCTGAATGGCTGCCAGACTAGAGGTGGGACTTCAGTATTACGTCCCTGTAGGTCTAATCTATATAATTCTCTGTCTTCCTCCAAGTCTGACACTCTAGCATCCAGAGATTGGACTCGTTTCCTGAGGGCAAAGACCTCCTTGCATCTAGTGCACATGTAAGACCCCTCTTCAAATGGGAGAAAATCATGCATGTGACACTCAATGCAAAAGACTGGATAGCCCCCATCTTACTGCTGGACTGCTGTCTGCATCTTAGTTTTAAGGTTTTGTTTAGCTATTTAAATTGTCTACTTACTTAAAGTTGCTAGGGATACTTGTACTGATACAACTGTACCTAATGAGCTTAAGGGACTTAGTCAAGATTGATCAATCTATTCCTGGTGAACATAACCATCTGAAGCTGAAGTGAATTTGACCATCTTTTCCCCTTTATTAGGTTTATGAGCTTATACAGCTAAGATTATGCCTGGGGTGGGTAGAATTTACTAGATTATGCCTGGGGTGGGATAAAGCTCCTTCTATCAAACAAAGGGCTATGTGAATCATCCAGGAAATTATGAGATTAACTTAGAAGCAAAGGTCAGGGCACTGTGTAGCAAACCAGCTTTTACTAGGTGTTGTACACAGTGCCCTGACCTTTGCTTCTAAGTTAATCTCATAATTTCCTGGATGATTCGCACAGCCCTTTGTTTGATAGAGGGAGCCTTTCAAGTTGCCCCTTTGACCTGTCACTTGGTTTTAACACCTCTTTAAAACAATTAAATAGATCCTTTGCCCCCTAACTGGAGGGGGCCTCTTTGTAAAGGTCTCTAGAAAGAATTTATTTATTTCTACTTAAAGAATATTTATCCTGTTCTTCCTTCTATGCTAAACTATACTCTGATTTAAATAAAAATCTTTTTGAGGCTACTGACTGAGATTTAAATTTAAATTAAAAGATCTCTGGGGCTACTGAGCCCTGAGTGATTTAACAAATATACTGGATTTTAATATATAGATTTATCAGCTTTATCCTAAAGAATTCCCTTTTCCCCAAGATTTAGAGAATTTCCCAGAAGTAAATACTTGCAAGTGATTTCTTTCTAGCAGTAGCAGTCCCTTTTGGTAGCCCTTCAAGACTTACACTCGCAAAAGACAAAAGTGCAAAGTCAGGAGCGAGGTGACACACAAATGGAAATACATAGGAACTTTATTGCAGTACACGTAAAACTCTATTGTCATACCCAGAGTTCCTTTGCATTTCCATTGATAAAATAGGTACAGAATGCATACTATCTTATAATATATATACTAATGTATGTTGTCAATTTATAGGATGAAAACATTTCAACAACAGCAATTCCACTTTTTGTGATATAAATGTTCAGGGAGAGAGCCTCTTTCAGTTGAAAGCAAGCTCTGCTACGAGGGGACATGGGATGAGGGTGAAGGGGGATAGATTCAGGAGTGATATGAGGAAATATTTCTTTACAGAAAGAGTGGGAATAGTCTCCCAGTGGACGTGGTAGAGATTGAGGACAGTATCTGAATTCAAAAAGCATGGGACAAACACAGAGGATCTCTGAAGGAAAAAAGGGGACTGTTATAGTTGTTGATATGGAAGGACAGACTAGATAGGCTGTGTGGTCTTCTTCTGTCATCATATTTCTATGTTTCTAAATAGTTCATAAGATCTATTGTGATATATTTTTGTGACAGAAAGTATGTCACACTTTGGGTCCTATGTAATAATTTTTAATATGCATGTTAAGGTCATATTGTATATGCTAAAAGTAATGTGGAATTCAGCAAAGCCATGGATGGCAGTTTTCAAAAGCATGTCTGTGTGTAAAGTGCTTCTTTATGTGCACAAATCGGCTTTTGTAAAATCGTCTGCCTGAGATGAGAATGAACAGCCTCTACGCGTGGGTAAGTCTACCTGGACTGAGGGGAGGTGTTCCTGGAGGCAGAGTCACGGAGGGGTTAGTATTACTGGGAAACACATGTGTATGTGAGTAAAATAAACTAGAAAATTAGTGGATGCCAAAAAGCAGGTGTAAATGTAAGCACATAAATTCCCTGGGGTAGTTTTCAAAGAAGAAGGTATGTATTTTTTCCTTTAAAATTTATGAAAGTGCTGAGAAAAATAAGTATTTGCATACTTCTTTTGCGTGCACACAGTTATGAAGTTACTTCAAGGGATGATTTGATATGCCATTTTTTTCCGAAATCAGTAGTTCACATGCAGAAATAGGGAAGGGGGAAAGGAGAGCAGAATTGAGAAGATCTAAAAACAATCTGCCTTCACATCCCAGGAGGAAACATACAAGAACAGATACTGGCAGTATGAATGACAGGAAGTTATAAGCAGAAAGTTGCAAGTGGACAAAAGAAAGTTTTTATCCCAACCCCATAATATCCTCCTAATGCATTCAACTCCCCCCTCAAATGTCCTCCAACTCCCACCATGATGCCTTCAGACCTTCTTCCCATGATGCACTCACCCAGGGGAAGCAGGAGGGTTCTAGCACCCCCTTGCAACCAACATATCAGCGCCCTCCTCCACACCAGTGCAGGAGGATGAAAAAGCAAAGGAGCTCCCTGCAGGGGCATTTTGGCATCCTCCAAACTCGGCACCCCCTTGCTATACTAACCTGGCTTATTGTGTTGTGCTGGCCCTGCACTCATCCACTCCCTCCCTCCCTCCCTTGCCTTGCAGTCTGAAGAGGAGGAAGACAGAAGCAACATACCTGCTTCCTCGGGGTATAAATTCTACCCATGCAGCTCCCGCAAGGCAGGGGGACCCCATGGAAGAAGGGAACGCACTTGCAGCTTCTCTGGATCTTCTGAAGTAGACTCCCCCATTCTGGGGAGGCCATTCCAGAATTATTGCTTGGGGCCCATAATTTAATCATCTGCCACTGCTGCTTCCTCTTGCTATGTCTGATTCGGCCATGTCAAATCCCTCTGTTTGACCGGCATCAGGGCCTATTTATTTTCCCATCATCACTAAATGACAGAGTGAATATTGCTTTTACCATCTAACAACATATGCAATATGATCCTATTTTTAACCAAGTTTTTGTATTTTCTTTTCCGTTATATACCACTGCTCCTTATTCACATTGTTTCTGCTGTGATAAAAATACTTCTCAATAAGAAAAATGAATGAAAGTCATCATAAGAGTTCAGCCCACTAGTCTGAGCCTCATAACTTGCATGCCTTGTATTTGGGAAGCTATTACCGGGTAATTTGTTTTGGAGCAAGCCTAACCTTCTTTCCTCAGGAAGGGAGAATCCTCCCGGCTGCAGATTTGGGGTTTCCTTTTCCTGGATGCTGATTATGAATAATAGCAACCAACTTTCCTTAAAACATGCAAAGTTTGCTCCCATTGCTTCTCAGCCCTTTATGAACTGCCCTTTTCATGTCGGGCATCCTGTGCGTAAAACTATTGTTACTTTCATCAGTGTATTTGTGCACTATAACAGCAAAACAAGTGAATTACAGTAACCTCAAGTAAAGAAGAAAGTAAATAAAATAATGTATCAAGAAAATTCTGTCCTTTCAGGAGACATGAAAGGAACCAAATCCTTGACATTACTTTTAGCAATAAAATGCATAGATTTAAATACTGTAGGACCTCTATTAAAGAACTACAGTATATTCTTTCTTTCTTACTTTCTTACTTTCTCATCTTTTGTTTATTTTAATGGTTATTTATAGGAGACCTGTGCGCATGCAAGTTAATTTAATGGTATAGTTACCTTCCACACTGCAAAAGTGCATATGTATTTCAAAGACTAAACAATTCAGTTTAAATTCATGTACAGAAATCAGAGCCCCCTGAAGCAACAGTATGTCCTAAGAAAAACAACGAGCTTAAGTCAGGTGTCTGTAGGTTAGTTCACCCTGAATGGAAAGCCCAGCTAAAGCTGGAAGCATCTATATTACTACTACTAATAAACATTTCTTGAATCATATGCCTAAGTTCAGTTATGTCAGCAAGACACTCCGACATCACAGTTTTGCTGCCCTTACACAACAGGGAAGCTAGCAAGGACTGCAAGGAAGTTTTATCTATGTAAACTAATCTTAGGTCTACTATACCCAAAGGGCATTTTTATCTACTAGAATAATACACTACTATAAATTCTGAGACTGAGAGTCTCTTTTATCATTTGCTGAATTTAATCATTGTTGATATCCCAATGCCATACCAAAAAGATAAATTCAAAATTCCAGCATCCTTGTTTCTCAGCAGATTATTTACTCTTTCAGTAATATTCCTAGGTTTTCTCTTTAACTAGATGTTTAAAATATGTTACATAGTTATTATCTAGTTCACACTTCTTAGAATAATAAATTTTCCTCCTTCCTTTCTGGGCACCTTGACTTTTGTAAATATCTCTTTTCTTAACTTTACTGCACCCAAAGGAGATAATTTATAAAGGGACGTGTTTACTAAAGAGCACTATTTTTCAGTAGCTTAGCACACACTAAGTACTGAAAATTAGCGCGGGAGGCGTGGAATTCCCACGCTGTTTGGGGCATTCCTACCATGCCCCCATGCAGTTGGCATGGTTCAGAGCACTTTGCCACTAAGCTAGCAGCTGCACTTAGTGGGCCTTTTACCAGTATGTGCAGGTTTAGGCGCATGGTAAAACCACACACTTGGGCCCGCCGTAACTCAGCAGGATTGTTACTGCATGCTAATTCATGCAGTAACTGTGATTGGTGCACTGGGTTGGGGTGGAGAGTGGGCATGGAGTGGGCATTGCAGGTCGCACAGGGGCACTATCTGTCTGTTGCAGTTAGCATGGGTGCAATTTCTACACCTCAATAAGTGGAGTTGAGTGTACTTGCTGTCATGAAGCTGAAGCTACTGAGAGTGCAGACTTAGAAAAAAACCCTGTCTTTCACAGAACTGTTGATGTGCAGAGGATGCAATTACCTTGCAGCCCAGCTAGAGGGAGCAGGAGCAAAATTACTGAGGCTGAGTTAACACACCCAGCCACTGATTATGTAAGAGCTAATCAGCTGCACCTGACAACAAGCCCGGGAAACTCAAAGGTAGAATGCCTTTATAAGAGAAAGGCAGTTCAGAGGAAGGCAGGCCAGCAGGAGGAACCAGTCCAGAGGAAAGCAGGCCAGCAGGAGGAACCAGTCCAGAGGAAAGCAGGCCATCAGGACGACACAGTCCAGAGGAAAGCAAGCCAACTGAAGGAACCAGTTTAGAGGGAACCGGTCCAGAGGGAAGCAGTCTGGAGGAAAGCAGTCCAGAGAGGGACAGTCCAGAGAGAGACTTCCAGGAGAAGCACTTCAGACGGAAGGAGTGACACCTCCAGCCCAAGCAGCGTAGCTGGATCAAGCAGAACGCCCAGAACAGTAAGTGCTGGAAAAGGAGCAGAGAAAGTCAGAAAGAAAGACAGCTCGAGGAGAGTCAGTCTGGAGAGAGACTCGGTAGCAAAGGACCACAGAGGCAAAGAGCTTGAGAGGAGAAAGCCATGCTTTGAGAGGGGCCTACGCTCACCGGAGGAGTCAGAATCAGGATTAAGAGGTACAAGAAGGAAAGGTTCTGATAGCAGAGCTACCTTTACCCAGAAGCAAGGAAATACGGATTCCTCACCAGGTTTTCCTAAACTACAGAAGGGGCCAGCACTGCTCAGAAGGTTCCAAGGGAAAGCCTATCTCCAGAGAGATGTGCCTCCGAGAGAAAGCTCCAGTTATACCGGCTACAGGAGGAAGCCCAGGTATGGTGCCACTTCATTTATAAAAGAAAGTTTATCTCCTAGATGCGCTGGTGAAACAGATGCTCAGTGCAGGAGAAAAGGAAACAAGTCAGAGCTTTACAAACCAGTATTTAAGGGCAGAAGAACAGGACATGTTCGTTTGGGAGCCTTAGAACAGCCCTATTGGAAACAAGCAAACAGAGACGGAGTCTAGGAAAGTATAGCAGCAAGGGAGACATCCAATTCAGAGGGCGAGGCCAGTGACCCAGAGTCCATGGAAATAGACCTAGAGAATCCTATTCCCATACCTCCAGATGAATTTATGGATTGTACCTTATGTATTGCTAGCAGCCTTGAGTCATTAGCAGAACTGTGAATTGAACAGACCTTTTTGCTTCAAGAATGCTCATCTTTTATGCTAAGTGCCAGAGAACTGTTTTGCTTATTTAAGTTGCTCTGAAGTAAGAGAATCTTTTAGTTAATCTCTCCAATCAACTGTGAAACTTGTAACAGTTTTTCTTCTTGCTTATGTTTGGTGATACCCTGAGAGAAAGGACTTTCTTTATTTCTGTGCCTTACTGAGCCTTTGCGTTAAAGGGGAAATAAAAGCCTTAATACCCTCTATTTGGCTTATACAATTTGTTCATACAAGGAGCTGGACTATAAAGACCAAACTGCACTTGGCCTTAAAGAGCCCTTTCCTCCTTGAAACAATAAAAATACGTAGCCTACCCTTACAGCCATTGGCCACCAGGGTGTGCTGACGACATCGCATAGGACCCAAAGTTAGAGTAGGGTGCTGCATGTTAATTGCTGGGAACATGCTTCCCACACCCACGGCATTTAATGCAAACGCTTTGCACCTATCACACAAAGAGGGGGATCCATGTAAATGACATTCAGCAGCACTAACCGTGCCAGGGGCGTTCTGGGCAGCACCGATCACTGAATATCGCCGCTGTCCGGTGAGCTTCCCAGCATTCTAGGCAACCCAGATATTCAATGCTAGAGCCTGAATAAGGTACCAGCATTGAATATCTGGGTTTAAAGTTCATTGCTGGCTGTTGGCCACTCTAGGAGTGCTAGCTACCGATGTTGAACATCGGGCACATAAATTCTTATGCTACTTGTGTGCTAGGTACAAAGCCATAGTGTCCTTGAGTAAAAGGGCTGCTTAACATGGCTGAACTTAAAGTCACTCATTGAGGTGGCAGTAAGTGCACCTGCACTAACTACAGCAAGCGCCATGTATGCCCACACTAACTGCGATGTGCAGTCAATGCCCTTCTCCAGCCTAAACCTACCCAGTCCCTGCCTCATCCCATGCTAAGTGGTTGGCATGGAATTTTTACAATGGCTGCATTTTCCAGGACCTGAAGTCCAGTGGTACTAAGGATAGTAATTACTGAAGCCATAAATCAAAACTAGGGCTGTGTCTTATGTTAAAGCCATGTGCTTAAATATGGCTGCCTGGCTAAGAGACCAAAGAAAACACTACTGAGCACGTATTAAGCTGTGTTGTTGCCGTATATGGGAATTACACTATCATATCACTGTGATTGGCTAAGAGCCAAACTTGAGTCTTTCTGTGTATGGGAGATTAGGGATGTGAGTGTATGGTGAAAGAGGATATGATAGCAAAAGGGATTGGTGAGTATAATTTATTTATTTATTTATTTATTTTATTTATTTAATTGGATTTTTATACCGCCTTATCATACAATCAAAGCGGTTTAACAAAAGAGAAAATTAGTAATAGTGAAAAAATCTGTGATAATATATACATAGTTTGTAAATATATGATTAAATGTCTTGGGAAAAGGTGCACTATATATATTGTGAGCTATACTATAAAGTGAGCTATTGTACAATGTATATATAAATAATTGCTTTCTTAAAAATTAATTAGTTGATTGCATGACCGTAGTGCTCCGTAAACAAAACTGTTTTCAGTTGTTTTCTAAAGTCTTTGATGTCCTGAGCTGCTCTCAGATCATTAGGTAGGGAGTTCCAGATGGAAGTCGCAGCAAACGACACGGGGAAAGCCCACCTACTATATAAGTCCCTGCACAGGTCTGCTGGCTCAGATGCGAGTGTACGGTTGGCTGGCACTTCAAATCTCGTTTTCAGCTCCACTCTGTTCTTTTGTTTTCTTTGTAATAAAGTGAAACTGTTGTCTTAGGGTCCTGGTCTCTTGCCTCCTAAATTCCAAACTTCTACAGTACCAATATGACAACTCTATGACTTGGGACCTCACCACATCATGTTACCTGCAGTCACCCTTTGTTTTGTTCCTATGATGTCTCACTCTATTTCTGCTCTTAGAGGAATAATGTATGGGTTGTTTCAAGAAAACTAGCTAACTTCCCCATTACATAAGCATCGTTTAAGATTCCTAATGCAAAAGCTTTTTTTTTAAAGGGCTAGTGCAACTTTCACACTTAACTTTTAAAATCTACAGTGGCCTGCATTAGGCTATACATACAACATCTGTCTTATCCTATTCTGAACATTGTTTTATTTGGCTTTGGTGCTTTACTTCCTCTTATTGAAACAACTCATGACTGGGGGAGAGACTACCAAGAGTCCAGAGGGCAGGCAGACAAGCTGACAATAATATCTCATACCACAGAAAGGAAGTTCCATAGTAAATGTAAAGTCAAGATCAGGCAAGAATCAAAACCAAAAAGTTCATCCATGATGTAGCAAATGAGGACCAGCAAGGGTGGAGGTCAGACGCATTTAGAAATCTAAATACAGGAGCATACGAAATGCAAGTAAATTAACTAGGCCCAGGAGATTTATTGTAACAGTGGGAAGCAAAGTACAGAGAGGAAACTATATGGTTCAGTCAATCTTGGTTAACTGCTGCTGGTCCAAACAGTTGGAATAAGATTTGGTCCAATATAGATTTAACCAGCAGTGTCGAACCTGCTGCAAGGTATCTATAGCAAGCAGCAGAGTCATGGCTCACCAAGCAAATTCCCAAGGCTGTAAATCTGCAGGTTGCCTTTTCAAGACCATCCAGGCCCAAGACTCAAGCTCATTCAGCTAAATTTCATTTAATTATTTATTTATTTTATTTAATGTGAATTTATATAGCACTCCTTCCCAGGATCAGGAACATTTTACATTGAAGCAGAACTTTACTTTGAAACTTCAATAACTATGTACATATAACTTATATAGAAAAATTAGGTATAAGCATGGTAACCTTAATAATAACTAATGGCATTTTCTGGTCCTGCAATTGAACTCTGATATTCAAGAGAAATTCACAGTTGCTAAATCACTGAAGTAAATTGGATAAAAAAAGTATTATTAATTAGTCATATCACACAGCACAATAACTCAAGAAGTACAGAACCATATAGAATTTCTTATTAAGGAATACTTTCATTGTAGGATAAGCCCTGCATAATTTTCTCAATGATGTAGGGTTGAATGTCATGGCAAAATATTTTCCAGCCAGAGATTTCATTAACTTGTGTACGTATACTATCAGCATGTCCTGTAATTCAAAAGGACATTGTTTTCTTTTTTTTTTTTTAACTTTTATTTTCATTTTGCAACAAACAAAAGAAACAACACACCAAAGGAGACAAAACAAGTATACAATAAGGAAAAGTAAACCCAATTACCCCCCACCCCCATGCTTCTTCTCTAGCCGATTATGTCAGCATGTGAGCGCTTCCAATTAACAGTGATTATACATCAAAACGATCAAAAGAGTATCAACGATACAGAATAATCATGGGACAGAGATATATACAAATTTAGACAGTCAGATGAGAGCATTTAGCAGAATGTACATAATCATTGAGCATCTTCCATTTAGACCGTTGATGAGGAGTCTAAACGGGGGAAGCAAACATACGAGGTATTTGTTCATATTTACTGTAGAGACAGACATGATTCCACCATTCATTGGGGCTCAGATGGGAGCTATTTTTCCAGTATTACTTAATTAGGGAAATAGCAATGCCAAGCATAAAGTCTAAGAGGAGGTAAGCCGTTTTTGGAAGAGAGGGGATCCCCGCAACTGGGCGAAATCCCACTATCCTCCAAAAAAGGGGCTCTTGAGAGTGCAAAATAGACTGGATACGACCCCAGACCCGACGCCAGTAATACTGTAGTACGGGATATTCATACATAACATGAGGTAGTGAACCTATGGCCGCATGGCGTGTCCAACAACTATTGCCCTGAGTAGTGTTCCATTTGGCTAATCTGTCAGGAGTGTAAAATCACCGGTGGGCTAGAAAGAAGAGTGTCTGAGTGAGTGAGGCAGATCGGGAAACCCGTGTCACTCTACTCCAGAAAAGGCTCCATTGCTCCGAGGTCAAAGTCACATGCAATTCTCTCTCCCATGCTTTCTGCGCTATAGGGGTATCTCTAGTTATAGCATTACATAAGGTTTTGTAAACATTGGATGCTACACCCGGTGAACTACCGAGAGATCGGAAAGTCTCCGATCAACCTTGTGTAGGGGATGCCGATGGCGGGAGTACCTTAGCACTCCGAAGGCAATGTTGGAGTTGCACCAACTGAAAGAAGTGTTTCGCTGGGAGACCAAATTCAATTTGCAATTCAGTAAAAGTTTTCCAGCGACCATCATGGAACAACTGGCTAGGAATCCAAATGCCCCTAGTGTACCAGGGGCTCCACGCCATCGACTTATTTGTATTCTAAATCGAATATTGTACCAAAGCGGGAGCCTGTCGAACGGACAGAGTCGGGAGTCTAAAGATTGCATAAGAGTAGTAAAGACACCTAAAGTGTCTAAAAGCATTGGTGGATAGTGGGAGTCTGATGGGAGAGTCATACCAGGGAGAAAAGTAAGAGGAATCGGTTTGCAAAGGTCCTCTTCTATGTCTAGCCACACAGGTCTACTCGGTACTGGATCTTCCAGCCAACGAGCGCCTTGTTTGAGAAGAAAAGATTGATGGAACACTTGATTAAAATCACCACCAAGTATTAATGGAGCATTGGCAGAGGCCTATGCCAACTGCGCAATACTTGCATAGTAAGCAGGGTTGTCCACATTCGGGGCATAAATGCAAATACACGTGAATTCACTATCTCCAACCTCAAGGTGTACACGGGCCCATCTACCCTCCTTGTCAGCGCTAGTATCAATTACAGTAGCTTGCAAAGACTTCTTAACCAGGATGGCTACCCCGTACCGTTTGGAAACGGCGGGAGAATAGGCAGCCACCATGTAAGGCTTAGCATTGAGTTTCAGTGTTTCAGCAGAGTTTAGATGCGTTTCTTGAAGAAACACTAAATCAGCATGCTCATGGCTAAGATAGCTAAGGATTTTCTTTCTTTTGAGTGGACTATTAATGCCTTTTACGTTGAGTGATAAGATTTTACATAAGGCCATTCAGAAAAGTTAAATATTCTGAGCATGATAGCGCACATAATTTCACAATGTCCCCCATATTGACTGTATCTGGCTGTACACATGACATAAAAGAAAGTAAGCAAATATAATACAATGAAGCGCCCCACATTAACAAAGAAAACCGCAGTGCGGTAGAGGAGAAGCAAAACCCCAGAAATTACTGGCGACCATGTGTCTGCGGGGAGAAACCCCAGAGAAGGCCGAGATTGAAAAAACACATAACCTGTAGGACTGTGCGTGCTCCGAATCCGACCGAGGCACACATCATGGAGGGATAGGAGACCAAAAAACAAAAAAGTCATATAGAGAAAGAAAGAAAGTCCAGGTAGTCTCTGTGTTTGGCTATGACCGCCGCATCGGGCCCTTCAAAATGGCGGACAGAGCCGGCAGATAAAAGTCCAAGTTTTTGGATTAGCGCATCTGCTCTGCTTCTTTGGAGTCTAAAAATGTTGATAGTAGATCAGGATCTTCGAATGTCCTGGTTTGGTTGTGGAGAGTCACTCGGAGCTTCGCTGGATACAACAGGCCAAAGCGAGCCTGTAGCTGTTGAAGTCGAGGGCGGAAAGCAAGGAGTTTCTTCCGACGGTCAACGGTAGGCTTTGCCAAATCAGGGAAGAAGGAGACTTTGCGACCTTCAAATTCCAAATGATGATTCGCCCGGGCAGCATTTAAAATTTGTTCCACTTGTTGATATCGTAGCAAGCGAAAGATAATAGGCCGGGGGGTCGTTCGGTTGAGCGCCATGTGGGTAGGAACACGGTGTGCACGATCGATTTCCAGTTCTCTATGAAAAGTGATCTTCAGCAAGGAGGGAAGAGTTTTGAGCAGGAATTCTCTTATATCTCCTGCTTCCACCCCCTCCGGTATTCCGAGGAGCCTCACATTGTTGCGACGGGCTCGATTATTGCTATCTTCTAACTCCTTTTGAAGATTCTGTATCTGGCGCTCAGCCTTGTCCAGTTTGCCCAAGCGCACCGCGTGCGAGTCGAGGACCCCCGCCATGTTGTCCTGCCGTAATGAGAGACTTTCAAGTCGGTCCTGGAGCACTCCAAAGTCTTCTCGCATGGCTCGGAGCGCTTCTCCATTGGACTGCACCAATTCCTTCACGCCGCGTATTTCTCTAAAATCTCCAGGTGCATTTCAGGGTTTTCACGAAATGGAACCATCTTCTGTGGAGAGGACACCTCTGTTTTGGAGCGTTTTCCGTGAGAAGAAGAAGGAGACCCGAAGTCCAAGCGCGCTGGTTTATGGACCGCCATCCCCCCCGAGGTACCCCGGTCAGCTCGGAGCGAAATAGTAAGTTTGTATAGGTATTAAGTCAGGATTCTAAGTAGGCCTCTCGGGAGCTTCAACGCGAAGCGTCTTACCTGCTGGACATCAGGCTCCGCCCCCAAGGACATTGTTTTCTGATTAAAGCAGCCACAGTATCTGTCATGTCTCCAAAGTAGATTTCTAGACTATGCTTATTAGATTGCTCATTAAAAATGTAATTTCAATTTATTATCTATAATTCGGAAACTTAGATGATGATATCCCAGCAACTCTACCTTCTTTGTTAAGATTATTTTAGAAGAGAACTACACACACAAATAGATTTTGCCTAAACAAACTAAACAAAAGCAAATTAACACCACCTAGAAGTTACATATTTGGACTAGCAGACACACGGTGAAATTCATAGGATGTAACGACTAATCTTAGATTGATGCGATTTTGCAGGATAGCATCAGCGAGGCAGGAGTGACTGGATTCTCTCCTGACCCATTTGGAACCCACAGGATGAGGTAGTGGAGAAGAAATCCAGAAGGCCTCGGATAGCCTTCAGGGGTCACCAGAAATGATTACAAACCCAAAGGAGTATTTTTAAAACAGATTTATAACTGTATTTATGTAGCTGGAAGGCCTTAAAACAGCATAAGGCCTAGAGTAGTTGGAAAGCCTTAAATTATCCAGGAGCACCAAAACTGCACCCAGATTGACTGAAAGGTCCTAATATAGCTGGAGAGCCAACACAAGAACAGAAGAGGCAGCACAAATTCAGGATGTAGGAGTGGGGTGAGTTCAGCAAAGCTTATGTCTGCAAGTTAGAGTTCTAGCACTGAGGCCTATGGTCCCAGCATAGGAACATTTACAGAGGAAGTTCCCCCTAAACTGGAAGAAGTATTCATGGAGTAGACTCCAATCTTTCAGAATAATCTAAGGATTTCTTAGCTGACAACTCAACAAGTAGTTTCTAAGTCGAGACGTACATTAATGGAGGATGGTGGATGTGAGGGCATGTTACTCCATGATAGCTAAGGTTGATTTGACTGACAGGATGGCTAGGCGGGTGTGCCCTTCCTTCATCAGTGCTCCTTGCTCGTCCCCACTGATAGAAATACCTCCTTATTCTCCTGTTTAATACCTTTATGAGCCCGATTCAGGGAGGGGGATGTCCAGGCCATCCAGATGTCCTCTAGGAAGACGGGACTGTTAGGATCCAGTTCTGGTCTGTGGGAACCTAACATTCTCACAGTAGCCAGAATCAGGCCCAAGGATGGCCCGGCGTGCCCCTGCCGCCTGCAAAGATGTCCTCCCACAAGCACCCCCAACATCCTTGGCTCAGCCCCTGTTTCCCCTCCGCCTGACCCATGGCTGGCCTACCATGGCCTGGATCAGGCAGTGGGGCCACCCCGCACCTGGACCCAGCCTCAGGGGGAGGTTCCCCGTGCCCGATCGCCGGGTTTTTGATGCTTATACCACATCTGAGGCTGTAAATCCAAAGATTGCCTTTTCAAGACCATCCAGGCCCAAGACTCAAGCTCATTCAAACCCCTGCTTCCTTCAAATCTCCCACCCAAAGCCACAGGCCACACATAAAATCACCCTTGCACCAACCTGTAGCAGCAGTCATAGATGTGAAGCATAGCTGCACAAAAAATTCAGCCTCAGTCACGTCCCACCCTCTCATAGACTTCTGTTTCTGTAAGAGTGGGACACAGCTGAGGAAGAAGAGATATGCCATACTTGGTCAGGCCAAGGGTCCATCATCCTGTTTCCAACAGCGACCGATCCAGGTCACAGGCACTTGTCAGATTCCCAAAAGGTATACATATTCCATGCTGCTTGTCTAATGGATAAGCAGTGGATTTTCCCAGTCCTTTTTAATAATGGTTTATGGACTTTTCATCCAGGATCTTGTTCGAACCTCTTTTAAACCCAGCTACACTATTAGCTTTTACTATATCCTCTGGTAACAAATTCCAGAGTTTGATTACGCATTGGATGCAAAAATATTTTCTCTTATTTGTCTTAAATGTACTAAATTGAACCTTCATTGCATGTCTCCTAGTCTTTCTACTTTTTGAAGGAATAACCAAATGATCTACATTTAGTCATTCTACACCATTCATTTTTTTATAGACCTCTATCATATCTCCCCTCAGCCATCTCTTTTCCAAGCTGAAGAGCCCAACCTTTAAGGCCTTTCCTGGGAGGGATATCCTTCTATTGTTTCAATTCCTCAGATAAATCATTTTTGAATATCATTTCTGGCATGGGTAAGTTATCTACATCTTCTTCCATAAAGACTGAAGCAAAAAATGTATTCAGTCTCTCCGTTGTGGCCTTGACTTCTCTCAGTCCACCTTTTACTCCCTATCTAATGATCCAACTGACTCCCTCACAGGTGTTTTGCTATGAATATACTAAAAGGTTTTATCATGTGTTTTTGCTTCCACGACAAGCTTCTTTTCAAATTGTCTTTTTGCCTGCCTTATCAGTGCCTTGCATTTAACTTACCAGTATTTATGCGTTTTCCTGTTTTTGTCATTTGACTCTTTTTTCCATTTTCTGAAGGATTTTCTCTTAGCTATAACAGCCTCTCTGACCTCACCTTTAAGCCATGCTGGATGTTTGGCCTTCTTTCCACCTTATTTAAAACATGGAATACATCTGGTCTGAGCTTCCAAGATAGTACTTTTAAATAACGCCCAGGCCTGATGTAGACTCTTAACCTTTGCAGTTGCTCCTTTTAGTTTTTCATTTACCATTTTCCTCATTTCATTATAGTCTCCTTTTGGAAAGTTAAATGCTAGCACAGTCAATTTCCTTGCTATCCTCCCACCACATTAAATCAAATGTGAACATATTATGATCATTATTGCCAAGTGACCCCTAAACAGTTACCTCTTACACTAGATCCTGCATTCCACTGAGAACTAGGTCTAAAATAGTATCTCCACATGTTGGTTCCTAAACCAGCTACTCCATGAAGCAGTTATTTACTTCATCTAGAAACGTTATCTCCCTACCATGTCCTGATGTAACATTGATCCAGTCAATACCAGGGTAATTGAAATGTCCCATTATTTCTTTGTTGCAAACTTTGCTAGAGATCCTAATTTCTGTTAGCATTTCATCATTTATCTGTTCATTCTGTCCAGCCAGAAGGTAGTACACCCCCACTACAATTCCCTTCCCCTTTTTAAATGGAATTTCTGTATATAGAGATTCTACACTGCATTTTGTTTCCTCAAAACGTTTATCCTGTTTGACTCAACACCATCTTAAACATATAGAGCCAACCCTCCACCAATATCATCTACCTTATCATTGCGATATTAAAGTAAGAAGTCAGAGGAAAGCAGAAATTAGAATCTGGAGCCAGATTAGAAAAATCTAATGATCAGACAACAAAGGTAGAAAAAATAATTTTCTTTTCTTTTTAATGATTGCAATATGTCAACTTTTGGAATGTACATCTGCCAAGATAGTTGTTAACACATGGCTAGGGCTTTGTCCAGGGGAAAATTTTGGGAGGAAGACTTGCTAGCTGGCTGTCCCTTCTTTCAACGCCAGCACCTACACACTGCCCCTAGTCACCTAGCCCCTGCACTTGCACATGTACCCACATATACACACTGCCCAGCCACTCAGCTTCTGCACCCACACACTGTAAATGTTCAAGAAAAGCCCTATTGTAACTTCCAAGCCTGTGTGTGTCAAGCGATAAGTACTGATAGATAATTGTTTTAAAAAGCATAGTTACATATTTTAAGGTTGTATCATTTGCGTAATAATTTTATCTGGTTATTATCGGGGAAATTGTGTTAATTTTCAGCTGTCAAAATGGGGGTCATACTGGAAAAAAGTTTTGAATTCCACACTGTGAGCCCCGGCTACACCTACCAGCAAAGTACATGCCTTCACACCAAATTCACGCATATTTTTACACTGGTTGGTATTTTTATTAGAGGCTCTTAATGTGTGTAAACTATTAATGACTTTATAAAATTACCTCCTAAATGTTAAAAGGGAGAAAGACAAGGAACATGAAAACTGGTGGGAGAAGAGGAAAATAGAGAAAATTTGAAAAAATGTACCTGGGGTCTTGAGAAAAGAGGGTGCAACTATAGGGGAAAGAATCCCTGTGTAGATGAAAGATGTAATTGTTTGAAAGGAAAAACTGGTGTGTGGGGAGGGGGGAGAGAAGAAAAATAGAGGCAGAAAACATATATAAAAGAATGGAAGAAGCACAATGAACTCCTACATAAATAAATGCACTGTCTAATTGCTTCTGGCAGCTGAATTAGATTTACGGCTGTCACAGTCAAATTCCTTCAGGAAATCTGGCAAAATAACTCCCAGATTCCCTGAGTGGAGACAGCTGAGTCCATATACAAAGTGTTTCTTGAAGTGCACACTTGTTGTTTGGCCTGAATTTTTTTGAGCAATGACAGACAACTGTCTTTCTAGCTGAAGACTAACAGCAAACATACATGTATAGCTCTTAATATTCCCCAACTCGTGCACTTCCTAAATTTAGCAAAATGAACCCCTTTGTGATATTGAGCAAGCTATTTAACCTCCCAGTGCTAAACATTTGCACTGCAAGCTCTTTTAGGAAGCAACTTTGACGCTCTGTGATTGCAAATAGATGACAACCAGAGTGGAGGAGTGGCCTAATGGTGTATTGCATCAGAAGATCAAAGATGAAGCTACAGGGTAAACTATTTAAGACTAATAAAAGAAAATATTTTTTCACTCAATGTGTAATCAAACTCTGGAATTTGTTACCGGAGGATGTAGTAAAGGCTGTTAGTGTAGCTGGGTTTAAAAAAGGTTTGGACAAGTTCCTGGAGGAAAGGTCCATAAGCCATTATTAAGAAGGGACCCAGGATATCAATGCTTGAACCAATACAAGCATTGTGGAACCTGTGTCCCTTGGGGAAACTGCTAGGTACATATGACCTAGATTGGCCACTGTTGGAAACAGAATACTGGGCTTGATGGACCTTGGTCTGACCCAGTATGGCATATCTTATGTTCTTATGTTCTTATGACTAGTAGCAAAACACTGAGATATAACAATAAGCCACCAGATGGCATCAGTAAAAGTTAATATCTGTAACATCTCCCTTTTTATTTTGAGCTTATGCACAATATTCTAATGTAAATGTCCTACAGATCAAGTCACTGTGAAAACTTTGAGAGCTGGCCACTGCACGCATACAGCTGCTGATCCCTATTTGGCATCAGTGGGCTATTATCCAACGTGGCAGCTTCTATACTCTCCATACTTGAAGAAAGGATTGCTTGGAACGTCAGCCGAGCTCTGTGTGTGTGTGTTATCCTTGTGAAGCCAGCTGCTTAGCCGCTTTCAGCTCCACACGATTGTGATGATAAAGACTTCCCTCAACATCCCCCAGATATGAGCATGGTGTGATCTTTTGCACATAAGTACCCAACCTCCAACAATTTGCAGGATCTCCTGGTAGTGGTTTCATGCAGACTAGTCCCCAATATTCAACTCAGGCAAATATCTTGCAGATATGTCATATCTTGACCTAACATATTGGTTCCTGTGTTACATCTGTGTATAGTGTGTATTTATAGGGTATAACAATGAGCCACTAGATGGCATCAGTATAAGTTAACATCTGTAACAGATGTTTTCCCTTACTACTCACCATAGAAAAATAAATTCTAATTCCACTCTCACTGTAACACAAACTACCTTCATTACCAGATATTTTGTGAAATGCAAAATCCTGCACACAAGGGTGGAGGGCATAAGAGGAGAGAAGGGGACTGGCTCAGGGAGCAGAGTAGCTCTTCTGTTATCTGTCCTGTGCTTGGCTACTCTTTGCCTCACACCTCTGCAGTCTTTTTCTCTATAGCTGCCTGAGAGGGGGGGGGGGGAGGGACTGGAGCAGAAACAAAGAGCTGTTATCTGCTGTCTGAGGTTCAAAACTAAATCTAATTGTGTCCTCACTTTAATAACAGTGATACAAACTAGCTTCATTGTCAGATATTTTGTGAAGGAACATAAAAACCTTGTATGTCAGGGCAGAGAGGACAAGAGGAAAGGACTGGGCTGGATCAGGGAACGGTCTGCATTGTCTTCTGCTCACTCTAGTCTCGCTCCTCCCATGCCTATTTCCTATAGTTGCCTGAGAGGGGAGGGACTGGAGCAGAAGCAAAGGGCTATTCTCTGCTGTCTGAGTTTCAGGCACTGGCCAATAGAGTTATCAGGACAGAGCACTGAGCGCTCATTCAATGGGACCCCCCTACTAGGCAGGGTCCAGCACAACTGACCCTTTTGCAATAAGTAAATGCAAGTCGACCTTCATTGTCACAGGTACAAATTAGATTGTAAGCCCTTCAAGTGATAGAAAACTATGTACTGTACTTACATGTAAAATCTGAAAAAAAAATCATTTGTAAGCCACTCAGTACCTCCTTCTAAAAAAGCGGGATCTAAATTAAGCTAAATTGTATTTATTGTATTTAAAAAAATATAACTAAGATAGTTACCCATGTAAAGGCCTTTGAATATCGGACCCATTATATACTGCCCTGCTGATATACTATACAACCATTCTAAGCAGTTTACAATAATAACATCCAGAATAAAAAAACAAACAATACTTCAAGCAGATCAATTAAAATAATGAAATCTTTACAAAGAAATTCTTAATCAAATCAAAATAGATAAAACTCTAACAAGGTGGTTTTACTAAAGTGCAATACATTTTTGCACTCAATGTGCATGAGGAGCAAAACCCAATGTGAGGTAAGTGCAAAAGCAGTTTGGTAATTGTTGTGGGTGTGCCCAGTATCCCCCACAAACTTACTGCCCGCAAAAGTCCATCACTGCGAGTTATGCTCATTTGAAATTAGCATGGGTGCACTTAATACCATCTACTGAGGTGGCGTAGAGTGAACCCGCGCCAATTGCACCATTGATAGTGTGCAGTAATTACCCTATACTAACTGAAATGTGCAGCCAGCTCTGCCCAACCTCCACCCATAAGCCACCAAATTCCCACTGCTTATCTTACGAGGGTTGCTATTTATATTTCTGGCCTTAGCAACAGTAAGTGTTGCCAGGCGCCATCCAATGGTTCCATTGGAACACTGACATTGCTGAACATAACCTTATTCATAACATTTTATCATTTGAGCGCGATTTGTTGCTTATAGTAACTTGAAAAATTCATCTCGGGCGAAAAATGGAATTAACTCGTGAACATTTTCGTGCGATTATTTTTCATAACTTTCGACGTGGATTATCAAGACAAGAGTGCATCGATGAACTTAATTTTTTATACGGCAATAAAGCACCATTCTACAGCACTGTAAAAAACTGGTATAATGAATTCAATCGTTGCCGACATTCGCTCCAGGATGAATTCCGTCAGGGTCGTCCAAAATCGGTTGTTGTGCCAGAAAATATCGATGCTGTGTGTGAACTGATAAAGCAAGATCGTCATGTGACATACCGAGAGATTGAGGCATCTTTGGGCATTAGTATGACAAGCATCAATAAGATATTGCATGATCATTTGGCCATAAAAAAGATTTGTTCGTGTTGGATCCCGCATATTCTGACAAACGCTCAAAAGAAGGCTCGTGTCGATTGGTGCAAGGAAATGTTGAAAAAATACGTTCAAGGTGCATCAAAGACTGTGTATAACATCTACACAGGTGTCGAATCATGGATATATGCATGTGAGCCTGAAACAAAACAGCAATCGACTGTATGGGTCTTCCAAGACAAGCCAAATCCAACAAAAGTTGTTCGTGGAAGAAGCACATTGAAGCAAATGGTTGCCTATTTCTTTGGCATTACCGGTCACGTGGCGACAGTGCCATTAGAGCAACGTAGGATAGTCAATTCTGAATGGTACATGACCATTTGTTTACCAGAAGTCTTCGGAGGAATTCGGAAAACATCGAAGAAGAGGCGAATAATTCTTCATCATGACAATGCGAGCTCTCACACATCGGCTCATACAAAGGAATTTTTGACCGGCCAAAACATCGAATTGATGGGTCATCCACCGTACAGCCCTGATTTGGCACCCAATGACTTCTTTTTATTCCCGCACATCAAAAACAAATTACGTGGTCAATGATTTTCAACACCCGAAGATGCAGTTGATGCATTCAAAATGCATGTTTTGGAGTTACCTCAATTGGAGTGGAAAAAGTGCTTTGAAAATTGGTTCAGATGCATGCAAAAGTGTATTGATCTTCATGGAGAATATTTTTAAAAACAATAAAACCAATTTTGATCATAAATATTTGTTTTTTCATTATTAGGCCAGAAATATAAATAGCAACCCTCGTACCACAGCACATGCATTAGCACTGCACACAAATTTGTGTATCAATGCACTTTAGCAAAAGGGCCTCTTAGAAGGGTTCGGTGTCGTTTATATTTGTAGAAAGCTGATTTTCAAGTGTGCATGAACATACACCCATAAGTAGTGATTTTAGTGCAGGGGCTAGGTATAGCAGTATGCCGCGGCATGCACAGATTTAAAGGGGGGTGTTCAGGGTGAGGTGTGAGTGGACTTTCAGTGTATACATGCATATTGTATTTTGAAATGGCAAAGCATGTATACTTCAAAAAATTTCCCCATCACAATTTACACCTACTTCCAGTCACTAGTAACTGAGGGTGAGCTTCTCTTTTAGGTCTGGGCTTAGGAGAAGAGCTTGAGGTGGGGGGGGGGGGGAATTCTGCTTTCCCTTCAGGTGTTGCCTTCCTCATGGCTCCCTTGTATGTGCCGTTTTAGAAAACCCACCAAAAATATTGCAAATTATATATATAATTAGTACTCCTTGCACATTCAAGGCCCCAGATGCAACTGCTCTTTTTGTGAACATATGCTTTTGCAAAAGGACCTCGTCCCGTGTGTGTTCTAGAAAATACATTTATTTATTTAGACAGTTTTGTATACCGCCTTATCCTTCAATCAAAGCGGTCACAACACAATTGGGAGATACATTTAACACATGGGGATATGAGACACATACACTAATACTTACAGGGAACATGGGCAATGGAGGGTTAAGTGGCTTGCCCAAGACCACAAGGAGCATCTGTGGGACTAGAAACCTCAGTCCTTCCGGCCCAAGGTTGCTGTCCTGCTAGTGGGATTTGAACCCCTGACCTTCTGGCCTGAAGTACCTTGCCCCAACCACTAGGCTACTCCTCCCTCAACATATATTTATTCCACTGTGCTACTCCTCCCTCAACATATATTTATTCCACTGTGCTATGTGTGTTTTATAAAAGACTCAGGATTCAATCAGCCTTTTAAAAAATGCTATGCAGTTTGGATACGTCAACTTCAATATCCATTTGTTGACCTCCACACCTTATCCAGGAATGGGCCGCCCATGTGACTGTGGAAAAGGTATAAATAATAGTTATAATCTATAATTATATTCTGGGTTGCTTATCTCATCAAGCTCTGCTGTGCACAGGAGAAAGACCACTTGCCGGGCACTGTAGTTTTCACAGTGGCTGCTAATGGCCCAAGGCTGCTGCACTCAGTCACTTTGGGTCACAGCTGAACTTAAACAACTGCCACAGCTAAGTTTAGCTTCCATCAAAGGGCGCAGCTTTAAGCTTTTAACTCTAAAACGAATGCACATAATTAAATGAAACTTACAGAGATTTATTTCTGTTGGCTGGCCACGGCCGCTTAGCGAGCTGCATTTGATGCTACCGTACAAATGGTATGATGAACCAGTGAAAATAAACCTCACACTTTCAACTGAGCAATGTGATATCTGAGGTATATACATTCCTCCTAGGAAAAATATACACTCTGAGAGAGTTTTCAGCCAGAGTTCTTTTTTAAGGCTGTATCAAGGGCTTTAATTTAAGCTGCAGGCGTTCTTCGTAGCGCCCCCCTGTTTCCTTTCTTCTCCCAGTGATACACTGCATTTTGATGGTGGTCCTACTGTTTACACAAGGTTAGAAATTTCCTGTTCAGAGTGCAGTAGTTAGACAGTAATTTCTCTCTCTGACACAGGAGCATTCTATGGAAATAGAGGGCCGCCGCGGGAGCTGATGGGCATTCCTGCTGTGCATAACTAACAGGTGCCACACAGATAGATTTCCCTGCTCGGTCCTGATGTGTCATTGCTGAGGGTCTTCATTGTGAACTGCCACACAGCCTTCACTTTTCCAATCAGCGCCTTGTAATACCACTGTCGCATATGTGTAGCAGGGCTGTGGAGGGGGGAGGGTGTTTGGACAGCAAGTGGCAAAGTGCATTTTGGTGCTCAAAATCTGTACTTTCAGATTGCCTCCTCAGAAATTAAGCTAATGCCTTGCCATTTTCATATAACATGTTCATTATGCTGCTGAAATATTACTGCTAATTTGCTCTATAGCTTTTCATAAGAAAACAATGGGCAATCATTTATAGAATCGGTTCTCAGTCTTAGTGGAGGAGTAGCCTAGTGTTTAGGATAGCAGCCCGGGACCAGAAACAACAGGACTCAAATCCCTCCCCCCCCCCCCAACCCACGACTCCATGGGCGAGTCACTTAAAACTCCAGTGCCTCAGGTACAAGCTTATATTATAAGCCCTGGCCCCCATTCCTCTTCCTTTTTGAAAATATAAGAATGCAATCCCTCCCTTAACCCCGCTCAATGCATGCAAAAGGGCAAGCACCGTGGAACAACACATATACTTCCACCCACAGGGAACGCAGATCATGTCCACGTAGTCCCCTGCTATGGGTGAAATGCTATGGGGGCATTTTCCAAAGGCATTCACATGGCTCGCAGATGTGCAAATGCTCCCTTGCAGGATATTCAGCAGCACTCACATGGTTAGTGCCACTGAATATCCTTGGGTACTGCTGCTACATGCAATGGTGCTAAGCGGTTAGCAGTGGGGCGTTCCAGGGCCATTTGGAGGGGCATGAAGGCGGCATCTATTGCTAACTGGGCAGTGAAGATATTGAGTTGCTGCCCAGTTAGTGGTACATGGTGAAAGTCTGGTTCAGGTAACCATGGCTTAATTTTTGTCACATTAGCTGATGAGCAGCAGCTCAAAATTGCCACTGCCCCATTAGCCTCGTGGCAATCCAGCGAACCAGGATCTTCAATACTGGGGTGGATATGACCCTAGGGTTTAAGTTCAGTGCCGGTGGCCTGCTATGTTGGTAATGCTAGCCGGTGGTGCTGAATATCCCCCCCCCCCCATATTACCAATGGAAATGAACAATTGCTCTCCCTCGTTATTAAAGCATAGATGGGGTTCAGTAATCCTTTTCAGATATGCAATGGGCATGCTCATTGCATGATGTAAGAGCAAAAGGCCTAAAGGCTTCTCCTCCCTCGTCTTCTCCTCCATTTCTTCTGCTCTCCTCTGCTTGTCTTCTTTCCTTTGCCCTTTCTCTACTCCACGCTTTCCAGCTGAACCAGTAAGGCCAGTGGATATTCCTGACAAGGATGTTACCAGTGGTGTGCCCCAGGGATCTGTCCTTGGTCCGATTCTTTTTAACATCTTTGTTAGTGATATAGCGGAAGGGCTGTCGGGTAAGGTTTGCCTCTTTGCGGATGATACCAAAATCTGCAATAAAGTAGACACCCAGGAAGGTGTAGATAACATGAGGAGGGATCTAGCTAAGCTTGAAGAATGGTCTAGAATTTGGCAGCTGGGATTTAATGTTAAAAAATGTAAGGTCATGCATTTGGGCTGCAGCAATCCTAGGGAGCAATACAGCATAGGAGATGAAGTACTTTTGTCCACTAAAGAAGAGCGGGACCTAGGCGTAGTTGTGTCCGATGATCTTAAAGTAGCTAAACAGGTAGAAAAGGCGACGGCAAAAGCTAGAAGGATGCTTGGGTGCATACGGAGAGGAATGGCTAGCAGAAAAAAGGAGGTGATAATGCCTCTGTATAAGTCTTTGGTGCGACCTCATTTGGAGTATGGTGTGCAATTCTGGAGACCGCACCTTCAAAAGGATGTGAACAGGATGGAGTCGGTGTAGAGGGTTGCTACTAAGATGATTAGTAGTCTTCATTATAAAGCATATGAGGACAGACTTAAGGATCTTAATATGTACACCTTAGAGGAAAGGCGGGATAGAGGTGATATGATTGAGATGTTTAAATACCTCCGTGGCATAAATGTTCAGGGAGAGAGCCTCTTTCAATTGAAAGCAAGTTCTGCGACGAGGGGACATGGGATGAGGGTGAAGGGAGATAGATTCAGGAGTGATATGCGGAAATATTTCTTTACGGAAAGAGTAGTGGATCCATGGAATAGTCTCCCAGTGGAGGTGGTAGAGATGAGGACAGTAACTGAATTCAAAAAAGCATGGGACCAACACAGAGGATCTCTAAAGGTAAAAAGTGGACTGTTGTAGTTGTTGTTATGGAAGGACAGACTAGATGGGCCTTGTGGTCTTTTTCTGTCATCATGTTTCTATGTTTCTATGACACTGAGCCCAGCAGAGCCTTCTTCCTCAATAACAGCAACCTCGGGCACTGCTGGTGTTGGACTGAGTTGAGATGCTGGTATATACCTAAGAGTATATACCTGGTTGTGACGATTGATAGAGAAGTGCTGCCAGCCCTCTTGCTCCTCAACATTTCCTCTGTTAATCACCATCATTATAAAAAAAATACAAGTACCAAAAAGTAAAAAGACACCATCTACAACGTACATACTTAGATACATATATGGTTAAATAAAAAAAATCTTGGTGAGTTTGCTGTTTTGCTTTTTCCAACTTTATTATTTTAGTATTGGCATTCTTTTCTTATATCTTTTTAAAAAAATGTTTATTGTAAACCACTCTGTATGTATTCCTACAAAGGGTGGTATATCAAGTCCAAAAAACTATGGGCCCGATATTGATTTGGGATGGCTATGCGCTGCTACGGTGCATTGCCATTGCTGCTGACCTTTAACCCCAGATATTCAGTTCCGGGGTCATATGCAGCCCCAGTATTGAATATCCGGGGTCGCCGCACGTGCTCCAGAGCCGCAGAAGCTAACCAGGTAGCAGTGCAATATCGCCGCTACCTGGTTATCTAATGTTGCCACTCACAATATGCCCCAGAATGCCTACAACATGCATTGCGGCATATAGCGGCATTACTTGGGGACGTTCAGTGGCACTAACCGTGTTAGTGCCGTTGAATATCCCGTTCAGCAGCATTTACATGGTTTACAGCTCTGTAAACCGTGTCAATGCCTTGGAATATTGGGCCGTATAATCATTAGCAATTCTATGATCTAAGAAAATTTGCAGCTGATTTAGGTCATAGAAAATGATATGACTCAATACATAAAAGGCTTATTTGGTTAGCAGCACCTGCAGAGGGATATTTGATGACAGTACTGTATCTGCATAGTGCTACTGAATATCCCTGACTATCTCAGCACTCTCTGATAGTACTGGGGTGGAGCTGGTGCGGAGGCAGCATCTATCCAAATAGCAGCAGAAAAGCTGTTCCAAGTACTATGCAGATAACTTATTCTGATAACGGCAGAATGTCGCCATTAACCGGATAGAGCTTGCACTGAGCACCATATCCGGACATTCAGCACCAGCAACGTTCTAGATACTGCAGCTGAATATCCAGATTTCAGTTACCTGGCATTTAAAAAAATTGCTGACTGTTGTGGTAAAATATTAGACGGATGCTAATTACCATGAATTTTAAGCACAGGCAAACATGGAGAGTGCAACAAAAAGGTTGCATCCATTGCAATCTCCTTATGCCTTTCCTAGGAAGCTCTAGATATATGATTTATTTATTTATTTAACTGTATTTATATCCCGCTTTTCACCGGGTCAAAGCGGCGTTACATATAGGGTGGGGGGAATTAAGTAGCAGGGTGGGGCCATCACCGGGTAGACAACATTGATGATTTCTATATAAGACAGACTTTAGACAAGGACAATACAGTGCAGTTGACGGTCAGAGGTTCGTGATGGGTGAGTTCAGGGGTTGGTGCAGTTTTAGGTGGGCGTCGTCTTGAGATATTCTTGAAATAGGATGGTTTTTAGTTGTTTTCTGAATGATGGGAGATCTTTATTATTTCTGAGGAGGCTCGGTAGAGAGTTCCATAGGGACGGTGCATAAAGTTCAAAGGCTCGGTTGCTTGTCCGTTGAGAGCATTTGGTTCTTTTGTGGGGGACGGTGAGGTAGTTACTGGAGGCCTGTCTAGTTGTTTTGCCGTGGGCCAGACGGGTCAGCAGGGTGTGAAGCTGGTTGTTTGGTGCTTGGTGGATGGCTTTGTGGGTGAGTAGGATGGATTTGTATTTAGTTCTTGCTTCGAAGGGAAGGGAAAAAGAGGAACAAGTGCATCTAAAAAGCTGGCATTCCTAAACTTTAAAAAGCGATTTCAGCATCCATCTCGTGTCGGGTTCAAGGATGAATGTCATTAACAAACTCCTCTAACCTTAGTTCTACCTAGGGATCTAATAGTCTGGTGACATTTAGACAGTCATCAGAGAACCCCAGCACTCCTCCACCTTCCTGGAATCCCCCCCCCCCAGGAGCACAGAAGGCCCTAGTGATTGACAATATGGGCTATGTTGGAACTTGCAAAACTTTTCTGTAGTACTGTTATAACATACATGGTTTTTGAATCATTTAAAGACTTTCATTGAGAAACCACATGTAATCCTCTGGGGCTTAAAGTTTTTACTATCACCCACGAAAGAATTTAGATCCAAAGTTGTAGACAGCTTTTGTCTGCTCTGCAGTCTCTGAAAGTGACCTTTTTTCCTTTTCAGGGAGTGCCCTATATAAAGATGATTACAAAAATATGTGTGGAAAACAGTACCAAACTGAGATCCCATCATATCTTAAAAAGAATATAGCTGAGTTAGAACAGGTACAAAGAAAAGTGACAAGGGAATGGAAGAGAACTGTAGTTACATTGCAAGAATGCAGTATTTTGCACAGGGAAGGATTTCTTTTGCTTGTGGATGATTATGGTCACTGGGGTGGAGTGAGTCTGGCCTGGGTGGTAGGGGAGAGCGAGATAGCCTGTGCTGGGTAGAGGAAAGGGAGCCCCCCTGCAATGGAAATTGAGATGCGTGGAAAAAAGAGTGACTACATACGGTCTGAGTGGGAGTCTGGAAGGAAAGGGAATGTCAGTATATTGGCCTCCTACATCTTTGAAACTTGAGCAGTGGTGTAGTCACGTCTGATATTTTGGTGATATCTGAGATTAATTGATGGCCACATATACATATGGGGTATATTTACTAAAGAGTGTTAGCTGCTATTGCAGAATTACTGCAGAAATATCACATGATGGTAGCAGCTAATTAGGCGAAAATGCAGATTTTGTATGTTAATGTTCCCTCTAAACTGAACTGCGTACTCCGCCGCATTTCTCCTGATGGGGGGAGGTGCAGGAATGTTGACAGAGGACCCAACACAGCTTAGAGGGAACACTGATCATGGTGATTTTCCATGATGTCTGCATTTCATGTGGTAGCTGCAGACTTTGGTAGTATTATTTATTTATTTTTATTTATTAACATTTTTTATATACCGCACTATTCGTTATCAGCGCGGTTTACATGGAACAAGAAACTTCAGACAATTTACATCTATCTGATTTTTACAGTTAACAGGCAAACCAACTTGGATAACAGGATAACAGGAGCAACTATTTACAAAACAACTATTTACATAACAGTGTCATAGAGTCTGAATAGTGTATTGTTAATCTATTGAAGAAGTGTAAAGTGAAGTTGAGACAGGAAAGTTTACATGGTTGGGCTGACGTTATTGATATTTGTGTGTGACTGTGTTTCTTTGTTCTCCGGGAAGTATTTGAGGAACAGGTGATGTTTCAGCGCCTTCCTGAACTGGATGAGATCAGGGATGGCCCTAATATGTGGTGGAAGGGTGTTCCAGAGTTTTGGGGCACATAGGCTGAAGGCTCTGCTCGATGTTGTGGAGTTGTATCTTATGGCTTCCTTTGGTACGCTTATTAGAGTGGAGAGTGGGCATCCTGCATCTTGCGATGACCGTGTAAGCTGTGACTGTGCAGTAATCACCAAAGTTAGCAGGCTTCACAGATGCAGATATCACTACCTCAATGGGTAGTGTTCTCTCCATGGTATCTACAGGGACAATTCTGGGGGAGGGGGAAGGAAATGAAGGTTCTGTCTTACACAGTATCTCCCCCCTCCCCCCACCAAATACACATGCTTTCTTTTTCTCACACACACAAATACTCTCTTGTTCTCTCATTTTATCAGACACACAGATATATATTTGCATTCTGTTGAGCACTCTCAAACACATACACACACATGCTTGTATGCTGATACTCATTGTCATATTCAATGAATGTCCATCCTCCTTCCTCCCCACCACCAGCCTGACTAACTGCAACAAAATCATGTAAAGTTCTTACATCCCTGCCCTGAACACTCATTGGTTTCATTGCCGCTCTCAAAGTTCATCCCAGTCAGCCCACTCAGAAGCCTTGCTAATATGGCTAAGGCCCCCCTCCCCTTCCAGAGACCTGCCTTTCAATTCTCTCATCTCATTATGTTTCCATTGGTTGAGTCCTGTCTAGTCTCACTGTTCTCAGAGCCCTTCCTATACAAGAATGGATACTTCACTTTTCTAATTCTAGTTATATTGACTCTCCTCTTCAGGGTGGCTTGGACTGAGGAAAAGGTAGAAGATCCCAGGACTCCAAAGGCCAGTGTGGCTATGCTTCTGTGCCTGAGGTTGGTATATCTCTAGAAAATACCTTCCTAGTGTCATGGAGCACACATCTATGAAGAGACCTTGATACCTTTTAGCCCTTACTTTCATGAAAAATTGGAAAACCTAGTTTAAATAAGCTATACAGTCTTAATTTAAATTGATTTAATACAAACTCTTATATTTACTCCACTACCAGCACCTGATTCAGCATCGGAAGTGGAAGCAGGAGCAGTAAACCCCTCCTGCTCCCCCCACCAAGGCGAATCAGGACACATCTTCTCCCTGCACAAGAGGATTAAAGCAGAGCATGTTTTAAGCGCACCTGCTCCTGAGGGCCTCGCCAGAGGGCCCTTTGGCATGGCCATTAGGCGTGGACTGATCACCAAGCAAAAAAATCTATAAGCCATAAAACCTACCCCCTAAATAAAACAAAGGACAAAAGAAGACTGGACACTACAAATCACAAAACCAAGAGAGAAATAAATCAGCAGAATCAGCCAGCTAAGCTCAATGCCACCATCCAATATTCAAGGTAGCCTCTTAATTATCTCCAACAGTGCCACAATGAACAACCGGTTAGCTACCACCTTATGCCTCAGCATTCTAATCATGCTTACAATCTCCCCTACCAGCTCACTATTCCTCTCCAAAGACATGCCATCACCTATACCTATCATCCACACATACCCACTAAATATAACCTCTTCTAACCTCTACAGACACATGCCCAGACACACACAATACCTCATCGAAATCAACATCAAAGCACGAATAACCAAATTATCCTCCCCTAACTCTATTGTACAGACCCACCAAATAAAATGTTCCCTCTTAAACACATGATCTGCAAGGAACAAAACATAACTCTTATCTGACCTACTACACAACTATCAACTGAACATCTTCAACATAACTGAGACATGGTTCACTGAAGCCGACACAGTCCTACTAAACCAGTTTACACCACAAGACTACCATCTATTCAGCTCTCCAAGGACAAACCAAAGAGGCAGACAAACAAGAAAATGCCTAAACTTCCGCACCCTCTCACGAACTTCTACCAATGGTCTAGAAACATTAACAATCACGAATAACAAAATCACCATACTCCTTGCTTACAGATCACCGAGCACTGATACAGACAACTTGGAGACTATCCTAGAGGACATCTGTAACAACAACAACTCAAACAATAACTACCTCAGGATTCTAGGTGACCTCAACCTCACCTCTGTACCACCAAACAAAGAAAACAGTTTTCTGGAATTAATGGAATCTCTAAACTACATCCAGTCAACCAAGCCACTCACACCAAAGATAATACCCTTGATATGATCTTCCCACCACGCAATATATTCATGCATCAAAAGATCCCAACACCCACCATCATGGATGTTCCCTGGTTAGACCACAAAATGATATCTCTAAACATGCCTCCAGAAATAAAGGAATACAAGCAACATAGCCAAGAACACTGCTCACGCAGGTTCCACAACTGGGACAAAGAAAAATTCCAAGTAGACACACTCCCTAAGCTATTAAGCTGCCTTGATGACACAGAAGACATAGGCGCCCTAATAAGCAACTGGAACAAAGCAATAGCCAAGACTGCAATGAAACGACCCACTCTGAATTAGCGCTCCAGAGAAAACACAATGGAGGAGAACAAAATCAGTGGAAATCCTCGACATGTACAAACACAAGCTACAGTCTTACCAAGCTAAAAAAGACTATTACACCAAGATATTTAAGAGCTCCTTAAATTGCCCCAGAGAACTCTTTGACATAGTCAAAACATATGAAAAGACCACACCAACCAAATAAATACAACCTCACACCACAAGCAATGGCTGACTACTTCGAAGCCCAAATCTCAACACACCCAAACAATACAAAACAACATATAACCACAGCAAACGAAACCATACACCTAAGCACATGGACCTCATTCCCAAAAATCACATTAGAATATCTATAGAAGGTCATTTCAGATATCAACACCTCTCCACTTGACCCCTGTCCAATCGATGATCTGTTAAATAAATATTCCACACATAACCCAACAGAGCTCTAGGCACAGGAGAGGCCTAGTGGTTGGGGCAAGGTACTTCATGCTGGAAGGTCGGGGGTTCAAATCCCACTAGAGGACAGCAATCTTGGGCCGGAAGGACTGGGGTTTCTAGTCCCACAGGTACTCCTTGTGGTCTTGGGCAAGCCACATAACCCTCCATAGCCCATGTTCCCTGTAAAATAGTTATCTCCAAGTTATAATGCCCTGTTCAATGTAATTTCAGTTCATTCAATGTAAACCGCACTGATGCAGAATAGCATGGTATATAAGAGAATGTAAATAAATAAATTTCGCCTTCATCTAATCACTTTAATTTGGCTTTTTATTTAGAAACCATGACATCTCTTAATCTCCAAGGGGAGATAGTAGATTGGATTACACAAGAACATAAGAGCATAAGAAATGCCATACTGGGTCAGACCAAGGTCAATTAAGCCCGGTATTCTGTTTCCAACAGTGGCCAATCCAGGTTACAAATACCTGGTAGGTTCCCAAAAAGCCACACAGGTTCCACAATGCTAGTCCCAGGTTCTTTTTAACAATGGTTTATGGACCTTTCCTACAGGGACTTGTCCAAACCTTTTTTAAACCCAGCTATTCTAACAGCTTTCACTACATCCTCCGGTAACGAATTCCAGAGTTTGATTATGTGTTGATTAAAAAAATATTTTCTCTTGTTAGTCTTAAATGGATTGCATTGTAGCTTCACTGTTTGTCCTCTAGTCTTTCTACTTTTTGATGATGTAAACTAGCAATCTACATTTACTTGTTCCACTCCATTCATTAATTTATAAACTTCTATCATATACCCACTCGGCCATCTCTTTTCAAAGTTGAGGAGCCCCAACCTTTAAAGCCTCTCTTCATTGGGGTATCCTTCCATTCTCTTCCATTCCCTTGTCACTTTTCTTTGTACCTGTTCTAACTCAGCTATATTCTTTTTAAGATATGATGACCAGAATTGCCGACAATATTCATGGACTGATACAGCAGCATTGTAATATCCTTTGTTTCATTCTCTATTCCTTTCCTTATGATTCCTAGCGTTCTATTTGCTTTCTTGGCCACTGCTGCACACTGGGCGGAGGGTTTCAACTTATTATCCACGATGACTCCTAAATCTTTTTCCTGGGTGGTGGTTTCTAAGGTGGTACCTTGCATCGTGTAACCATACTGTGGGTTGTTCTTTCCAAGGTGCATAACTTTGCACTTGTCCACATTAAATTTCATCTGCCATTTCGACGTCCAGTCTTCCAATTTTTCAAGGTCCTCTTGCAATTTTTCACAATCCTCTTGTGTTTTAACAACTTTGAATAATTATGTGTCATCTGTAAATTTGATCACCTCACTTGCTATTCCTATTTCCAGGTCATTTATGAATATGTTAAAAAGCAGTGGGCCCAGCACAGATCCCTGAGATACTCTTCTATTCACCTTTCTCTATTGAGAAAATTGGCCAGTTAGCCCTACTCTCTGCTTTCTATCTTTTAACCAGTTCCTAATCCAAAATATTACAATGCCTTCAATCCCATTACTTTTTAATTTCGCCAAGAATCTCTATGAGGGACTTTGTCAAAGGCTTTCTGAAAATCCAGATACACTTTATCTACTGTGTCACCTTTGTCTACCTGTTTATTCACATCTTCAAAAAATATAACAGATTCGTAAGCCAAAACTTCCCTTTGCTAAATGCATGTTGGCTTTCTCCCATTAAATCATGGCTATCTACTGTACATGTTCAGTAATTATATTATTTATCATGGTATCTACCATTTTTCCCAGTACTGACATCAGGCTCACCGGATCACCCCTGGCTTTCTCCCATTAAATCATGGCTATCTACTGTACATGTTCAGTAATTATATTATTTATCATGGTATCTACCATTTTTCCCAGTACTGATGGGCTCACCGGATCACCCCTGGAACTCTTTTTAAAAATTAGAGTTATATTGGCTACTCTCTCAACACCTTGGATGTATACCATTGGATGAGTCCAGGTGATTTGCTACTCTTCAGTTTATCAAAAAGTTGTAATGCATCCCCCCAGTTTATCAATATTTCTTTCAATTCTTCTGACACATCACCATTATATACAATTTCAAGCATGGGTAACTTCCCTACATCTTCTACAGTAAAGACCAAAGCAAAGAATTCATTCAGTCTCTCCTCTATGGCCTTGTCCTCCCTTAGTCCCCTTTTACCCCTCTATCATCCAGTGGTCCAACTGACTCTCTCTCATGTTTTTTGTTATAAATGTACTTGAAAAAGGTTTTATTATGCATTTTTGCTTTCATGACAAGCTTCTTTTCATATTTTCTCTTTGCATGCCTTATCAATGCCTTGCATCTAACTTGCAAATACTTATGCTATTTCTGGTGTTCGTCATTAGGCTCCTTTTTTCATTTCCTGAAGGATGCTGTTTTGGCAACAATAGCCTCTCTGACCTTGCCTTTAAACCATGCTGGCAGTTTTTTGGGTTAAGAAATGGAAAGATGTAGAACCAGAACATTTTACTACATCTTGTCAGTTTTCTTTGAGGATTTTTAAGTGAGGTTAGGAAAATCTTGGATAAAGGAGAAATGACATTGTTGGTCTCGTTGGACTCACAACAGCATTTGACTTAGCTGATTATCAGTTGCTGTCGTTATGTCTTGGGAAGACAGGGATTTGAGGAAAGGTCCTGGCATGGTTTAAAACATCATAAGAGGAGAGTGAAGAGGGACCACAGACACACTAAATGAAATCTTCTTTTCTAAAAATATTAGAAACCCAACTTGGCCAAGTTTTAGCAAACACAGCTGTATCAGGGGTCAGCATATGTATCAGTCAAAATTAAAATCACATACAATACCATCAATGATAAAAGAGCAGGAACAATAATGATGGTCAGAGGAGAACAGCGGAAGTATGACCACAGCCTACCAGATGATAATTAAAATTCCTTATCAAGGACCCAACTTAACAAGTTTCAGCCGCAGCCTTCGTCAGGGGTCAGGGAACACACAGATGAGCACGTCTATGTGGTGCAGTAGTCACTCTACCCAATCTGCACACGGAGTGAGAGGCGGGAAAACCCGGCCATGAGGTCTTTTTCTGTCATCATATTTCTATGTTTCTATGTTTCTAAGGGGCATTTTACTATTTGGCTCCCCATCTATGGAACTCACTCCAATCATATTTGCATGTTGAAAGTTCTCTAAAATGATTTAAAGTAGGCTTGAAGACTTACTTCTTCTCTCTGGCATTTAGGGGCTGAATGTCTGGACAGTCTGGTTTATGGTTTATTCATATTTGATATACCACTCTGAATATAGCAGAGCAGTTTACAGAACTAAAATTGGTGCAAAATTGGGGTAGAATGACCCCCATGCATCACAGGATGCAACATGGGGGTCACTGCCATATAAGGCATTTTTTGCCTTATATAGCAGTCTGATCCCCACCTAATGCATCCCAAAATGCACCTTGGGAGGCCAGGTATGTAGGAGATATTTTCAGAAGCAGATAAATACACATGTATAAATACTTGGTATGTCTAGGGAAAACTGCTATCCTTCTTTCCCCAGGATTCCTTAGGAGTACCTGGCCAACAAACCACGTGATAAAACAAGAACCAACCCTGTGTTTGTAAATGAATTAGACTTTATTTCTGATAGCAAAAATAGTGTAAATATTAGCATAAATTAGTTTTATGAGGTAGTATGTTATGCAGCCCTATGTTACAATTACCAAGAGACCTAATCTCTGTTTTAGGAACCAATGTCACTGATTCATTCTGTACTCAGACATACGGTACATTATCTGTCTGTTTAAGCCAGCCCCAACCTCGGGGGAGAAATTAAAGACCAGTACCTTAGCTTTTGCCAGAACACTTGTGGCTGGGTCCAAGAAATTGTCTCAGGCTCAACACAAAGATAAATTATGGCAGAGGTCCAAAGTCAGCTGAGATGAACTGCATGGTCACACCAAGCTGCAGGTCTGTTGGAGAGATTCAGTCTGTCCCGAGGTTTTACCCTTGGACACTATCTGACTTTCTAGCCAGAGAGACAGACAAGCGAAACAGTCTGTGTCAGAAGTTAAAGTTCCCAAGTATTCTGCCAGCCTCTGTGCATGTTCCAGAGTGCTGCAGGTGTTTTCTGGACTGCATCTGAGTTCTGACCCTCTGTGTCCAGAAAATAATTCTTTGTCCTAATGGCCTGGTGATTAGTTGGTCTCAAATCCTGTATGTCATCTTCAGCAAATCCGGTAACAGCTAAATAGTTGGTCTTTCTACAAACAATGGTCCATGGTGTGAATGTTTATGAGATGCCAGCCCATACATTGTTGCAAATGCTATTAGACGTAGCACAGTGAAGGTGTCACCAATGTTCTTCTGCACGTAGTCAGCTGGAAAAATACTTCACCTGTGAAGCACATAAACTTCCAGAATTGCTTGATCTGCAAGTTTTAATGCTGAGCTATAACAAAACATGAATCCATCTTGTTTAATTCAGTCTTTGGTTCAGAGCATTCCCCATCTTGTAAGAGGAAGCCATGCTATTGGTTCAGACATTAGTTTTTAAACAGGTATCAGCCCTACAGATGCCAACATTTTACAAGATGGCAGCATGGCGAAGGGCTACCCCACCAATTAAGGTACTGGGGCAGAGGAGTTCAGGGCCACAGGGCCACCAGATCTGTGTTTCAAGGAGTTGGGGGATGGGTCCTCTGGTCCACCAGATCTTTTTGTTTCTGTCAGGGAGTCATTTTCTGAGAGAAACCAGCCCCCCAACATTGTGCTGATGGCATTGAGGGCTTACTCCGATGCCTGGATCATCTGCGCTAAATGTCAAACTTCACATCAGATGATCCTGTTTCTCTGAGACAGCATGCCAAACTTGTGCAGACTTGTTTGGCATTCTGTCCTAGTTTAACACTGACTTTTTGCGCACTAATGTTTTTGCATATTGCATCCCAGCACAAAAAAGTCAATATTTAAACTCGCATTATGAAACTTTGCACTAAACATTTAAGCAATGGACTCTAGCATGGGGTTTCTGGATCAGCCTATATGTGTTTTGCAAGACTTGAAGACATGATATCTGTCTCAAGAGCAACCCTAAGAAAAGGAAATTGCAGTAGTTCAGATGTATAAGGATTGTTGCTGTTACTTTGCTTTCAAAATTATCTCCAATTTGACATAACATCCTAAGAATCACAAACTTTTCTGCACTAGCGATGCTATTTTTTTTGCCCCCTGGATAGGCTAGAATCTAAATAAACTTCCAATACTTAAATCACTGTGCAGGGGGCGGAGTCTGCCGCGGTGGAAGATGGCCGCTTAAGATCGGGGCTCCCTCTCAACATTAAAGAATCCGGAGCTCTTGCTGGCAAAGGGTCCCCTGGTACCCACTAATCAGTGCTCAGAAGGGACGACAGAGAGATGGCTGCGTTAAAGCCAGCAAAATTGGACTTTCAGCAACCAACGGGGCAATCTAACAAGCGAGCCAAACAGGAGCTCCTCTCCCCGCAGAAAACAGGGCCCGACAAAATTACCTCGGAGGGGCTGCGGGAAATACTGCAAGAGCTCCGAGCAGTAAAAGAAATCATCACCGCTAACTCTGGGGCGTTAACGGAGGTGAAGGAAGACTTGCACGAGTTGAGAGATCGTACAGGGGAGCTGGCCAAACGCATAGAGGACGTTGAGACCGAGGTGGACCGACAGTCCTCAGTACTGGCACAGATGGGCCCGCTAGCTAAGAGGGTGGCGGCACTCGAGGTACACGTCGAAGACCAATCAAATAGAGCCCGGAGAAGTAACATACGCATCCTCGGGATCCCGGAAGGCCGGGAGGGTCGGATCCTATTGCCTATCTCGAGAAGCTAATCCCGGAGATCCTAGGAATCACTTTTGAACGGCCCCTGGAATTAGAGCGTGCTCACCGAGTTCCGTCGCATCCGTCCACTCATACTCCGAGGCCTCGGCCGTTTGTTGTAAAAGCGCTCAGATACCAACATGTGCTGCATATCATGCAGGCAGCGAGACGACGGCAGAACGTGCAAGTGGATGGGCAGAAGGTCACTTTCTATCCGGATCTCAGTAAGCAGACAGCCCTGCGACGGAAGGAGCTCTTGGCCTGCAGGCCTTTGCTGCAGCAGTTAGAGGCGCGCTTCGGCCTACTGTATCCCGCTAACATGAGGGTCACCTTGGATAACAATACCCGCACCTTTACGGACGGTCCAACCCTGCGGGCTTTTCTACAAGAACGAGTCCGGATGGACGTGGGGTCCTGAGTAGAGCCTGTGACACCGGAACACCAGTGCACCACTATCTCGGGGGTAGACTGGACTTAGATGGAGATGTTAGTCCTGACTCCCAGTTTGAGCAGCCTGGTTTGTAAGCATATTTGTACGCTGGTTATGCTAATTAATGCTTAGTCAATGTATAACCTGTTATGCAACATTGTAATCCATAGAAGCATGTTCATCGGATATAGGGGAATTGTAGCTTAGATATGCTTCACCAAATGTGGTTATTATGTCTACAATATTGTATTTCTTACTTCTTTAATGTTGGGAGGGGGGTGGGTGGGCCTGATGGGCGGTAAGGGACTCGCCATGCAAGTTACGTTAGTTAGTGGCACAGTGCAGCCAGGTTGCAAGGCTGTAGAACAGCGATATGTTAATGTCTTACTTCAGGGGCAAATGACCGTGAATGCCATAAGTGTACATCCCAGTAAGATCAAGTATGGCTAGTTGCCAAGTGCGGGTGCTATCCCTAAATGTTAAGGGCATCTCGAACCCCCTCAAGAGGAAGAAAATCCTGACTTATTGTAAGCATCAGAAGGCAGATTTAGTCTACCTACAAGAGACCCACTTGTCCCTCTCTGAGTCTTACAAAGTTGCGGACAAGACGTATCAGAATGTCCTTTCAGCTCCAGCCCTCAGGAAGAAGGGTGGAGTCATCATACTTGTAAAGAAATCCCTCCCATTGGAAATCAAAGAGACCAAAGCGGACCCAGTCGGGCGCTGGGCCAGAGTATCAGCTCAATTGAATGGAGACTCATACACTTTCATGACGATATATGGTCCCAATGCAGATGACCCGCAGTTTTTTGTCCAGGTTATTCAGGAGCTCCTGGGCACAGGCTCGTCGCACATTGTCTTAGGGGGCGACTTTAATCTTGTACCTGACCACTTGTTAGACAGAACTCCATATAAGCCGCAACACAAACCTCAGGCATCGCTGGTACTTCAGAATCTGCGGGAATTGGTCGGACTGTTGGACCCCTGGAGACTCCTTTATCCCGATGGCAAGGAATACTCCTTTTATTCGCTGCCCCACAATTCGCAAACCCGCATTGACTACATTCTTACGTCCAAGACGTTACTACCTAAGGTGATGGGCACAAGTATGCTCCCACGTACAGTCTCAGACCACTCCGCTGTACTATTAGATCTCAGTGTGGGCCCTGGAAGAAAGCCGCAGGGGCGGTTCTACTTTGAGAAGGCCTGGTTAGCGGACGAAGTATTCTGTGCTACCATGAAGAAAAATATCTCCGCCTACCTTGCAGAGAATCAACTTGGGGATACCTCAACATGGGCCTGGTGGGAGGCCTTCAAGGCCTGTGCCCGTGGGCACATGACGGCCTACAAAATTCGTAAGCGTAAAGAAGAGGTGAAGAGACGGACAGAATTGGAGGTAGAAATCCGAGCTGGTGAGCGATTATTGGCCCGGCGGGCGGACCCGACAGTTCTCATACGCCTGCAGAGGCTTCGGATCCAATATAACGCCCTCCTACAAGCAGAGGTTAGTGAATCCTTTAAACTACAGCAGGGGAGATGTTACCACGACAGTAACCGAGCTAGCTCCTTGCTTGCGAACACCCTAAAAGCAAAGCGTGCTGTGACGCGGATTGCCGGCTTGAAAGATCTAACAGGAGTATTACAAGTCTCAGACAACGCGATCCTAGCGATATGTGAAGCTTTCTACTCTAAGCTCTATCAATCTGAAGTTGTATGTGATGAATCGGCGTTTTCTGCCTTTGTTTCCACAATCACGGGACCTCAGCTTACGCAACAGCAACAGCAGCTATTGGCTGTACCGATTACTCCCAAGGAGGCTTGTGTCGCTCTTAGGCAACTTGCCAAGGGCAAGGCAAGTGGCCCTGACGGACTGCCAGTGGAATTTTACGAGGCCTTCTCTGATTTGCTGCTCCCGGAGCTACTGTTCTATTACGATGGAATGCGAGAGGAGTTCCCAGATGTCGGTGCCCTGGCAGCGGCGACGATAGTGATACACCCCAAACCGGGCAGGGACCCGGAGAATGTGGGAAATTATAGACCTATCTCCCTACTGAATGCAGATTACAAAATATACGCCAAGATTCTTGCTAACCGACTGTCTAAGGTCCTGGACGCACTTATCCATCCCGATCAATGTGGGTTCATGCCAGGGCGATCCACGGTAGATAATGGGCGACTTTTTGCCCATGTCCTCCGGAAAGCGCAGGAGATAGACCAGCCCATCGTCGGCCTTGCGTTAGACGCAGAGAAAGCATTCGACAGGGTCGAATTTTCTTATCTATTCCAAACCATGCGCTGGATGGGGGTTCCCAGCAGTTTCCTGCAGAGTGTTCAACTGCTATACACCAAACCTACAGCTCAGGTGGCGGCGAATAGCACTACTTCTCGAGAGTTCACACTTACAAGAGGTACTAGGCAAGGTTGTCCTCTGTCCCCCATGTTGTTTAATTTAGCCTTGGAACCCCTACTTCTCAAAATCCAACAAATGTCCAGTATAGAGGGCATGCCACTGGAAGGATATCATTGCAAAGTCTCAGCCTATGCAGACGATCTTTTATTGTTCCTTAATGTGAACTCGATGGATGCTACCTTGCGAGTTATTTCAGAATACGCTTGCATTTCGGGATACAAATTAAATATGGATAAGACGATAAGTATACCGCTTACGTCTACAGTCTCAGAAGACATGCTTAAGCGATACTCCTTTCAGGTCGAAAAATTGTCGTTCAAGTACTTGGGGGTCACATATGGAACCACCCTGGCAGATACGATCTCTCGTACCAAGACCCGTTGCAATGAGATTCTGCAAGAGTGTGCCCAGAGGTGGTCGCCCCTAAACCTGTCCTGGTGGGGCCGCCTGGAAACTATCAAAATGGTAATTGTCCCCAAGCTCACCTATATACTAAGCATGATCCCAGTGCTCTTTGACAAGAAATTTTACCAGGAGGTAGAGAAGAAATTACTGGCTTTCCTATGGGAGAAGAAAATACCACGTATAGCAGCTTGGAAACTAAAGCTCCCTAAGAAGCAGGGAGGGGTCCACTTTCCGGATTTCTACTGGTACCACGCCGCAGCCATCTTGCGCCAGGGCTCCTGGTGGGCGGAAGAACCAGACGTCCTCGGAGCTCCCATCTGGCTTCGCGTAGAGAGATTTCAGAAAAAAGCTTAAGATGCACCTCTTCCAATCCCATTTCAATGTAACCTAGCATCAGTACCCCGCCTCCTCTTTACTCCACCACTAACCATATACCTTGGAATGGGAAAGCCACCCTACCCTAAGTATTAGCCCAACGGGTAATGCACTCAGCCTATATGTATATATGTATATAATATTTCCTGTTTGAAGTGTTCCCAACAATCAACTGTAAAATGTAACTCTATGATTGCCGTGCTCTCCCCCCCCCCCCCCCAATCTCAATGTATACCCTTCTAATTCTTGGCCGGTACAGCCACCCTTACCTTGTATAGCAACCGCTGCTGATTGCGGGAAGCAGCGGGATACAAATGTATGCTAAATAAATAAATAAATAAAAGTATATAAATAAATAAATACTATATCTATGGAAGAGAAAAGATCATACTGCCTCAAAACTGTATTGTCTCCCCTATCAACAACTAATTGTAATTCATTTGTCAATGAGACCAATAGCACCTCTGTACTGTAACGGGGAAGAATTCCTAGTTTATTGTAGTCCTCCAGGTGTTGTTCTAACCTCGAAGTCAGTATTGTATACATTGTCTTTGTAAGAAGAGACACGTTAGCAATTGAACAATCACTATTACACAAACTATGATCAAAGTCCCTTCCTGACAACAGTGGGAGCAACAGAAAATTTCCTAGAACTTCCTGTAACATTTTAATCACAAATCCTGCTTGCCACCATACTGCTTTGACTGAGACACTCTTGAAAAGCCATGCAGGGCAGTTATCCAGAAGCCCTTTGCCTTTTGCATATGTTTTAATGGTTCTTTCAATTTCCAGCATAGCAACTGAGAAAAGCTCAGTCTCATAAACAATCTGTCAGAGCAGGGGTCTCTGTTTCACCAGTACCATTATCTTCAGAGAAGCCTTTAGCCAATACTGTATTAGTACATCATTTGCTGATAAGCCTTCCATTTCATTCTCAATAACATGGACCTTTTCATAAAACTATGTAGCAAAATCCTTGGCTCTAAGTTCAATGCCTGTTTGTTCTAACTTGTCTGGAAAGTAAGACAATTCTAACCACCCTAAACAACTTCCCAGTTTTATTCTGACTCTCTGAAATCGTTTTCAGATAAAATAGCTTTTTTGTATCCTGAATCATAGACATGTAATTCTTCAGCTTGTCCTCAGACTGTCCTCACCCGTCCATTGCTGTTTCTTTTCTAACAAATTACTATTGTACCATAAACAAATTTTATTTTTTGCACTTCTACTTTTCCTCAGTGGCTCCACCTGATCCACTCACCTTCTCAATAACACAGGTACACTAAAAAAAATTTTTTTTAAACTGCCTCTAATGTTTCGATTGATTTTTATGTTTTTTGGTGCACTGAATCCAAATCTGGTAACCAATTTGCTCCATCACGTACAGATTTTTTGCTACATTGGGTTAGCAGTTTGAGGTGAACGTTTCAGATTGAGTGTGATCGAGATAAAAGTTTCTTGGATGAATTCTTTATACTAATTGTTTAGTAGTTATTCAAATAAGAATAAAGAAAATTGTAACAAGGCAGCACATAAGAATAGAGTAATGTCAACAAAACACACTGTGATGGTAGCAAAATTGTCTGCACTTAAAACAGCCACATACATGTGCACAAACATTGAGCATATAAGAGCGAGGTTAGACACAAAGCAAAGCAAAGAAATGTGCAAAAAATGTTGTACAGGTATGTATGTAAGAATAGAAAACGCAAACCGCACCATTGCAATACATGAAGACAAACACCCGATGGTGTGAAAATAAAATTCTAATAAATGAGATCCGACACTGTGGTAATAACTAGCAAATTTTTATTTCAAAGTTTAGTAAAAACACGATATTTGTCAACACAGTTTAGATTTTAAAGTCATTCTTGGGTCAATCAATCTCCTGGTGGGCCCGTTTCTTCTTCCCCCGAATGCTTCTCTTGGTGCGCTGCTTGGCGTATTTTTCATCTGGGGTTTCCCGCAGCAGCAACCAGCAGAAATCAGCCATCATAGTGGTGTTCCATCTTCCTTGGTACCTTCTCTCTGCGTCCTTGATGTCCTGGTGAAACCTTTCACCTTGTTCTTCACTGTACGCCCCCACGTTTTCGGGAAAGTAGTTCATATGGGAGTGCAAGAAATGGACTTTCAGGCTCATGTTACAGCCTTGTTCTTTGAAGGCATTGAGCATCCTGGCAACAATATCCTTATAGTTCTCATCCCGCCTGTTCCCCAAGAATTTGAGAACAACATCCTTGAAGGAATCCCAGGCTTCTTTTTCCTTCTCAGACATCGTTTCAGCGAATGCTCCATCTGAAATGAGTTTCCTTATATCAGGGCCAACAAACACTCCTTCCTTTAGCTTTGCTTCAGAAAGTCGGGGGAACTTTGAGCAAAGGTACCGAAAGCACTCACCATCTTTTGGAAGGGACTTGATGAATTGCTTAATGAGACCCAACTTAATGTGGAGAGGTGGTAATAGAATTTTATCACGAGGTACCAAGCTCTCATGAAGAACATTTTTCTCACCGGGTCTCAAATACTCCCGAATTGGCCAGTCTTTTTTCCCCTAGTGTAGGTCGCGGGCCCAGCTATCCCACAAGCAAAGGAAGCAGGGATATTTGGTGAAACCGGATTGCTGCCCTAATAGCATGGATAGAATTTTAAAGTCTCCACAAATCATCCACTTATGCTCATCATAACGAATCTTCTGAAGAATCAGGGCCAAATTCTCGTATTTTTCTTGGAGAATAACAGAGTGAGCAATAGGAACTGAAGCGAATGTGTTGCCATTATGAAGAAGAACACCTTTTATGCTGTCTTTTGACGAATCAATGAACAGCCGCCATTCAGCAGGATCATACTTGAGTTTAAACTTTTCCATCACTCCATATATATCGTTGCAAAATACCAAATCTTCCTCTTTGCTGAAATACTTCAAAAATTGTGTTTCGCGGTTGCGGTACCAATAAAAAGTTGTTCCTGGTGACAATAGATTTTTCTGTTTAAGCCGAGAACCTAGCAGTTGGGCAGCATCTTTTGGGAGTCCTAAATCCCGGACTAAATCATTCAATTCAGCTTGAGAGAAAAGTTCAGGTTTCGGATCTGGTTCAGTTTCAAACTCGGAAGTACTGGAATCATCGGGAAAAGCCATCTGATGAGTCTCATCATGATCAGAACTGTCCACACAAATATGATCCAAAGATTTTGGTGGTTCAGGCACAGGTACTTCGTTGCTATGAGGCATAGGCCTAATTGCTGAGGGAAGGTTGGGGTAACTTTCTGACAATCTGTATGTAAACAAAATTTGTACCTGCCTTGATTCGGCAGTTTCACAATAGTAATCCTACCCGCTTCTGATCGCTGGAAGGAGCGGGCTACAAATGCTTGCTAAATAAAATAAATAAATAAATAAAAAACTTATTACGTTCTTATTTTTTAAGTTGTATCCCTTCACAATGCAAGAGCAAAAATAGCAGTCACTGCTGTGGTCTCTTTGTTCACGCCACATCATAGGTATTCCGAAACGAAATGCTTGTTTTTTACCTTTCATCCATAAGCGTAGATCTTCCTCACATGTCTTGCACACTTTGTGAGGAGCCCACGGTTTGTCTTGATCGCCTAACTTCAAACCGAAATAGGCGAAATATACTTTTTTAATAAATGCAGAAATGTTCTTCTGCCGCTTTTTCACGGTATATTCCCCACAAATAAAACAAAAACTGTCCGGAGAGTTGACGCAACCTCTGGCTCTGTGAGCCATCACAAATACACAGCACTGCAAACTACAACTGTAGTGAACCACTTCGGAATAAAGCTGGATTACGACTGAGCAAACAAAAGGTAATAATGAGCTTGCAAGAAACTGAAATTTGACAGGAACATTCATGTCGCAACCACCGTGTTTGAGCGAGCGAACGAGGTGAGGCGAACAGGAAAGAACATGCGCCAGCGCGAGTACTGGATTTAGCCCCCCGCCTCCCAATTGTCCTGTTAATGTATAAAATGAATACAAAACACTCTAAAATATCATGAGGGAGTGTTTCTAGTTAGTTAACCATTACAACCTCTATTTTGGGCCAAGAAAATAAACTGCAGTCGGCTAAAAAGAAATTATGTGAACATTCCTTATATGGGTAAGAAATCTAATTTTGCAAGAAAACGTGACGTGATGGAACATTTTGGCTATTTTTCCTGGATTCAGCACCCCAAAATCTATAGGAATCAGTTGCAAAACTGGAGGCAGTTTTTTGGTAGTGTACCTGTGTAATTGATTCAATTTGTCTGATGAGAAACTTGTGACAACATCCTCTAAAGTACTTGAGTTTTGTCTCACCATGCCACAGAAATGATCTGAGTTTATTTTGCCTCTGCCAATTCCAAGTTCCCCTAGTTTTATGTCTGGTTTTACCACAGGGAAAGATAAATGTAAATCCTAAAACATGGTGATCTGATCATAGTATGAGTTTATTTACACAGTCCTGCACTATTAAGGTATAATTATTCTTTTACATAAAAAATTCAGTCTAACTGGTGTCTCCCCCCATGTGTTGGACCAAAATTAATTTGATTCAGGTCTAAATGGGCCAGGGACTGAAGCAATCAATAAGAATAAGAAGAAAAAGACTCTTCCTAGTAAATGTGAAGCTGAAATGCCCAGCATGTGTTGTGATAGAAGGCTTAATAGTTTCTCAGTCACCTGGGACCAAGTACCCACTGGTTGGTAAACCAAGATAAGCCCATCTGGCTTGTCCTTTAAGGCCCCCTGAATCTTCACTACTAATACCACGATTTGTCACACACCATGAAAGCAAAAGTGAAAAGCTCTCCAGAAATCACAGGTTACACTTTCTAATAGAAAAAATGTCACTTGTAGAGAGTAGACTGCAGGTTTCACCTTCTTAAAACACTTTGACATTTAAAAATCTTCTGTTACATTTTGTGCAAATTGTCTCATTAATCCTCGGTGTCAGTATTGTGTTACTACACTTGAAGAAAACATTTGACACTTCTCCTGGCATATTTAAAATGATCTGCATCCTATACAAACACCCTTAAATCTCTCAAGGTCTTTGCTGATATCTTTTTGCCAGGACAGCATCACATCAGCAATTTTCTTCCTTATGTCACATCACAACATCAAGGATCTGTGTAAACCATCCGCATTCAAAATCATCTGAAAAAATACAGAGTACTCGTCTTACATACAGAATACTCATTCAAAGCCTGTGCACAGAGAAGGTCAATTTGCCTTTCAACACCACAAAAATCTAATTGTGCTTACCTACTATCGGGACCCTAGCCAGTAATGTTGGCAGCCTCGAGAGTTTGGGTAGCCACTGGAGGAGAAAGCTTCCATGGCAAAGTGTGTGGAGCCCAAGGCAAGTTTATTGTCACTTTACCTTAGGTACAATAAGGCAAGCTATGAGCACCTTCCCTTCAGTAGTACATGAGGAGAAATATGCCAAGGTACTCAGGAGAAAAGAAGGGTCAAGAACAAGGCTAGAATCCAGGATTTCAGGAACAAAATCTACAGGAACAAATTAGGAATCCTGGAACAAGGACTCAGAACGAGGAATCAAGAATCGGGAACAGGAAACAATGATCCAGCAAAGGACAAATCCAGGAGTTAGGACAGAAATACCCTAGGCCAATTACTTATTTAGTTGTATTTATTTATTTATTTATTTATCATTTGTATACCGCTACTTCCAGCGATCAGAAGCGGATAACTTAAACATAAACATAACTATGGTTACAACTAAAGTGAAACAAACTTATAATTGATTGCCAGGTGATAATCATTAGATAACAGGTGATTAAAGAAAAGGGATAACATATATACAATTTTAAAAGGGATAATATATATACAATATTGGGTCATACATATATATCATGTATGATAATATAATACAAGTTTACATGAAAAAGTTGTGGCTGTTCTTATGTTGGTTCCTAAGACAGATTGATTCATGCTAGCAATTAGGAGTGTTCATTATGTTTAAGTTGGATCGTATGCTTCATTGAAGAGGTGTGTTTTTAGCTTTTTTCTAAAGTCTTTTAGGTCTTCAACTGATCTCAGTTCTGCTGGTAGTTGATTCCATAAAGTCGGTGCTGTATAAGTGAAGGCTCTTTTACTTGTGCAGGCTTTGGCTGATCTGATACTGTTTGGTATACATAGGGTGTTTATATTGCAGATTCTTCTGTTTCTGGAAAGGGGTTGAGTGTTTATGAGGTTGTTTAGATATGATGGTACTATGTTGTGTATGAGTTTGAATGTTGTAACTAGTAGTTTGTATTTTAGGCGGGCGGTTATGGGCAGCCAGTGTAGGTCAGCTAATATTGGTGTGATGTGTTCAGTGATTTTCTTCTTCATGATCACTCTGGCGGAGATGTTTTGAGCCATTTGAAGGATCTTTAGGTTTTTTTTAGGTAGTCCTTGAAGGATGGAGTTGCAGTAATCGAAGTGTGGGATGAGTAGGGTTTGTGCAACAGTTCTGAAGTCTGAATGATCAAGGATGTTGCGTAGGGGTTGAATGACCTTTATTTTGTGGAAAATTGCTCTGTTGGTTAATCTGAGGTGTTTTTCCATTTTTAGATTTGTGTCAAGGGTTACTCCTAGATATTTTATTTGTTCTTTCACTGAGTAAGTGTTGTTGTTCATTGTTATTGTTGGGGGTGGTTTGAAGTCTTGTTTTCGGGAGATGTACATTGCTTCTGTCTTTTTATGGTTTATGGACATATTGTTTTGCATCAGTCAAGTTTGCATCTCTTTTAGGCAGCTTTTGAGATGATGGTAGCTTGGGTTTTCTGTGTCCAATTGTGTGTATAGCATAATATCATCGGCATACAAATGGAATTGTATCTTGTGCTTTTAGTTTGTTTGTTTAAAAGAATTTCTAAGTCACTCCATCTACAATTCTGAGCAAGGTACAACAAAACATACACATTAAAACAATGACTAAATGAATAAGTGAAATAATTCTAAGACTACAAACAATTACACATAAACTAAAAATATATAAAATGTGGTGTCAGTTCTTAATTAGCCATACTTTGAATGAGATTAACCTCAAAGCTGATAATCTATGATGCACATGAAATAATCCAGAAACTTCTAGGATCCTATTCTGTTACCAACAAATGGACTCAAGAGAATCACATTATCAATAATCTTAATCAAACTGTTCTGACACAGTGAAAAGGTGAAGGATCAAAAATACAATAAAATAAAAGTAGATAGGATGGACAGGGTGGCTGGCCCATGCAGGATCGGTCAAGACACAACAACTCAAAATAAAAGATCAAATACAACCAGCAGAGTACTACTAGCTGGCTGCAAATGCAGACATCAAAGTTTCCTTTGAGAGAGCGGAACCCCAAACCTCAGTCCAAGTCTGGGCCAAGCCTTATATCTAGAATGCATCATAAAAAAGAGTTTAGAGGGAAGAAAATCCCACTAGAAATATCTTTGGAAATAAGGAATGACATTAACCATACCAGACTAAAGATCTTTGCATTGAGATGCTACAAAATCCACATCAGTATCCAATAAGAATGGGGAATAGGAGGTTAGGTGAAAGGGAAGGAAGGAATGTGGGAGTCTACCTGTCCTTTCTTACAGCTGCATCTCAAGAGTCTGTCTCAGAAACCATGAGCCTGACAGTGGTGACTGACTGTCCACCAGTCTGGAATCTAGAGCATGGATGCAGAATCAGGAGGGAGGACACCCATAAGCATTGTCTGATCTATCTCTACAGTAACTTTAATGGGGAGAATGCAGTACTGAACCTCCTTACGCATAACATCTTTTGTGAATTTTTACTTTTCCTGTTGCTTAGCAGATGGAGGGTGTGATAAGGAAGCTTATCATAGTTCAGGAAGAAGCTATAATAGAGGTGAATTGGCTCTGAACAAGCAACCTGTCTTTGCTGGTAGAAATAATAAAACAGAATGTTTTCATAAAAGACTACCAGTCCCAGAATGCACCAGGTTTCAAACAGCCACTAGAAGAGCTGAAGTGGGGAAACGTGTGTTCAATCAGGAGAGCTATGAGGTAATCCCCAATCACTCATCTCCAAGGGCAGGGCTTGATTCAGCACAGCTGAGCTGTGCTAGGGTGGAGTATCCCTCTAAACAAGTTAAAAGTAAAACAGATTCTACACAGAATCAGAAGGAGTTGAAGATCAAGAAGCAACAGCAGCGTGGAAGAAAGAAGAGGAAAACATCTTGAAGGTCTAAAGAAGGAGCCCATAGCAGTACATGTGTTGGGAGTCATTCCAGAGGCAAGCATACTTCATTGGACTGGACGAAGCCAGAGGAGTGGGGTTACAGAGCCAGGAATCCCCGGACGGCACCTGTGAGGGAGATGGCTGCATTTGGAAGGGGCCCTAAGACCAGTGCAAGAAGGTATGTGAAGAGAGACCCAGTGTCCAGGGATCTTGATTGGAAGGCTGGACATAAAAGCTGGATTACTTACTGGCCAGGATATCTAACAACAAACGAAGCTCAGGTATGAACACTGATCTATGCCCTAGCTCTTCACTTGGAAGACAGCAGGGAAACAAGTATTGTCCTGAGAGTGCTCCATTAAGGAATTCCTCTGAGCCAGACCATGATATTGATTCTATGATAGTGAAGAAGAAGGAGATATTTTAAATGATCAGAATGAATACATGGATTGCTCTCTGAATAAGCTGCTGTGGTAAAATACTTTCACAAATACAACAACCATCAAAAAGAAATATAACTTGTTCTTTTATCTGCCCAGAAAAGTTTACAAGAAAGCTTTAGGGTAGGATTTGAGCCACGTATAGAAAGTAAACCAGCAAAGGGGTTTGCAGCTGACTAATTGTTGGCAATTAAGCCATGCACAATAGCCCGTGAGCTCTGAAAGGAAACTATTGTTTGTGTATGAAAATACAAGAAAGTTATCCTTGGAAAAGAACAGTTTTTGGTTACTTTTTGGGTTTTGTTTTTGCTTTGGAGCACTGCTAAAAGGTATTAGCAGGAGCCCTCAGAAAGACCTTTCTGTTTCCCATCAAGGTCTTTATTGTTTGTTTAATTGCTTAAGAAGTTCAGTTGCTGATATCATGATTTGTTTTTCCTAAGTACAATACTGGAAGCAAGTATCCTTTTGTGTTACCAAGTAACTCTGTGTGGGAGAAATAACCCCATAAATAAAATATATTTTCTTTGCTTACACTCGAGCAACACAACTCATTATTTTATGAACGGCTGATTCTGGTATGAATGCACTACATTCCCCACAATCCTTTGCAAGTCATAATAGTATTTGCCTTTGCCAAGACTGTGGACATTCTCACCCAGCGCCCCCGTTTACAGTTGGCGTACTTTTTCGGATTGCTTTTGCGCAAAGGATGTACATGATATAAGGATTACAACTGAAATCTGAAGGAAAAAAGAAAGTTCAAGTTAAAAGCTGGAAAAAGGATTTTCCCTTAACAACACTTTGGAGAAAAAGAGGTAGCTGTTCCAGGTGGATGTCCCAGGTGGAAAAGACCCTGTGTAAGCTGGATTCATCACTGGCATAAGGTAATAAGTCCCTGGCATGTCTAGTGGTGGATGGGAGTAAGGCACAGGGGTAATTGAAAAAAAAATAGGCGAAAAACACCTGTTTGGAGGGTGCTGCTCTGTGTTTTTTTTTCTTTTGTTTTTCTTGCAGAGATTCAAGATGGATCCGAGGGAAATGGCCAGCTGGATGGCAGCCCAGTTTAGCAGGCAACAGGAGCTAGCGCAGCAGGCTCAGGACACTGCAATGAAAGCATTAAGGGACCAGCAGAAGCCAGTGCTTGATTTGGTGGAAGCCTTAGTTGCTCTTCATAACCAAAGTGGACCGGATGCAAGACCAGCAGTAACAACTGGTATACCACATGTGGACAATGTGGGACTCAATCAGGGAATTGGGGCATTTAGTTTTGGGAAGCTGACTCCAGATGATAATGTTGATGATTTCCTTGAATCTTTTGAGAGAGTGGCACAAGCATTAGCATGGCCAGAGACCCAGTGGGCAGTAAGGCTGGCAGCCTCATTAACTGGGGAGGCGCTTGCAGCTTATAGAGCAATGCCAGCAGCTCAGGCTTTGAGTTATAAAGATGTAAAGGCTGCTATAAGAGATCGCCTAGGGTTGTCTATTTCAGAGTATAGGCGAATGTTTAGAGCTACTGCATTAAGAGTGGGTGAAACACCCAGGGCTCTGAGTCAGAGAATCAGAGGATTGGCTGTAAAATGGTTGGAGCCTGAGGGAAAGACTGTGGAAATGTTATTAGACATTATTATGCTTGAACAATTTATGTCTGCTGTGCCTAAAGATTTGCACACTTTCCTTATACAGCAAAATTGCCAGAATCTTGGAGAGGCAACCATGCTAGCAGAGAGATTCTTGGAAGCCACGCAGGCTTGCCATAGAATGGGTGGCCCTCTGAAGGTTGGTGCTGAGGCAAGCTGTGCTGTATCAGAAAAGAAAATGGTTAAAAATGTTTCTGAGAATAATTGTACTGTGCCAACCCAGATTACACAGTGGAGTAAAAAGAAATGTTTCAAATGTGGAAAATGGGGACATTTGGAAAGGGGATGCCAGATACACACTAGCTTGATAGGTGTTGATTTAAAACAGCCCAAAGAAGGATTCCTTTTGATGGTTGATGTGCAGGGAATTACCACAAATGCTCTGTTAGACTCTGGGGCAGACCAGAGTATGTTGTCAAAGAGGCTTTGGAAGAGGATAGAGGCCCAAGAAGGATTTGTGCCTAGAACCCCTGAAAGCCAAGTTCACATCAGATGCATTCATGGTGCTGCAACATCATATCCCACCTATAGGCTAAAGGTTAAGTGCCTGGGGGAACAAGAGGAAATTCTTTTAGCAGTGGTGCCTAGGCTTCCATTTGATTTGGTTCTAGGAAGGGACTGGCCAAGATTTAAGCAGGGACTAGTGAAAGGGCTAGGAAAAAGGAGGGAGAAGGAATGATGGAAATAACTCCTGGGCCTTTGTTTGGAAGTCCTCAGTCCCTAGCTAAAAAGATGGTTAAGCTTCCAGAAGGCCAAACTATAAGGAAGGAAATAGGGAAGAAGAGGGGCCTTGTATCCACACGCTCACAGGCTAAGGTAGAGAGCCAGAAGGAGGAGGGGAAGCAGGCAGAGTTATTAGGAGACTTACCCTCTCATGATGATTTAATAACTCCACCATCTGGGAAAGTAAGAAAGTTGAAAGCACAAAAGCGTCGTGAGAGACTTTGCAGAGCACAGGGTAGGGCTGAGATGTTGGCTGGTCAAAGTTTACCCTGGGTGCCAGCTGAGCTGGTGGCAAAGTTTCCTAACTTTCCACAAGAACAGCGAGCTGATCAAGCTCTCACCCGAGCTTTTAAGTATGCTCAGGAGGTCAGGGAGGAGTTGCCCAGATTCAGACTAGATAATTAAATATTATATAGAGAGAGTCAGGACCCCAGAAATGGGACCATACGTAAACAATTGGTGGTACCCACAACTTTCAAAGGACTAGTACTTAGATTAGCACATGATCATCCAGTTGGAGGTCATAAAGGGATGCAAGGAACGCTGGATCAAATACTTATGCGTTTTTACTGGCCAGGTATTTTCAAAGAAACTGCCAAGTTTTGTGCTGCATGTCCAGCGTGTCAGCGAGTTACAGCGACTCACCCACCGGTGGTGCCGTTGATTCCCATGCCAATTATCACAGACCCAATAGGTCGCATTGCTATGGATATTGTAGGCCCATTAGTCAAAACGCCCCGAAGTTTCCAATATATCCTAGTTATGGTAGATCAGGCAACAAGGTTTCCCTGGGCCATACCATTGAGGAATGTTTCTGCAAAAACAATAGCTTTAGAGCTAGTCAAATTGTTTTGCGAAGTGGGATTCCCAAGAGAGGTGTTGACTGACCGAGGGTCCAATTTTGTATCCAAATATTTGGCCCAGGTCTGGGATGCCTTTGGCATTCATCACGTGAAAACCTCAGCCTACCATCCACAATCAAACGGTTTGGTGGAGAGATTCAACCAAACTCTCAAACAAATGTTGAGAAGGGGGTTAGCAGGAGAGGTAAAAGAATGGGATATGTTATTGCCCTTTGCCTTATATGCCTGCAGGGAAAGAATTCAGGTGTCCCTAGGTGTAACTCCATATGAATTGATGTATGGTAGGGCTCCCCGTGGTTTGTTAGATATTTTGAGGGAAAAATGGATTGATCCTGAACCAGGAAGTCAGGAGGTGCCACAGTTTTTACGTGACTTGAGAGCACGTTTAAAAAGGACCTCGCAGGTTGCTGAGAAAAACCTGCAGGACAGTCAAGTGCGCCAGAAAGGGTGGTATGATAGGAAGGCCAAAAGCCGCCAATTAAGTATTGGTGAAAAGGTTTTGGTTCAAGTAGCAGATACAGCCCCAAAATTTGAAGTACAGTGGAAAGGGCCATGGAAGGTTGTTAGACAAGTGAGCCCAGTATCTTATGTGGTAGAAAATACAAGAGGTCGTAGACAGACCTACCACATTAATGTACTTAAGTCTTGGAAGGAGAGGCCTGTAAATAATAATGACCCTGAAGCCAGCCAAGAAGTAGGTGAGCGTCAAAATGATAATACTCTCGTAGGTATTACGGACTGTAGGAAAGAAGTTTCACCAGTTGCACCAGTCCGTAATAACTTAAGCAGGGGGGTATGTGATAAGGAAGCTTATCATAGTTCAGGAAGGAGCTATAATAGAGGTGAATTGGCTCTGAACAAGCAACCTGTCTTTGCTGGTAGAAATAATAAAACAGAATGTTTTCATAAAAGACTACCAGTCCCAGAATGCACCAGGTTTCAAACAGCCACTAGAAGAGCTGAAGTGGGGAAACGTGTGTTCAATCAGGAGAGCTATGAGGTAATCCCCAATCACTCATCTCCAAGGGCAGGGCTTGATTCAGCACAGCTGAGCTGTGCTAGGGTGGAGCATCCCTCTAAACAAGTTAAAAGTAAAACAGATTCTACACAGAATCAGAAGGAGTTGAGGATCAAGAAGCAACAGCAGCGTGGAAGAAAGAAGAGAAAAACTTCTTGGAGGTCTAAAGAAGGAGCCCATAGCAGTACGTATGTTGGGAGTCATTCCAGAGGCAAGCATACTCCATTGGACTGGACGAAGCCAGAGGAGTGGGGTTACAGAGCCAGGAATCCCCGGATGGCACCTGTGAGGGATATGGCTGCATTTGGAAGGGGCCCTAAGACCAGTGCAAGAAGGTATGTGAAGAGAGACCCAGTGTCCAGGGATCTTGATTGGAAGGCTGGACATAAAAGCTGGATTACTTACTGGCCAGGATATCTGGAGAGGAAACCTAACAACAAAGGAAGCTCAGGTATGAACACTGATCTATGCCCTAGCTCTTCACTTGGAAGACAGCAGGGAAACAAGTATTGTCCTGAGAGTGCTCCATTAAGGAATTCCTCTGAGTCAGACCATGATATTGATTCTATGATAGTTGAAGAAGAAGGAGATATTTTAAATGATCAGAATGAATACATGGATTGCTCTCTGAATAAGCTGCTGTGGTAAAATACTTTCACAAATACAACAACCATCAAAAAGAAATATAACTTGTTCTTTTATCTGCCCAGAAAAGTTTACAAGAAAGCTTTAGGGTAGGATTTGAGCCATGTATAGAAAGTAAACCAGCAAAGGGGTTTGCAGCTGACTAATTGTTGGCAATTAAGCCATGCACAATAGCCCGTGAGCTCTGAAAGGAAACTATTGTTTGTGTATGAAAATAAAAGAAAGTTATCCTTGGAAAAGAACAGTTTTTGGTTACTTTTTGGGTTTTGTTTTTGCTTTGGAGCACTGCTAAAAGGTATTAGCAGGAGCCCTCAGAAAGACCTTTCTGTTTCCCATCAAGGTCTTTATTGTTTGTTTAATTGCTTAAGAAGTTCAGTTGCTGATATCATGATTTGTTTTTCCTAAGTACAATACTGAAAGCAAGTATCCTTTTGTGTTACCAAGTAAATCTGTGTGGGAGAAATAACCCCATAAATAAAATATATTTTCTTTGCTTACACTCGAGCAACACAACTCATTATTTTGTGAACGGCTGATTCTGGTATGAATGCACTACATTCCCCACAATCCTTTGCAAGTCATAATAGTATTTGCCTTTGCCAAGACTGTGGACATTCTCACCCAGCGCCCCCGTTTACAAGGGAGAGAACCACGGAGCAAGGTGAACATTTTTCAACAGCACCCCAGTTATTGATTTTATTTCTGAGAACAAACCACTTTAATTCACTCTACACAATTGTGCTTTTCTATACAGACTTCTTTAGGGGTGTCGATTGAAGGGAGCTCCTCAGGTTTTTACTTCCACTCCAAAATTATCTCGTGAAAAACAGTTTCTGTTCAGACACTCTGTATCTCTATAATACACCTACATCTGTGGGTAACCACGGTCTGACCAGAAGCTGTATCCTGCAACTGACTCACCACCTCACTAACTGCCCCCTGCATCTGCCCACAACCCCAGAATTGCCCCATTCCTAAAAAGTACTGACCTGAAATTGCCCCACCCCCCAGAATGACACCTTCAAAACCGTCCAATCAGCATGTACCCTTCCCCTACCCCTAAAAAAACGCTCTCTTGCAACTGGCCTATCACCCCACAAACTGCCTTACCTCTAAAAATACCCCCAAACTGTCCCACCACCCTGAAAAATGTCCCTTATAACTGTCCCACCACCCTAAAGCTGCCCCCTATAACTGGCCAACCACCTCACCAAATGCTCCCTCATTTGCTCTGCCACCACACAAATTGGCTCCACTTACAAAAATTACTGACCTGCAATTGTCCCACTTCCAAAAACATTTTTCCCAATCCTTGCAACCTGCCCCACTCAACAAAAATATCTTACCCACTACTGTCCCACTCTCAAAAACTCCCTCCATGCAAATACGCTACCACAAAAACTCCCCATTGTAAAGCCCCACAATCCTGCAAACTATCCCAGCCCCAAAACTGCCTCTCCATAACTGCAACTTCTAAAATTGTATCCTCCATAAATACCTCACTACCCTCAGCTACCCCACTACAGACACAACGCAACACACACACAACACACAATAGAGATCACACACAGTACACAAACACGACACACACACACAGACATAGGGTTTACAAATAATTTACTAGCTTTGATGTACTACATTTTAAATTATTCACACATATATATAATTCCCTTTGCTGTTATTTTTATTGTGACATTTGTTCTCCTGGACCATGGAATGATGTTCCAAGGGCTGCAGAGCAGAGATGGTGTCCATCTGTCCAAGAAGGGTCAATGGGTCTTCTGCAGCAGACTGGCTAGTCTTCTGAAGAGGGCTTTAAATTAAATTCATTGGGGATTGGTGAAGAAAGCCCCCAGGTAAATGTACCTATCAAATGTACCTATCCCCTTTCATCTCCTCTCTTGATCACAGACACACAGAGAACAAACATAGATATAAATACATGTTTATGCACATACATGCTAACTTCCAAGACATACAAGCAATATTGCACAGATACATATTAGCAATGCACATTCATACAGTTTATTTTGTAGTGCTACAAAGCATACATAGTGCTGAACAGAGACATATAAGAGACGGTCCCTTCTCATGAGAGCTTACAGTCTAGTCAAAATAGACAACACAACAGCTGGGGATAAGGATATGTCTAGAAGAACGGTATGGAAACACATAGGAGACTAAGCGGATCAGGATCCAACAGTGACCTTGAAGAGGTGAGTTTTCAGCCTGGATTTTGAAAGGGCCAGAGATGAAGCCTGATATATCAACTCAGGTGGTTTGTTCCAAGCATACAGACACACTGACACAAACATACCAAGCCACAAAGATACATACACACACACACAAACAAAATAGAGATACACACACACTCATGCAGACACCACATTCACAAATCTCATTCATATATAAGTGCACACACAGACACACAGAGGGGTTGGAAAAAAATTCCATCAGCTGTGCTTTGCACGCTCGTACTTATTTTGTAAAGGCAACATATATGTCTAGATGTCTTCCTAAAATAAGTTTCCAGAGTGAGCCCCAAATTCTCACATACAAGTTTATACTTACTCTGAAGATGATACAAATGTGTGCTTGTACTCTATGGGGGCATATTCAAATCCTGCTCACTGCGGTATTCAGAGGCTCCAAACCGAGTTAAACACCCCACCACTAACCAGTTAGTGACAGAGCATTCCAGCAGCAGAGCAGAGACAGTATCACGAGCTAGTCAGCGATGATATTCATCCACTAACCAGCTAGCTAAAATGCCTGGTTAGGACAGGAGAAAAGCTGTCCTAAACTTACACGGTTTGCAATCCAGCTAGCGGCTGAATATCACCACTAACCGGATTGTAAAAATGCAGTCCGGGCAAACCAGCTATTCAGTGCCGATTGCCAGATATGGCCCAGCACTGGATATCCATTTTTATTTTAAAGTGATGATGGCCACCCGCCTTAACGGTGCTGTCTGCTGCAGTAACTATGACATCTCTGTGTATGCGCTCATGTACATTGCAATTCTGCTTCTGTTCCTTCCAAACTATGGCCTGGGGAATGTCAACACATGCTGTGTGTATAATAAGCATGTGCAATCTTTACAGCACACGCACTTATAGAGGCATATATGGCCAGTGGTCATGTAATTATAAAAATGCATTTTTCCATGTGTAAAACAGGTTCTACATGTGGGAAAACCTTTATAAGAATTAATCTCCAACAGAGTATAGCCACCTCTTTTCTGTATGGTAGAAAACTTAGGGGGCTGGACATCTATTTTGTGTTCAGATTTGAAGGCTTGATTTAGATCACGTTCCCTGTGAAACCAAATCCATTTTCAAAACCTAATTCCTAATCAGCGTGACGAAACATGAAAATGAATCCTAGATCTCTAGGCTGCCTGCTTATGAATTATGGAAATCTGATCAATCTATGCATGATTATATGATAGAGTATGCAATCAAGTCCAAGATTAGAATGTACATGTATTATATGCATGCGGTGGGGGGGGGGGGGGTGCAGAGTGAAGAAAGAGAAAGGAAGGAATATTGCTGGGGTTGGGAGAAGGGAGAGAGAAGGTGGGATGCTCTTGAAGCTGGCAGATGGAGGAAGAGGAGAGGGAGGAATAGTCCTAGGACTGTATGCAAAGACCGCAGGGGGAGTGGGCATGCAAGGCGGAAGTTCTCCAAGGGGGCCTCATACGCCTGCACCGGCCTTGACTAAACTGCACGTTGCAAAAGGTTGAGGCTGTCCATTACGTCTCTGTACAGTGCTGCTTACATCTGGCATGCATTCAGAAATGACGATAATGATAAGGAGAAGAAAAAGAAAGAGCAGAGACAACAGCTGAAGAGAAGTGATGGTCCTTTCAAGCATTTTCACACCTTAAGACATTTTCTGAAATCGGTGAGGACCAATGCACTTGTTTCACTATGAGATTCTTCAAGGCTTTAAATATGGCAGATGAGAACATGCACAACAGTAGTAGTTGTGGCAGCAGCCTGAGATCCAGAACGAATAGCTTTTGAATCCCACTGATGCTCCTGGGGCAAGTCACTTATCCCTCTATTGCCTCAGGTACAGACTTGGAGTGGAAGCCTTCTGCATATAGGGAAATACAGACTGTACTGTAGCTGAATGTAACTCACTTGGAACTGCCACTGGAAAGGTGTGAACCCAACGATAATAAAACACCTCCATCAAGCAGACCTCTGTGCAGCCCCCGCGGGGTTAGATTCTGATTACTGGCTATAACCTATAAACACTGATAGGTCACCTCCAGTGGTGAAATTGGGCTTACCATTTATAACTGGTAAACCCTAAAAATCCTCCTCCTCCACCGAGATCCAGTAAGGTCACCCAGCAGCTGCTGTTGTGGCTGGATGACATCATCCGAAGTGCTGCTGCCGCTGCGTCGCTTTTCAGAGGCAGGAGCTTGTGTTTTTTCACTCCCGCCGCTCCCTTCTGCTTCATCTGGCTCTTCTGCCAGCATTGCAGGAGGGTATAAAATGCGAGACCAGACACTTTGGAGCATGCTGACCAAGCTACACGCTATTTATAACTAGATCCCATCAAATAACTTGGGACTTAATTACAAATAGCATGCGCTAACCATAAGCCCAGCTTAGAAAACGTGGCCTTTTCTCTATTCATGCAAGAAACAGGAACATCAGCTCTGGCTGACGGCTGGAGGAAGGAGTACAGAGTGGAAAATAAGAGGACGGGACTGAAGCTGAGATAAGGGGGCGCTATGATTGATGCTGATGCTGCTACTAGGACTTGGATAAGGGGGGCTGTGGTTGATGCTGTTGTTGGGGCTTGGAGAAGAATTCCACCTAAAAAGTCACTCCTTGTTTTTCATAACATGAATACACTGATAAATCTCTGTTTTCTGACCTGGGAATGCACCAAATTCCTTCAAAATAAACTCCTAAATTCAGCACTTAGAATCCAAAGCCCTGTTATATTGCCTCTATGCATGGAGCAGTCAAACATGAGTATATCACCTTCTTAAATAATGTTCTAGAGAAGCCTGCTTCGCTTTAATGTCACTCATTATTCTTTCAGACATAATTTTATTAGGATGGTATAATTAAACCCAATGAGGCACTGGCCTTCATCCAAAATAGTCATCAAAGCACATTTTCTTCTAGAATACGCATGTATTAAATAAATGCCAAACTCCTTTCTGCATCGAATATTTACTATAATTGTAACTGAACTTTGTACCATTTTACTAGCTCTTTCCCAAACCAATTCCATCCTCTCAGTGTCCTAATAAGGTTATGGCCTCCAGAACTCAACACTGTACTGAAGGTGAAGCCTTTCTAGTGACATATACAAGGACATAATTAACTCCTTTTTTTCTGCTAGAAACTCCTCTACCTACTACTAAAAATGTGCAGACTGTTAATTTCCTTACTTGCTTTATTATATTGACTGATTATCTTGATTGATATGATGGCACAGTGCCACCCCAGCACATTCTCTCTTCCAGTGCCAAGCAGTGGATAATCTTAATCTCACATTCATAGGCAGGACAGTGGTCGTGCTCACTGTCTAGAAGAGGAGCTGGGACAAGGACAGTTGTATGTCTGGAAAAGCGGCGTAAGTCAACATCCCTCAAAAAGCTAATTGGACAACTCCCCAGTTAGCTTGCTAACAAACAATTTGCTATTCTTGAAGGAACTTTGATTAGGTAATTTTACAAAGGGAACACATTAATCTATATACCTCAGACACATAATATCAAAATTTACTAGTATAACATATTAACTGTCTGGCAAGGAAACAGGGTTACACACAGGGACATAGAACAGTAAAAGAGGTTAGCTGCTTTTTCTCTTAAAGAACAGCTGAGGAAAAGTTAGGGACTTTGGCAAGTCTCTTTCATTTACTTCAACAGGTACCAAAGCTCCACCAACTGAAGGATGGCTGGGAAAAATTGTATTGCCAAAGCTGTTCCCCCTATTACAGCTTCTGCCTCTGTCTAGACAGAAAGCCCAATGCTAGTCAAGGTACCAATTCCATGTGGAAGATGCCTTCAAGATGAAGCTCTCAAGAAACAAGTGGAGGAACTCAGAGAAGAGGTGGTGAAGCTGACAAGCATTCAAGACAGTGAAAAGTACATTCATGAGATGCTTCTTGAAGCATCCAAGCTTTATGACAGAGGTGAAGATGGTACACTACAGAGAGGAGAATAGGACATGATTCGCTAGAGCCTGCAGAATCAACAATCCAACTCCTCCAGGCCTCAAATTGAAGTATCAATGTACAGCCCTGGAAGTGTAAGAGGTGAAAGCATTCCAGGAAAGGAAAGAAGAAGAGCTCAAGCACCCCAAAGTTGCAGAATTGATTACCACAAGGAAGCGAAAGGTAGTGGTGGTTAGTGATTCTCTTCTGAGAGGTACTGAAGCATCCATCTGCCAACCAGACTTGATGTCCAGGGACGTGGGCTGTCTACCAGGTGCCAAAATCTGAGCTGCTACAGAGAGTTTGCTGAGACTCATCAAGCTTACTGACTATTATCCAATGTTGCTCATCCATGTTAGCACAAATGATACAGCTAGGTATCCCTCCCAGTGTATCAAGAGTGACTTCATGGCTCGGTGACAGAGGGTGAAGCAGAAAGGTGCATGGATGGTGTTCTCTTCAATCGTCCCTGTTGAGGGTAAAGGACGAGGCAGAGAAGCTTGCATCCTGGAGATGAATACATGGCTGCATGGATGGTGTCATCGAGAGCTTTTTGGTTTCCTGGACCATGGGATGATGTTCCAAGAGCTGCAGAGCAGAGATGACATCCACCTATCCACAAAGGGTCAAATGTGTCTTCCACAACAAACTGGCTAATCTACTGAAGAGTGCTTTAAACTAGGTTCATTGTGGATGGGTGAAGAAAGCCCCCAGGTAAGTGAAAGTCCTCAGGTAGATAAAACATTAAATACCTCTGTTGAAATCGGTTAAAAGGGCAACATATGGAAAGCAGTGTGCATAAATGTCCGTAGTATGGTAAATAAAATCCCAGATGTTGAGGCTTTAATGGAGAGGATGACATATATTTAGTGGTGGTTATGGAGACATTGTTCACACACAACCATGACTGGGATGTAATTATACCAGGCTATACTTTATTCAGGAAGGACAGCGTAGAAAGAAGGGGAGGAGGAGTGGCACTATATGTAAAAAATAATGTTAAAGCTAGAGAATTACAGGGCTTAAAAGGGTGTGAGCAGGCACTGTGGGTTAAACTAAAAAGAGGGAATAGGAAATCCATTTGCATTGGTGTGATATACAGATCTCCTTCACAGGGAAAAGAAGTGGATGGAGATTTACTAGAAGACATACACAGTATTGCCATGAAAGCAGAAGTGCTACTGATAAGCAATTTCAATATGGCAGATATTGATTGGCAGATCCCTTCTACAATGTTGTCTAGAAGTAAGGAGATCCTGGATTCTCTACAGGGAGAATTATTCCAGTAACTGGTAGCAGAACCCACACATGAAGGGGCCATACTGGACTTGGGAAACATATTTCTGATGTTTTAGTTGGAGATCATCTCGCATTCAGTGATCACCAGATGGTGTGGTTCAGTATTAGGACTAGGGCTGATAAAGTCCATTCAAAAGCAAGGGTCTTAGACTTTAGGAAAATTAACTTTGCTAAAAGGGGCCAATATCTTAAGGAGTCGTTAGCAGGATGGGAACAGCTGGGGGATGTAGAAAAGCAATGGATATTTAAAGGGCAACAAACCTTTTTGTTAGAAAGATTAATAAATGTAAAAGGAAAAGGAGGTCACTATGGTTCTCAAAAGAAGTATGTGAAAAGGTGAAGAAAAATAGGGTGGCATTCATAAAATACAAAGATCATAGAGCGAGGAAGACAAGCATCAATATTTGTAAAAACTCAGAGAAGCTAGGAAAGTAGTCAGGAATGCAAAGAAACAAAAAGAAGAAGAAATAGCCAATGCAATAAAATGGGGGGACAAGACATGTTTTCAGATATGTTAGCGTGAGGAGGAAGTGCAAAAGTGGTATTGTCAGACTCAAGAGTGAAGGAGAGGAATATGTAGAAGCTGATGAGGACAAAGCATAATTGTTTAACAAATATTTGTATTTTGTGTTCAGAGGAAGGGCCAGGAGCAGGACCTCAGAAACCACTCACAAATAGGAACAGAAGTGAAGGAGATCTTTAAGAATTTTCAGAAGTGTGTTCATGAAGAACTAGCTAAACTAAAAGTAGACAAAGCAATGTGGAGAGATAATGTGAGTCATCTTCCTTTGATCAAAATTACATCAGCTCTTCTCTTTGATGTCATCAGGAACAGCCTATAGCTGCTAATAATAGCAGCCTGCAACTTGTGGCTAATGGCATACAACCATAGAGGTGTCCAAAGAAGCATGACCAAAGGGGGACATGCCTCTTTGGTACTCCCTTAGGGCTATTGAGGGCCATTGCATGAAAGTGTTGTTGATTCCCTGTGATAGTTAAGAGGAAGGTTAAACTGAGATTGACGAAAGCCTAGCCTGCAGTTTCTGCCCGGGAGCCATGGACAGACATGTTCAGAATCTTTCAAATTTATTTTTTTAAATGAGGCTCTGCCAAACATAGACTTCTTGTAAAATAGCCATAAGGGCATGCAGGACACATGTTGATGACTCCCCACAAAGCTGCACGTGACGAAAAATACCATCCAACAAGCACTCCACATGTGTGTGAGAGCAGCTTTTTAAAATTGTGTTCCACAATCTGTATGCACACCCTGATCCTTGTAACACATTTACTCTCTAATCACCCCCTACAGTAATCTCCCTGATTCCCCCGACATTCAGTCCCTCCCATCCCCTCAAGGCATCAATGATCCTTGACTCTCCCCAACAGTTGATGATACCCAAACCCCACAACGCAGGTGACCCTCCACCCCCCCCCCCCCCAAAGCATCCAACCCCTCCCAGCATCCAAATTCCAGCACCCAACCCCACCCTTCCAGGCATAAAATACCCTATCGATGGCCCCGAATAGACCCCCTCCACCCCCACTCGCAATCCTTCTACCTAATCCTTCCTAGGGTGGAATGGTTCCTGGTGTCTAGTTCCTTCAGCTAGAGATTCCAAAATGGCATCTGTTACCCTTGGTAGTAATCTTTCGGCACTACCACTAGGGGATCAGGCTGCAAAATAACAGCAAAGAAAGGGTCAGAGAGATCACCGACTGTCAGGAGGGATTGGGGAGAATGTCAGATGTCTTGGGAATGTGAGGTGAATCGGATTTGAGGTACTGAGGGGACCTGACCTCATTCTTTACACCTGCCCCTTTAAGAAGGCAATTATTCATGCCTCAGGGCAGATGTAAATGCCAAAGTGCATATTTTTTTTTCTCATCAATGTGGTTTCCTTTTATAAAGTGGGGAATCCATGTCAATATTGTGGGCACACCCTAACTGTTCTCTCCCCACCCATCCCAAGCCTCCTGGAAAACTAAATGTGGTGTGCATCACCATGTGTAAATAGCCCCTTTTTAAAATACCATCTACACATGTATCATTGCGGATGTGAGATGGATCCTTGAAAAGACTAAAGAATACCAAAAGGATATCTATTTGTGCTTTATCGACTATAGCAAGGCTTTTGACTGTGTAAACCATGAGAAACTCTGGGCCAAATTAAGAAGCATGGGTATACCAGAACACCTGATCGTTCTCTTGCGCAATCTGTACATTGATCAAAAAGCAACAGTTCGAACGGAACAAGGAGAAACAGAATGGTTTAAAATAAGCAAAGGTGTAAGACAAGGCTGCATACTTTCCCCCTACCTGTTTAATTTATATGCAGAACAAATCATCAGAGAAGCAGGATTGTATGAAGACAACAGAGATGTGAAGATTGGTGGAAGACTCATCAACAACATTCGCTATGCTGATGATACCACATTACTGGCTGAAGATGATCTGAAATATTTGCTTCTCACAATCAAAGAACATAGTTTCAAAATGGGCCTGCACCTTAATGTAAAGAAGACAAAGATCATGACAACTGGCATAATCAACAGGTTCATCGTTGAAGGAGAAGAAATTGAAATTGTGAACAACTTTAACCTACTTGGATCAACTATCAATAAAGAAGCAACAAGCAGTCAAGAAATCAAACGACGCATTACTCTTGGCAGAATGGTTATGAAAGACCTAGATAAGATTCTCAAGAGTAGAGATGTCTCTCTCCATACAAAGATTTGACTTGTTCAAGCCATGGTATTTTCAATAATATCATATGGATGTGAAAGCTGGACAGTGAAAAAGACAGACAGGAAGAAAATTGATGCCTTTGAATTATAGTGCTGGCGGCGAATACTGTGTATACCACGGACTGCCCGAAGAGCAAACCAGTCAGTACTAGAGGATATCAAACCTAAGCTTTCTTTAGAAGCTCAGATGACAAGACTTCGACTTTCATACTTTGGACACATCATGCGAAGAGAGAGATCATTAGAGAAAGACATCATGCTTGGCAAGATAGAAGGTCAACGCAAAAAAGGAAGGCCAGCAATGAGATGGATTGATACAATAACAGCAGCTATGGGTACCAGTCTGTCAACAATGAGCCGCCTGACTGAAGACCGAACACAATTTAGGATAGCTATCCAGAGGGTCGCCATGAGTCGAATCCGACTCGACGGCACTTAACAACAACAACACACATGTATGCCATTCTACATGTGTAAATGCTGCCATTTACATGCAGGGATGTCTCTATAATAGCCACCATAACTTAATAATCTGGCACGGAACTTTAGTAAATCTATGAACTGTGTCATCAAGCTGAAGTACTGTTTCATCAATATGATAAAGGTCTATAAAATAATGAATAAAGTGGAATGAGTAAACATAGATCAGCTGGTTACTTCTTCAAAAAGTAGAAAGATTAGGGGACATGCAATGAAGCTACAATGTATCACATTTAAACTAATCTGAGAAAATAATATTTTACTCAACATGTAATCAAATTCTGGAATTCATTACCAGAGGATGTAGCAAAAACTGTTCATGTAGCTGGATTTAAAAGAGGTTTGGACAAGTTCCTGGAGGAAACATCCATAAACCATTATTAAAGAGGACTGGGCAAATCTGCTGCTTATACCTAGGACAAACGGCGTGGAATCATTGTACCTTTTGAGAACCTGTTCAGGTACTTGTGATGTGGATTGGCCACTGTTAGAACCAGGATACTTTGCTTGATGGACTTTTGGTCTGATCCATTATGGTATATCTTATCTTATGTTCCTGGAGGAAGAGTCCATAAGCCATTATTAAAGTTGACCAGGAAAATCCACTGCTTACCCCTGGATCAAGCAGCATGGAATCTGCCTACCTTTTTGACACCTGACAAGTACTTGTGATCTGGACTGGCCACTGTTAGAAAACAGGATACTGGGCTTGATGGACCCTTCGTCTAACCTAGTATGGAATATCCTATGTTTTTATTTATTTATGTGCCACTATTTGTGACCATCTTTTAATATGGTTTACAGTATAAAATCAGATCACATTAAGCAGCATCTCAGCTCCACCCAAAGACTAATGAATGTATAATAACTGAATGACTCCAAAATGATAGCAAATAAAGATCACATGACCTATCCAATCTGTCCAATCCATTCCTCTCCCTCAGAGACTCTCTGTATTTATCCCATGCTTTCTTGAATTCAGATACAGTTCTTGCCTCCACCACCTTCAGTGGGAGGCTGTTCCATGCATTCTCACTCTTTCCATAAAGAAATATGTCATCTGATTATTTCATGCTTGTTATTAACTGCGCAGGTATGATGATTTTCTGGTAGGTATTATTTACAAATAATTGTAAATAAATAAATATTTTGCTAAATTTCTTCAGAATCTATTGCACTGATTCCTTGTTTCAGAGCCTCCTTTCAAATGAAAGAGACCCACTTCCTGTGCATTTATACCACAGAGGTACTACATATAAGCATCTCTAATATATCTCTCATCTCCTACCTTTCCCCAAAAGTATACATATTGAGATATTTAAATCTATCCCCATATGGTTTATGATGAAGACCACTGTGCCTGTACAAAACTTCAGACCTCCTATTCCCAAGATGTAAACGCCTTCCAAGAGATAACAGGAGTGTAAGTCTGGGTGGACATGGGAAAGATGGTGCTGAGAGGAATGACATGGCCAACTGGTATGCACCTTGTCCCCAGAAGGAGCCTTACTAGGGGAAAATAAGAAAAGGCTGTCTGTGGTAGCCTGCTGGGATTGATCTGTATAAAAGCGTGAAGGACCAAGATGCTCAGCCTAATCTGGCAGGTACAAAGTTATTATGTTGAAGGGAGAATAGGATATTTCTAGGGAAATTCTATGGTTCCAAAAAGTGTGGCTGAACCACAGAGCACATAAATATGCAAAGACTAGCAAGGAAGCCAGACAGAAAAGGACTTTCATGACTAAGTTCCAGAAGGGAAATTGACCACTTTTGATGGCTAGGGATGTGCAATATAGTGCACTAAATTGATCTGATGCACATTAACCTATTAAGTTCTAATGCATGCTAAAAAAAATTATTAAAATGATTAAGTAAAATGAAACAAAAAATCCTAAATGAACCAAAGATTTTGACTATGCACACTCCATTCAAGGCCATTATGGTCCCCCCCCCCCCTCTCTCTTCTCATTCTGCTTGTTTGTATCTTTCTATACTCATAGTTGGAGGACATCAAGAAAATAGCCCCACGTCTGTACGTACATGCACAGCCCTGGCTCCAGCAGCTGATGGAGAAAAAGGAGAAGCCCAGCACTAATTAATACATGGCAGAAATGCAGAACTCACATGCTAGCCAGTTCCCAATGATCAAGGGCCAGCCCCATCCTCATACACAGGCCCCACATCTACCACACCATCCACCTTAGGATGTCCGCACACAAAAAGGAATGCCCTCCAAAGAACACCCCTGGAGCTGATAAACAGTTAAGAAAATGTTATAATTAAATAAGTAAATAAATAAATCTTTAGCATGTATTCTCTACCAAATAGACCTATTGTATATTTCAAGAAACTTATTTTCCTTTGCCTCTCTTTTCTATACCAAATTGTTGCCAAGATTCTATCTTCCATGATCACATATGCTTTAAAGGGGTATGCATGACCAGTGCTGGTGCTACCACTAGATGAACTAGCAATCGACTAAAACACTGGCCCATTGACACCACAGTAAAAAAGTATTTCCTGAGGTTGCTTTTAAGATTGCCTCCTTGCAGCTTTTTTCATTTCCTCCAGTTCTATAGCTTCTCCGTCTTTGGAAAATGTTACTTCATTAATACCTTCTAAGTATTTAATGTCAGTATTCTATTCTATTCTATGAAGGCATTTATATACCGCCTGTCTGCGAATGCATTCTTGGGGGTTTACAAGCAGGTACTGTAAATATACTGTATCATATCTTTGTGAACATTCTGTCCTGGATGTCCCCGATTTTACTTGGATGTCATTTCTAAAATGCAACTTCAGATTTGTTAGCCTTTATTTCTGTGCATTCCAGTGAACTAACACAGAAACCTACATGACTTTAACCACTGGCATGCCATTATACCAGGGACATCCAAAGTGTAATTCACCTGATCTTTGGATGTGGTCCCCTTGAGAGTTTTAGAAAAAAAAGCTTTACCTAATTAGCTAGCACACATGACTCCAAAGCATTGCTGAGCTTCTTTTTGGTGGATATGAAGAGTTTTGCACATTTTGGTGAGTATAAATCAATTTATAACAGGATAAAATATTCATGTGACTGGCATATATATATTTTTTGGACTATATGACCCACTCTATAAACTTCATGACCCACTCAAGAAGATTTCTCATCATTTGGCCTATTGTTGAAATACCTTGGATACCCATCCATTATACTCTTCCCAATCTCCCAGTTTCCTAGGATTTAACCAGATGGACTAGTTCCAACTGGCTGTATTACCAGAAGATAAAATTAACATGTACTGCAAAGCACAGTGCATTCAACTGCCACGTATAGACAATTTATACTGTATACCAAACCGGTTGAGCAAAATGTTTAACATATTGGATAAGTAAGAAAGACTGAGGTTTGGTTTATTGTGTTTGGTAGGTGTCAGGTTTGATAGGAATATGCTGAGAGTATATTGTATCGAGGTAGGAGAGGGAATGCAGGTTAATTTTGTTATACTAGCCTGAGAAAAACCACTTGCTAAAAATCAGGTTGACATAGGAAAGGCTGTAACTTGTATTTGCTTCTTATTGGATTATGTACTACTGGGGGGGAGGTAAATTTATAAGGAGCTGCCTAGATTTAGGAAGCAAGCATGCACCTAAATGTTGGTATTGTAGTCACTCACATGCATAAGTGGTCATTTATGTGTGTAAATGACCTCTTACAGAATATTGACTAGCATAGAAGTCCGTGTCTTGTTTTCATAGTGTGCACTTTCACTGCGGGTATGCACACGCAGAGAATTTGGGCAGAGTGTGGGCAGACCATACAAGTACGCACATAGATTATAAAATATTATAGTGTATGTGCATTCTTGAAAAATCTAGGTGCAAGTATTTACAGGCTGACATAACTTAAGGCATGGTTTTGGACACTTACACTAGCATTTTAGAAAGAAAACTAGGCGTCTACTTTTTCTTTATAAAATAGGTGCATTTGGACATCTTTAACTAGGTGCCTAGTTATAATTTTACCTCTTTGAAGGCATTTTTATAACCGATCTCCCACATTAATTGGGCAGGAAGATGCCTATATTTTGTCTATTTTATATAAAGACATAGAGGCGCCTATATGTCTTTATAAACTACTGGCAGAAATCCTGCAGAAATTACAGCTAAATTGAAAGTGTGGACATTTGCACATGCTTGAGAGGCATAAATGTTAACATGTAAAATAAACACATATACATGTAGGAGAATAGGATTTAGCTCACACCTTTCTCAGAACTTCAATGTAAGTTACATTCAGGTACTGTAAGTATTTTCCTGTCCTTGGACAATCTAAGGGGCCCTTTACATGTATTTGTAACACATGAAATCCGATTCTAGCAGGGGCACGTCCAGGCTGTCCAGCAGGATGGGCCCATTAGGAGCCGATTCTGTACTGCGGGAACAAGATGTTCCTGTGGCATACAGAATCGGGCTCGAAAATGGCCCAGCATGACCCTGCATGCCTGCGGGGACATTCTCCCTGCAGACTTCCCTGGTTCCTATGGCTCTGACCCCCCTCTTTCCCGCTGCCCAACTCATGGCTGGCCAACTGAGGCCTGAATCAGGTGGTGGGGACCTCCTTGCACCCGGTTCCAGCTGTGAGGGGAGTTCCAGCCCTGACCGCACCGACTGTGCTGCTTATTCCACCTTCACTGTGGAATAAGCAACACGTTCCCCAGGATCCTGCAGGACGTACAGGGCCATTACCAGAATCAGCCTTGTACGTCCTGCCACCTTGGCCCACCCCCGCTCTGCCCAGACTCCACCCCCTCCTGCCCCCCGCCAGTTCTCCCTGTCCATTTAGGGAGAGCCAGAGGAGGAATAGGGGCAGGACATGTCTCAGAATCAGGCCCATTATGTGCAAAGGCTCTCAGGGGCATGATTAGCATGTTCCTGGCAGCTAATGCTGAACTGAATACATTAATGTGGCACAATTAACATGGGTATACCTAACGATACCCAAAGAGGCTAATTGCCATGTTAATGGTGCTCACATGCTAATGTGCTTTCCATGCTCACACTCTGCCCCTAACTTGTCCACACTACAAATTAGTGCACGAGTGCCAGCTAACATGTGTTCGAGTGTTCAAAATGTCCAGCTACTGCACTTTACTGGTTAGTAAAAGTTGTACTTGAGACAATAGAAGTTAAGTGACTTGCCAATGATCACAAGGAGCAGCAGTGGGATTTGAACCTGGATCCTCTCAGTGTCTGCCAACTGCTTTAGCCATTAGGATACCCCTCTGTGTGTGTAAACTGTGACTCTGCCCATTCTCTGCCCAAATCTCTTCCCTGAGCATGCCTACTCTATAAATATGCACCTACCTATACCCTGTGTGCTTATAGGCATGACCAAATTTTCTAAGAGACCTTTCACATGCATAAATGCATGGAGTGGAGGAGTGGCCTAGTGGTTGGGGCAAGGTACTTCAGGTCAGGGGTTCAAATCCCACTAGAGGACAGCAACCTTGGGCTGGAAGGACTGGGGTTTCTAGTCCCACAGGTGCTCCTTGTGGTCTTGGGCAAGCCACTTAACCCTCCATAGCCCATGTTCCCTGTAAAATAGTTACCTCCAAGTTATAATGCCCTGTTCAATGTAATTTCAGTTTGTTCAATGTAAACTGCACTGATGCAGAATAGCACAGTATATAGGAGAATATAAAACATAAATAAATCAACATTTTATGCACAAATATGATTTAGAAATTACCTCCTCTATGGCCAGCATGGAAATTATAACATATTCTCGATTTTGATTATAAAAATCAATATTGATTATGCACTAAACAATTTAGGACTCACTCATAACTCTGCCCTCTCCTTTCCCCTGCTGTCTGTCTCAGAGTCAGTCTTAAACACAGCTCTGGGTAGCTTACCCCTACCTCTACAAGAAGGAACTTTGGCCCCTGTCTCTGCTGCCATCCCATAATTTCTTTCATTTCCAGTCAAGCTTTTCTGAGAGAACTTAATTTCTTCCTCTTAACATTCCTATCAAATGTCCCACTTGAACACTTCTGCCTCTTTTTCACTACATGAAATGTTTCTAGAAATTGCATTTTCTCAGACCAGATCACAAATAGACGTATAAAACCCTTAACACATAACAGCCAACAGATCAGAATAACACTAAACTGACTATATAGATCTTCAACTTTTCATAAAATATCATATATGTTCTTCCAACCAGCTCTCAACCCATAGGGAGTTCCAGACTCTGGGACCAGCCATACTGTAGAAAATGCATGGTTGCATGTATCTGATAATCATGTAACCTTAACCAGTGGGACAGACAGTAGATCAATGTCTATGGATCACAAAGATCGAGAATAAATCTGAAACTGCAACAACTGTAGATATCAACAAATATTGCCTCGTAAAATTTTTAAACATTAACAACCTCTTTAAATTTAACATGATAAGCTACTGGTAACCAATGCCGTGCTTTCAGCTGCAACAACATAGCATCAGAATGGTCATTGTTGGTGATGTACAGGCTAGATGGACCATACTGGTCTTTATCTACCATCATATACTATGTTACATTATGTATCAATCAAAGAATGCACAGTAGGTACTCAAGAACCCCCAAGTACATTGAGCTGCAGTGACCAATATGTGAAAGCACCATAGACTGGATAATGTTCTAAAAGGATCTTGTGACAAAACTTAAAATATGTTATTTCACAGCAGATCATATCTTAAACTGCAATATCAGGGCATAATCTAAATTAGAGCCTAATTTTTTGACCTCTAACAAAAATGTAATGGGGAGTACACATGGGGCCATCCACAGGACATTGGTCTTTTTTAAATTAACACCTAGGGATGTGCATTACTTTTCATATGAATTCCAAAAGCATATTCCATATCATCCTGCTAGACCAGTCCTGACAAGTGGGTTGTGTTCTTCTACCAGCAGATTTTGAGACAGAGTAAAATTCTAGAGGTTTCTTGTGACATCACCAAGCCATGATCAGTCTGAACCACTAGGGGCAAAGGCAGTATTTCTCTGCCTCCAGCAGATATCAGATGTATGCTTTTGAGCTCTGGTAAAAATCTGAATAAGACAAGGAAAATTGTTGGGAATTGAAGAAGGAAAGATTAATTTCACTCGTGAACGAGCACCTTTGGGGGATTCTCTCATGGAACATGACATGGGAAGCTCTACTAGACCAGTATTTTTGGCAGCCATAGAAGGAGAGGAAAAGCTCCCTGGCTGCTCCATCCATATGGAACTCCCTCCCAGACGATCTGAGACTAACCACAGAAATCAAGGACTTCCGAAAACAGCTGAAGACAACCCTGTTCATCGATTACTATGGACATACCCCCTGAACCAGCATACAAGTCAGATCATCAACCCCCCCCCCCCACCACCCCAAGACTGTATATAAGACTGTATAATAGCTCATGATGTATAATAGCGCACTATGTAGATAAACCAAATCTAATCACATCCCCGCCAACACATACACACCACTCTGTACACTGCTTGAAAACATTTGCCCCCTTGATTGTTTGCCTTGGAAACCGCTTTGATTGAATGATAAGGCGGTATATAAATACCATTAAATAAATAAATAAAAGCTAAAAGGATGCTTGGGTGCATACGGAGAGGAATGGCTAGCAGAAAAAAGGAGGTGATAATGCCTCTGTATAAGTCTTTGGTGCGACCTCATTTGGAGTATAGTGTGCAATTCTGGAGACTGCACCTTCAAAAGGATGTGAACAGGATGAAGTCAGTGGAGAGGGTGGCTACTAAAATGATTAGTGGTAAAGCATATGAGGACAGACTGAAGGATTTTAATATGTACACCTTAGAGGAAAGGCGGGATAGAGGTGATATGATTGAGATGTTTAAATACCTCCATGGCATAAATGTTCAGGGAGAGGGCCTCTTTCAATTGAAAGCAAGTTCTGCTATGAGGGGACATGGGATGAGGGTGAAGGGAGATAGATTCAGGAGTGATATGCGGAAATATTTCTTTATGGAAAGAGTAGTGGATCCGTGGAATAGTCTCCCAGTGGAGGTAGTAGAGATGAGGACAGTAACTGAATTCAAAAAAGCATGGGACAAACACAGAGGATCTCTAAAGGTAAAAAGGGGACTGTTGTAGTGGTTGATTTGGAAGGACAGACTAGATGGGCCATGTGGTCTTTTTCTGTCATCATCTTTCTATGTTTCTATGTTTCTAATTGGTTCAGCTGTGTGTCCTTATTCTGTTAAAGGTCCACCAAGAAGAGCACCACACCACGTTGCTCAAGAGACACCCAGTCAATAACACGTGGTGGTTAAACCGAAAGGATACTTTTATTCAATAATTCAAAAACCTGAGAGCCCGACACAGGCCGTGTTTCGTTTTTTACTTCCTCAGGGGATTCAGGTATGCATGCAGAAGTTCTTATAGGCAATGGATGGCAGTTTCTTTTGACTGAAGATCTCCTGAAGATTGTGTTAAAAAGGCGATCATTCGGCTCTCATAGAGAATCATTTTTAAACCGTGTACATTGAACATACAAACGGCATACCTGAATCCCCTGAGGAAGTAAAAAATGAAACAAGGCCTGTGTCGGGCTCTCAGGTTTTTGAATTATTGAATAAAAGTATCCTTTCGGTTTAACCACCACGTATTATTGACTTATTCTGTTAAAGACCTGCTAAGCAGCCAGATTTGGAAAGGATTGGGAAAGAATTCTTCAGGACTTTATAGAATCTCAGTGCCTCCCCCTCCTCCTTTTCCTCCGACTCTTCCCTGAAGATTAAAGACTACAGAGGTATGTGACCACAGGGGAGTAGCACAGAGCCCAGCATGGGTTTTTCCCTGCCTGGGGCTCCCCAGGGGTGAGTACTTAGACTGAGTCTCTGCTAATTCCTCTATATTTGTGGGAGCTCCCAACTTTCTCCACCTGTGGGTTGCACTGGGCCTGGCCGCTGGGGAGTCTGTTAACGCAGTTTCCTACCTTGTCCAACTGCCGATGTGCACTGCTTGTGCTTCCTGCCTTTTGTTGCATTATTTATGTGAGCTCTGTGAGCTCTTGGGCATATAAAGTTAGACCTGTGTGGTACTGGTGCGTGCACTCTCTGCCTGCACAGCTTGGGTGCATGTAAATGTTATTTTGTTCTACTGCGCCTATTGCAGGCACCTTGTGTTCCACTTGTTTTGTGCACTGACCTCTTTGCCAGCTGCTAAGAAGCGCTGTTTGGTCTCTGGAAAGTAGAGAGTTTCATTGCTGGATCCTGGGATCTGCACCTCATATATAGAAGTTTCAGATGTGAGCATAGAGGATTCCTTCTCCCTCGCCCAGTGAGGGACTCAGGTGTCCCAACAGGGTTGGACTCGCCGCAGGAGGTGGTAGGTAGTGCCATGTCAAAATATATGCATGTCTTAATCTCAAGCATTGATGCTTCTGGCCATTTCCCTTCACAGAGAGGTCTGGCAGTGACTGCCTCCCCCGGGAAGGCAATGGATACTCCTAGCTGTGAACTTCTATGTTTGAGATTTCCTCTCTCAAATTTTCTTCCTTCCTGCAGCATTTGGAAGTGGGGCAGGTGCCGAGCTGATGTCTGCCTCGGGTCCTGCCTTCTAAATGACCCCGACAAAGGTTGAGGTCTAGTGATTCAGACCAATGGCCCCTTGACTGAGTCCTGGATTCCATTCCTGATGTTTCAGCAGAGTCGTCCAATGTTGAAGATGAGGCATCTTACCCTTCAGAGGAACATGATGATGCTGGTATTATACATCTGTTCAGGAAGGATAAGCTAGAGGCTTTTATCACTCAAGTCTCATCTACTCTCAATTTGACTTCCCCTCAGACAGTGGAGCAAAGTTGCCAGTCCACCCGCTCCTGGAACAAGTTTGGAAAACCACCACAGTCTTTCCCTTTCTGGAAGTTCTCAAGGATATGATCCATTTGGAATGGAACTTGCCTGACTCCCTGGCCAAGGGGCGGAAGGTAAGAGACTATACGCCCTGCCAGTGGATGATTGCTCTGCATGGTTCAGCACACCCAAGGTGGATGTGCAGGTTGCAATGGTCATAGACTACCATTCTGGTAGATGGTGGTATGGCCTTAAAGGATTCCCTGGATTGTAAGGTGGACTCTATCCTGAGATATCAGTTTTCAGCAGCCAGTTGGCTGTGTGTGTGGGTCTGGTGACTCAAGCTGTGATGCAGTGGATCCTGTCCCTTGCTCCAAAAGACATTACACCACACTTGGAGTCAGCCAAAGCCTTTCTTTTGGATGCTAAGTATGATTTTGTCTGCTTATCAGCTAGGAACCTTGCCCTCTCTATGGTGACATGGCGCTAGATATGGCTTCACCACTGGGTGATGGACATGTCTTCCAAGGCTCAGTTGACTCAGCTAGCCTTTCAAGGGAGGCTTCATTTTTGGGTCCAACTTGGAAATGCTAGTCAAGGACTTTGGCAAGTCCAAGCCTCATTGTCTTCCAGAAGATAGGTGTATTCCCATTTTCCATGTTCCCATTACTCCAACTTCTGAGGGTCTCGGGACTCTTGTAAATATTAGCCTGAAAGGCCTTCCTTCTTTTCCTCTTTGGGGTTGTAGTCCCAGTCTCAATACTTTCATGGAGCCCATGGACCACAGGAGGTTTCCTCTTCCAGAGGCGGTGCCTCCAATTCAGCATATTGACAGGTTGGGAGCCCTTCCCAGGCTACCTCCAGTGGGTGACAGGCTGCATCTCTTCTGCTGGAAGTGGACCTGAGTCACCTGGGATCACTGGGTGCTGGACACCATTCAAAATGGATATGTTCTAAAGTGTAGAGAGCCAGTCCCAGATGAATCTGTTATCTACCCATGTGGCTCAGCGTTCAAGTTGCTCTGGAAAATGCTGGACAAGCTGCTCAGTCTGCAAGAAATAGTCCTGTAGAGAGGGACCAGGGCAGATACTCCATTTACTTTGTAGTGCCTAAAAAGGATGGATCCTTTCATTTGATTCTCGACCTCAAGGGAGTCAACGCTCATCTACATACTTTGCACTTTTGCGGTCTGTGATCCAAGTGGTATGCGGCAGGAAGTTCCTGGCTTCTCTGGATTTAGCTAAAGCTTATTTCCATGTCCCTGTCCAGGAGGATCAGCAGCACTTTCTGTGCTTTGCAACTCTTGGTTCTCATTTTCAATTTTCCGCTTTTCCCTTTGGCCTCTCCTCCGCTCCAAGAACGTTCTTGAAGATTATGGTAGTGGTGGCCGCTTTGCTGCAGTACCAGAAATCTGTTTTCATCCATATCTAGACAACTGACTCATTCAGGCATGGTCTTGCTTCAAGGCGTCTCAGATCTCGTCCCATGTGGTGCATTTCCTGGAAAGTCTAAGCTGGTTCCTCCTCCTTCTGCTTTGCTTCTTTCTGGGTGTCTTTGTGGTTTTCAGACATTTTGCTACATTTTACCTGCTTTTTATGCCTTGGGGGTTTGTTGTCACTCTTCTTGCTGTGTTACTCTGCAATCAGTCTTTTAGTGGGTTGATGTAGTCTTCCTCCTTTTCCTCGTTTGCAACTTTCTTGCAACATACATCCTATCTAGAGTCTTCATTGCACATATTGCTGCTTTAACCCTTCAGCACTAGCTAGGCTGTTCCTCCAACCTTTGCTGCAGCTTTCCTCCACTCCTATAATATTCATTTTCCTCATTTAAAACTGCTTTATGAAGAGATACTAGAGGTTTTTCTCTATGACAGATGTCCTCAGTGCCTTCAGATATTCCTGTAGGGATAGTAGCCCAGACCAGATGTACTCCACATATTAAAAAGGAAGAAGGAAAGCCAAACAACAGCCAGCATGATTAAAAGATTAAGTGAAAGAATGTATTTTAGCCTAAAGAACATCTTTCAAAAAATGGAAAAAGGATCCAAATGAAGAAAATAGGAAACAGGATAAGCACTGGCAGGTTAGATGCAAAGTATTGACAAAGAAGGCAAAAAAGAGAATTTGAAAAGAAGCTTGCCAGATCGGCAAAAACTCATAATAAAATCTTTTCAGGTGCATTCAAAGTAAGAAGCCTGTGAGAGAGTCAGGAGGACCGTTAAATGACTGAGGGGCAAAAGGGGCAATCAGGAAGGACATGGCCATTGCAGAGAGTCTAAAGATTAAGTAAAGGCAGAAAAACGTAGAAGCTGTATTGATGAATAAGCTCTGGATTTTGCTCTCTCTTGGGATTGCTGTCTCTTGGGGTGCTTGGCTTGTGAATCCTTGGCTTTACTATCATCTATGTTTATGTAGGTGTCATTTGGGCTCCCTATTTTTTCTCCACATCCATAGTTCTTCCTTAATCAAACCCATTTTCATCCCTTTTCAAAGGTATATACCCTCTGCAGCGCAGTAGATACATTAGCTATGGCTGTGGTGCAAGGCCCTTCCAGAGATTGCCACAATCTGTGCTGTGCATGTCAGTGTCAGTGGTGCATGTCAGGTTGGGTTTTCTGTGGTCAGGTGCCATGGGCAACCAAAGTATAGTCGCAGTTTCATGGTTGCGTTTGTCTGCAGGCGCATGCATTTGGGAGCTGATTTGTCACCATACAGTACTGCTGTCTGGTTCCAACCCACCATGGAGAGGGGGCAGCAATTGTTTCTGTTGTCTGCTAGATAGAAGTGCCAATGTCCCATTGCTTACTCCCTTCCAGAGGAAGATTGAAGAAAACTGATCAAACATTTCTGAAGAAACATGGAACAAGCCAGTTAGGATGAGAATAACAACACAGATAAGCTTCCCACTTTCTGGCACATTTTATTAATGTTGCAACATAGTTTGGAGTCTTTGATGTCTTAAGTAAACCTCCATTCTTCTTAAACAAGGGTAGAAAAACAATCTTGCAGTCCTTAACTCGGGGAATCAAAGTGCAATCGGATTTGAAAGCCCAGGAGCTAACAGCAAGGTTCTTGCTAATCTGCTGTATTCCTTCATAACAGGAAATCTTGGCATGAGGTTAGCCACTGTGCTTAGCAACACTGGTCTTTCTCCAAGCTTAGAAAATAGGAGCAAATCTAAAGTTTAAGGTCCCTTTTATCTTGAAGTGAGATCCTGGAATTAGTCGGCATGCTATCAGTCTTAGCACTAACAGAAACCTCTCTCCGGGTTTGCAAAAGCAGGTAGAGCTTCTTTCCTACAGTGCCTGGGGCTGGTATCCGTGTTCCTGTTACTTCGCTATTTCTGTTTGCTGTGCAGTACAAGTAACCTCAAAATAGATTAATCCCATGGGCTCCAGGTCAAAAGAAGATTTATATGCATATTTCCCCAGATCAATCCTTGACTGTCCTGAGCTGGACGTGATGTTGAGATCTGGTTTATAATTCCCGGCCTAGCTGCTGATTCCTGGAGCAGTTGGGCTGAGGGACTATGTGAGCAGCATTTAGAGCCCCAAGGGAAAGAAGTCTTAAGCAACACATAATAGCAATACCTAGTGGTCACATTTAGGGTGTAGAGATGCTAGATTCTGGAGGAAGTTGCTTTCTGTGATCCCTGACAAAGCCTGTTTTTGTGATTGCTCGTTTTGTTGGGAAGACAGACAAATCTTGTTACTATGCAGAAACTCGTTGGTTATACCTTCCTCTTTTTCTAATTGTTTGTATGTTACCTCTGCTTCAGCTTTTAGGTATTTTGCACTGAGCTTTTGGAATCAGCTTCCTGCTAACCTTCATTTACTTCATGATAAACTGAACTTTAACAATTGTCATTGTCTGTTGTTATGATCTTACTGTGAATGTCTGTTGTCTGCCTTGGGCTTCGTGAGAAGGTGGTATATAAATAAATAATAAATTGATGCTGTAAACTTTGCCGTGCTCGAGCACAGCATTTTGCTGGAGATCACCCCACCCTAGTCTTGCTCTCAGATGCATAAAGCAAGCTGGCGAAGGAAACTTGGCAGGAAAACCTCTGCACTAAAGCAGTGCAAAATAATGAATTTTTAATTATTCCCAATGATTTTAAAAGAGGTTTGGACATGTTCCTGGAGGAAACGTCCATAAACCATTATTACAGCAGACCGGGGAAATCCACTGCTTACTCATGGGATAAGCAGCATGGAATTGTTGTACCTTCTGGGCACCTGACAGGTACTTGTGACCTGGATTGGCCACTGTTGAAAACAAGATATTGATGGACCTTGATGGCAAATCGTATCTTCTTATGTAAAAGCTTCTGCTGAAATGCTGTGCCATTTCTTTACTTGCCTTTTAATACTGGATCTTTATGCCAGCTTCAGGCAGGTGTAAAGATGCAGTGGTGAGTAATATGATCATCTGAGGTGAAGTATGACACTTTTCCTCAGATGACTAGACCCCTGATTGTGGTCCCCCCCCCCCCATCCATGACCTCCTCAAACCAAGAAAATAGCCTGGTGGCCCAGTGGCTCCTATCACCACCTCCCCTGAACCAAGAAAATAGTTTGGTGGTCCAGTGACCCTATTCCTTACACCCAAAGCAAGAAAATAACCCCCTCTAACCCCCCCCCCCCGAATCATTGGAATCCCCTGGTATCTTAAGAGTTGGTGGACATTAGCGATGCCCAAACACTCTTGCCTCTGTGCTGCATCTGTGCCGGCCATACATGGTGCATCCTGGTATGGACCGGGTGAGGTTGGTCTGCCATCTAAGGCAAAAAGTCCTTATAAGGCAGAATGACCCCCCCCCCCATGGTATTTCCTGGGATGCACAACACAAGTTCAGCAATCCCAGCATGTACCCCGGGGTGGTCCCTGCCATATAAGGCAATTATTGCCTTATATGGCAGGCTGACCCTTCCTGGTGCATCCCAGGTACCAACATTTTTCAAGATGGTGGTTTGGGGGCTGGAGCATGTGGGCTTTGCTTCTACCTCCCTGACTGTTAAAGTACCAGAAGGGTCCTGATCTTTCCAGGGGAGGTTCGGGGGGGGGGGCAGGAGGAAGGGGTCACTGAGCCACCAGGCTATTTTCTTGGTTCAGGGGGTTGTAGGTAGGGGCCACTAAGATATTTTCTTGGTTCAGGGGGGTGAGAGTAGGGGCCACTGTGCCACTAGGGAAGATTTGGCAAGTTAGGGGGGATTGCATTTGGAGGGGTTCATGATCAGAGGTAACTCCAATGTTGTAAGCAAATAGCATGCAAATTAGCTGTGTGCCAAAAATCAGGCTAAACAAAGGGAGCAAGCTATGAAAAAGCTCACAGGAGTCTGTGTTAAGTCTGATAACTAACTGCATAACTTAGGATAGAAAAAGGTTGCCCTAAGCTATCTAGATAGCTGTAATAGAGATAGCAGCGTTGAACGTCATCATTATCCAGGTTATGCTGGCACTGACCGCCCTATGTAGATATTCAGCACTGGACATTATTTCATTTATTTTAAAATGGGATTTATGTCCTGCTTCTAATAATAAAGGGCCCTTTTACTAAAGTGTGCTATGCAGTTATCAGGTATTTTGGTACATGTTGACTGCATGCGCAATAACAGTTGCCATAGGGACATGACAGTTAACGCAAGCCAATTTTCATGCTGCCAATAGCGCATTAGGGTGTCAAATGAGAGTGTTAGGGGCAGAGAGTAGCATGGTGAGCACATTGCACTTAGCACAGGGGTACATACAGTATTACGTGCTGTCAATGTAACCATTGAACCCTAATAAACCTTTAAACTATCTCCCACTTAAACATTCCAAAACCCAGGGAAACAGACAAACATATATTTTTTTCTCGGAACAGACACCATGAGGAACAAGTCCTCTCGAGGTGTTAAGTGCCTTTTAATCTTTTTTAATAGCGGAAAAACCACTAAAAAGGCCCTGAGAGAGAGACTTCCCAACACCAAATTAAATCTTTGTATGCACATATAGCTGAAAAGCTGGAAAACTACTTAGCTGGGATAGCCAAATCGCTACTGTCCATCTCCATATATCCATTCGTCACGGAGAGAAATCACAAGTTATCTTTGACCTAACAGGTCAGAAATCCAGCCAAAAATGACGCCAGTGCAGTTCTTCAGTGCTGTAATCCAAATGTGGCAACAACTTCAGGGAGAATCCTCCCAAATCAGGTAACCCAATGTTGCGTTTCTGGCCACAGGCATTCCTGGCCCTTTCTCAAACCCAGTTGCTCACTTCATTTCCGGAGGAAGAAAGCTTATTAACCCGCTAAGGTGATCACATGATCAACTAATGATGACTTGAAGGCTCTTGGGAAATGTAGTACCGAATGTTCAAATAATACTCCACCAGTCTATAGATTGATTTAAACCCCCCGGGACTGGTGAACATTTGAACATTTGGTACTACATTTCCCAAGAGCCTTCAAGTCATCATTAGTTGATCATGTGATCACCTTAGCAGGTTAATAAGCTTTCTTCCTCTGGAAATGAAGTGAGCAACTGGGTTTGAGAAAGGGCCAGGAATGCCTGTGGCCAGAAACGCAACATTGGGTTACCTGATTTGGGAGGATTCTCCCTGAAGTTGTTGCCACATTTGGATTACAGCACTGAAGAACTGCACTGGCGTCATTTTTGGCTGGATTTCTGACCTGTTAGATCAAAGATAACTTGTGATTTCTCTCCGTGACGAATGGATATATGGAGATGGACAGTAGCGATTTGGCTATCCCAGCTAAGTAGTTTTCCAGCTTTTCAGCTATATGTGCATACAATGATTTAATTTGGTGTTGGGAGGTCACTCTCTCAGGGCCTTTTTAGTGGTTTGTCAATGTAACCATTAGCACAAGTTCACCTAACCCCACCTCAATAGATGGTGTTAAGTGCCCCCGCAGTAATTGTGCAACATGCTAGGGTGTACATCCACGCATTAACTATTGGAAACATGCTGGCCACACCCCTAACAGTTATCATGGAGGCTTTGCACTTAATGAATGTTAAATTTTGTGCTAAATGCATGTTAAGTGCAAAAGCCTAATGCACTTTAGTAAAAGGGACTCTAAGTTGGAGTACAAGCTATGCAGAACACTACAGTCCAAAATATGAATAATTCACCTTGCAATAAGTTTCTTAGCAGGTTGCATACAATATAATACTACAGTGTACAATACCTGACTAGCAATTGTTACTATTGCAAACCCCTATCCTTCGTATCAATAAGATGAATAAAAATCTCTCTCCCAAAATAAAACCAGGATAGCAACCAGGGCAATAACAACTCATTCCGCACTTCCCTAATTCAGCAGCACATACCATCCTCCTGAGCTCCCCTAGCCATATAAGCAAAGTTCTTACTAGCCAAATGACCTCTTAGTCTATCCTAGAAAGCAACTAACTGCCTGATAATTCAGCCAATGGCAGTCAATGTCTTTTTAAACACTGGCCGCCCAAAAGCAAAATGAAACCAGATATTCAGCAGAAGTGCCCAGGTAGCAGGTTCCGCTAAATATCCAGTTTCAGTGGTGATATTCAGCCATTATCCAGATAGCCAAATCACACAGTTAGGCTTAACATCATATACGTTCTTATCATCTTAGTAGACTGAAAATTGGTGCTAATTGAATAAGATACTGAACCTCCCACGCTCCACCCATGGACTGCCCCAGCTCTATTCAGACAGTGCAATGGCGTTTAGAGGAAATATTCAGCAGCACTAACTGGATAGTAAACATGGAGGCAGGGGCAGTATTTGACAAAAGGCTCTGAGGAAAGCGGGAGTATTTTCTGCACAACAGGAGGAGACGTTTTACAAATCTACACCTAGGAAAACTGAGTATCAGAAACACAGCAGCTTCCTTGCAGATGTGGCGGCAGCTAAATTTCCATGTGCAAGTGCCGGGCCATTTTGCAAACCTATGGGCATGTTTACTAAAGCGTGATACTAATAAGATGGGGTTAGCGCATGTTTGGGCCGCGCAGTAGCAAGGAGCATGTGACTCAAAGGTGGCCATGTGAAGAATGCCATGCTACCCATGCAGCATGCAAATAGGTGAGGTTAAAGCAGAGAGTGGGTGGAGAGATGGCGGAGAAGGAGCACACGATTGGAACGGGTGCGCTAGTTGCACACTAGCTATACAAACACATGGCGGAACTATTGCTTACCTCAGACCAGGCACTAGCTCTACTTGCCATGCCCGCATGTTCCAAATGTGCGGTTCAGAAGCGAGTGTTAGGAAATGCAAAGTGCAGAAGCAGGAAAACACAAAAAAAACCCAGGGCAACTAGGTGATATTATTAGAATACCTAGACACCTGCCTAGGCCACCTGTTTGTAGGGGCTGCACAGTGCTGCTGCTTTGGCAGTGGACCAGAATAGCTTGAAAACCCAAAACCAAGGCCTGTAGGTCAGGAGTGACCCTGTTGGGACAGTGGGCAAACAACCACTGAAACTATCTTGACTGACTGATGTTCATGTCTGCATATGCACTGGATAGTTGTCAGAGGACTGCTGGTGTTATGTGATGGGAAGGGTCAAGAGATAGTACCTGTGCTCTATTATTCACTCGGTACAGGCCACATAGCCAGAGCTGGAGCCAGCAGAGTGCAGCAGAGGGTAGGGCATGCAAATGAGGTGTTGTTCGTACTGGCTACATGATAGTGTGGCATCAAAAGGTGTCATCTGACCCCTAACTCCTCTGAATGGAGGGGCATGTAGCAGTGTATAAAGGCACCTGTGGTCAGATGGCCTCTCACCCGCTCCAAGTGAGGATAGGCTGAGGCCTACCACCTCTGAGCAGCTACTTAAAATTTCTAGCACTGAATATAGGTTTCCTTCTTGGAGCTCACTGATTGGTGGCCTCCTTGCTGGTTCCCATGCCTAGGGGTTAAGGCATTCTATGGAACTGGGTAGCTCTTGTGGGCTACCAAGGTCATGTGGACTTTTTCTTCCTTGACAGCTAGGGTGTTCAGCCTGGTATGGCCGCCATGGGACTCTTCCTTGTTGGGGGGGGGGGGGGGAAGCACGGGTGCTCTCTGTGGACTGCCTTACTCCTCCCCCTTGAATATATCAGGTCACAGGGGTGGATGCCCTACATGGTGGGCCATGGGAGTGCTTCTTGACCCCATGTGGTAGAGGTACAGGCTAGCAGGCTGTGCAGAACATGTGTTTTCCTCCTACCACCATGTGTGCTCATTCTGTTTGGCCTCCTGCTTCATGTCCCCTACTTCCCAATTCCCCGCACATAGGGAGACACACTCCACAATGGCTAGAGGGATATCTAAGTCATATAAAAGAGGTGAATTAAAGGGAGGTTCCTTCTTCACAAACCAGAGGCTTTGCACCATGTTTCCTGTAGCCTAGATGAACAGGCACTCTGGCCCATTGGCGTAGTTTGCCTTCTTAAGCTGGGGTGGGCAAAGGATAAGGAACTCATACTGGCAGTGAGGCAGGGGGACAAGCTCACCATTAGTGCCCGCAACATTTGGGGTGACACTGCCCCTCCATGCTCACAAACTATGCCTTTGCCCTGGGCGCCTCAGGGTAAGTGGAGTTCATATATCCAATCTGCATGTTGAACACTGCGGACATCCTGCTTGATGCCAGATTTGCACCCTATCTACTACAGTTAGGGCCGCAGCACAGACTCTTTGCATGTGCCTGATTCCTGATACGCATGTCCTGCCCTCAGCCATTTATGGCTATTCCCAGTCATCCCTCTCTATTCTGCACTGGCCTGTTACCACTGTCCTGTAGGTGGGGGTTGGGGCACAGTTATTGCCATAATAATGCATTTGTTGCTTACAAATGGAGGGCATGCATTGTAAGCACATTCACTGTGTACATGTGCTATGGCAACACATTCACAATTACCGTGATACTGGTGCACCTAACATTGTGGCATATCCCTGCCGCAGCCACACCCTTGAGCGGTAAAACTACACGCTTACTATGCATTAGCCCCGTGCTACATATGGAAAGCAGTGTGTATTAATGCCCAGAGCATGGGAAATAAGATCCCTGATGTTGAAGCTTTGGTGGGAGTGGCCAACTTGGAGTGGCAGTTACAGAAACATGGTTCACAGAAAACCATGACTGGGATGTAACTATACCTGGCTATATTTTATTCATAAAGGACAGGGCAGGAAGAAGGGGAGGAGGAGGAGTGGCACTATATCTAAAAAATACTATTAAAGCTTTGGAATTACAGAGCTTAAAAGGGAGAGAGGAGGCATTGTGGGTTAAACTAGAAAGAGGGAAAGAGAAATCTATTTGCATTGTGTGATATACAGACCTCCCTCACAAGAGGGAGAGGTGGACAGAGAGTTAATTGAAGACATACGCAGCATTGCTAGGAAAGGGGAAGTGCTACTGATAGGGGATTTCAATATGCCAGATGTTGATTGGCACATTCCTGCTGCAGTATCATCTAGAAATAAGGAGATCCTGGATTCTCTACAGGGAGAACTATTCAGGCAATTGGTAACAGACCCCACACGTGAAAGGGCCAAAGTGTTTCTGATGTTGTAGTGAGAGATCATTTTGCATCCAGTGATCACCAGATGGTGTGGTTCAGTATTAGGACTAGGGATGTTAGAATCCATTCAAAGGTGAGGATCTTAGACTTTAGGAAGACTAACTTTGCCAAGATGGGCTAATTCCTCAGGGAGTCGTTAGTGGGATGGGAACAGCTGGGGGATGTAGAAAAACAGTGGGCAAAACTGAAAGGGGATATTTTAAGGGTAACCAACCTTTTTGTTAAAATGGTAAATAAAGATAAAAGGAGAAGGAGACCGCTATGGCTTTCGAAAGAAGTAGCTGAAAAAAGTGAAGGAAAAGAGAGAGGCCTTCATGAAATACAAGAGATCACAGAGAGAGGAAAACAGGCATCTATATTTGGAAAAAGTTAGAGAAGCTAGCAAAGTAGTCAAGAAGGCAAAGATTCAAAAATAGGAGGAAATAGATAGCCATTGCAATAAAATGGGGGGATAAGACATTTTTCAGATATGTTAGTGAGAACAGGAAGGGCAAAAGTGGTATTGTCAGACTCAAGTGTGCAGGGGAGGAATATGTAGAAGCTGATAACGGTAAAGCGGAATTGCATAACAAATATTTCTGTTCTGTGTTCACAGATGAAGAACCACGAGCAGGACCTCAGAAAACACCCACAAACAGGAACATAAGTGAGGGACATCTTGAACAATTTTCAGAAGACTGTGTTCATGAGAAACTAGCTCAACTTAAAGTAGACAAAGCAATAGGACCAGATGGCATACACCCTAGAATACTGAGGGAACTTGGTTTACACAAAAGCGGAAGTAAGGATGTGGTTGAAAACTATAGGCTGGTTAGTTTAACTTCGGTAGTGAGTAAATTATTGGAAACGCTGCTGAAAAAGAAAATAGTCAGAGGTTTCTGGAGTCCAGTGGATTATAGGATCCAAGACAGCATGGATTCACCAGAGGCAGGTCTTCTCAGACAAATCTGATTGATTTCTTTGTCTGGGTGAATAGGGAGTTGGACCGAGGGAGAGACCTAGATGTGGTGTATTTGGATTTCAGTAAAGCCTTTGACACTGTTCCTCACCGGTGACTTATAAACAAACTGAGCACCCTAGGGATGGACCCTAAAGTTACTGGTTTTGTTAGAAATTGGTTGGTGGGAGGCAACAAAGCGTACAGGTAAATGGAGCTCACTCTGAGGAGAAGGATGTTACCAGTGGTGTGCCCCAGGGATCTGTCCTTGGTCTGATTCTTTTTAACATCTTTGTTAGTGATATAGCGGAAGGGCTGTCATGTAAGTTTTGCCTCTTTGCGGATGATACCAAAATCTGCAATAGAGTAGACACCCAGCAAGGTGTATATAACATGAGGAGGGATCTAGCTAAGCTTGAAGTATGGTCTAGAATTTGACAGCTCGGATTTAATGTTAAAAAATGTAAGGTCATGCATTTGGGCTGCAGCAATCCAAGGGAGCAATATAGTATAGGGGGTTAAGTACTTTTGTCCACTAGAGAAAAGTGGGACCTACGCATGGTTGTGTCTGATGATCTTAAAGTAGCTAAACAGATAGAAAAGGCGATGGCAAAAGCTAGAAGGATGCTTGGGTGCATATGGAGAGGAATGGCTAGCAGGAAAAAGGAGGCGATAGTGCCCCTGTATAAGCCTTTGCTGAGACCTCATTTGGAGTATAGTGTGCAATTCTGGAGACCGCACCTTCAAAAGGATGTGAACAGGATGGAGTCGGTGCAGAGGGTGGCTACTAAAATGGTTAGTGGCCCTCATTATAAAGCATATGAGGAAAGACTTAAGGATCTTAATATGTACACCTTAGAGGAAAGGCAGGATAGAGGTGATATGATTGAGATGTTTAAATACCCCCATGGCATAAATGTTCAGGGAGAGAGCCTCTTTCAATTGAAAGCAAGTTCTGCTATGAGGGGACATGGGATGAGGGTGAAGGGCGATAGATTCAGGAGTGATATGCAGAAATATTTCTTTTCGGAAAGAGTAGTGGATCCGTGGAATAGTCTCCCAGCGGAGGTGGTAGAGATGAGGACAGTAACTGAATTCAAAAAAGCATGGGACAAACACAGAGGATCTCTAAAGGTAAAAAGGGGACTATTGTAGTTGTTGATATGGAAGGACAGACTAGATAGGCCGTGTGGTCTTTTCTTTCATCATATTTCTATGTTTCTATGTTACATACAGCACTTTAGTAAACATGCCTCCTATTAGTGCAAACAATTATGTTCTGTTTTTGATTTGCATTTTGAAGAAGGAACAATGGGGGATGAAAGAGAATAAACAAGCACTTTATAAAAATCTGTGTGTGTGTTTCAGAGCTGGTATAAAATCGGATTGGAAACCTTTTGCCAAATGTGTGTCTTCCCTTTGTTAAAAGGGGAACACATGTGTAGATTTTGGTCCACCCTAGCCATGCTGAAGCCACACTTTCAGCATGCCCCCTTGAAATCTCTGTGTGGTGTCTAAGTAGAGGCTTTTTGTAATCGCATTTCCATGTGCTTCTCATTCTACATATGTAAATGCCGTTATTTGCACATGGAGATTCTTCTAAAATAACCTCTATTACTTGCTCCTAATTAGATTCCATTAATTAAACTTTCATTTGTTGTATTGACCTCAATTTTAATAATAAATTTTTTACCACCCCGGTTATTTGCCCTTCCATGGCTAGTCTCAAATTTATGATAACACCTCATCCAGTGTATTTTTCCTGGCAAAAACGGTACTGGTACTTGCATGTAGGGCTCTTTCATTAATACATGAGGACCAGGGGTCAATTTTAACAGGCAATGGAAAAGGTGCCGGTACTCAGTACCACCAAGTACCTCTCAAAAACAGCCCTGACATCTCCTATATATTTCTGAGGTCTGTGACAATGAGAGCTGTGCTGACTCAAGGAAAACACAGTAAAATGGTGACTATGTCTTTAAGACAAGAGACAGGCAAGCTTTTCAGAGGGCTAAAGCTACAGCCAAGCAAAAGAAACACGTACTTACTGAGGCTAAGCCATGCCCAAGCCCCAACATGAGTGCAGGCTTGGACTCTAATGACAACCACCTGTGCAGAGATAAGGGTGTGGTAGATAGGAAGCAGCTTTTTAAACCTGCTTCAGTGCAGAGAAAGAGAGAGCAGGAGGAAAGACAAAGGAAGGAGAGAGGAGCAGCAACAGGAAGGAGCAAGGAGATGGGGTAAGTTTAACTCCACGTGGGAGAAGCAGTTCCAACAGCAAAGGAAGCAACCCTTGGGTGGAAAGTATGCTTGAGCCAGAGACCAGCAGATGTATAGCTGGGGAGGTTGCTGAAGAGCTGGGACAAAGTGCAGTGCAGTGTGTGCAAGAGACAGTTCAGAAAACCCAAGCTGCCAGAAGGGGGATGAAAGCTGTTACAAACAAACGTAACCAAGACCCAGCCAAAGGCAGAGAAGTAGTGCTGAACACAGCTGAAGCAGTTAAGCTTTTGCTCCAGGGAAAGAAGCCCCATGCTCCTGATACAGCCAATGCTTACCAGGGAGAGCAGTTCTGGAAAGGACTTTTGAACTTTCTACAGAATAGTAAGTTGGAAAACATTGTTGAAAATCCTGAAAGAGATAAGCAATTTGCAGAACTGGAAGGTATGCAAATTGACACTCGAGTCAGATTCAGTGTATGACGAATCAGCGATGGATTGTTCTTTTTGCATGAGGGAAATTGAAAACTGCTAGAAAGGGCTGTAAAAAGAACCTTTTGAGGAGCAATTTTTCCTTAACCAGGAAAGTGCTAAGACCTTCTTTATGCTAAAGAACTTTGCTAAGAACAGAGTTTGAATTAAAGTAGCGTTATTGGAAAATGAACAGAATTTATCTATGCTGTTTGAATGAACAGAAGCTGTAACACAGGTGCTGAGTTGTATACTGAAAACAGCTGCCGTGTTTAACGAAGTATTTCAGTTCTTTAACTTCACGTGTACTTTTGTTCCTGTAAGTTTTTCTGTTTACGAGAATAATCCTTTTGCCTGCATTGTCTTTGAATTTAATGCGTGGAAAGAACCCAAAAATAAATTTCTTGTTTTTGCCTTAAACAACCCCAGTGGTCACATACTACTTTGTCTTTAATGAAAAGAACTACAAGTCCCAGGATTCCTTGCTGGAGACAAAAATAGTTTTACTTAAGGACAAATATGGCAGCCCTTTGCCTGTGAGCCACCGGCCAAGACAGGGGGTCACGACAGGTCATTAGAATTAAATTCCCATTAACCATTGAACCCCTTAATGGCATTATGGGCTCTTAGACCACCTACCCACAATATTTTTGTTTTCTCTGGATTGATTTTTCATTCAATTGGTCAGCTGTTCATATGTAACTTTAATAGATTCTATAATTGGAAAAATCATTTGTGCATATTCTGCAGTCATGGGGAATCCCCAAAGCTTCAAGAAATAGCCCAGCGATTCCATGCAGTCATTAAATAATAAAGGGGATAGAGCTGAACTTTGCACTCTGGGCCTGCCCCCAGAGTTGGTTCAAGGTGTTGATGCCCGAGATCAGGGGTCCTCAACCGAGCCCTTGGGACACACCTAGTTAGTCAGGTTTTCAAGATAGCCACAATGAATATGCATGATGGAGATTTGCATGCATTGTCTTCATTGTATGCAAATCACTTTGGTGTATGTTCATTGTGGCTATCCTGAAAACCTGACTGGCTAGGTATGTCTGAGGATTGGGTTGAGAACCCCTGCCCTAGACAAACCTTAAGTCTTAGACCCCCCCCCCTCCCCCAGCTGTTAGAATCTATTGCATAGCTTTCAATGCCCTGCTCTTTTCCACCCCTCTGAAGCTGCAGCCCTAGGTGACCGCCTATTTTGTCTAATGATTGGCTGGCCATGCCTGCAGTACCAAAGTCTGTGAAGTCCACTGCCTGGAGCAGTTCTCTTTGTCTTTTGCCTACATCACTTGTGTTTTATGTACAATTTTTATTGAACTTATGAAACATATTGCAACTCCCCAGGAAACAGAGAGCTGGGTTAGATACAATCAGAATCTCAAGCGTACAATGCCAGCAATTTCTTGTCTTTTAAAATATCTGAAAATCAAGAGATCATCACCCCTGAAATCCTCAACTCAGGTAGCTTAATTAATGAAAGGTCATAGTCTACTAAATCAAATGCGGCCATGAAATCAATGTGGAATAAAAATCTGGCTCCCACCCTATCTATAACAGCTCACAAATCCTCCAGGATCATTAGAAGCATGGTCTTCCTACAAAGAGCAGATCTAAACCCTGACAGTTTTAGCCAAGAGATTGTGGGAGGGGATTTGCTGTGGCAATCAACACACTTGAAGCAGCTGGTCATCACTGCTTTAACATCGGACCGGATTTTCAATGCTGGGGCCATATCTGGGTCCCAGCATTGAATATCCGGGTTGCCTGGATTGTGATTTTTCTATCTGGTAAGCGGTGATATGAAGCCAATGGCTGGATTGCTAAACCAGTTAAAATTAGGAGAGCCAATCAGCTGTCCTAACTTTAGCTGGTTAGAATTAACCAGGCAGCAGCTGAATATCCCCACTGCCTGATTAACCTACGGTGTCGCCCTTGTTCCAGGGCATTCAGTGGCCCAAACCAGGAATATTCAGCTGTAGTAACTAGATGAATATCCCGGGACTGGAAGCTAGAGTTGGAACTAATGCTGGGGATGGGATGCTGATTTTAGGGCTGGGGGCTACTGGAACTGAAATTGGAAGGAGGCTAATGCTGGGGAGGGGGTCACTGGGACTGGGATTAGAAGGGGACTAATGCTGAAGAAGTAGGGAATAGAAAGCTGGTGAGGTGAAAGGCAAAGTCTGGAAGAAGGAGAAGAAGGGAGGAACTCTAGCTACAAGTAGATAGGAAAAGCTGATGAGGGCAATGGAAAAATCACTGTAAAGAGAGCGAGATGTAGAGGAAACGGGCAGCAAAGAAACAGAAAAGGACTTAGGAGAAAACCAACAAAAGTAAATGGTAAAGAGACTAGGACTGATCCAATTAAAAAATAAAATGATCCAACAACAAATGTATCAAAAAGTTATTTTCTGTTTTTAGAGAATGAAATATATCAGCTTTGTGCATTTCTTTGCGTTTTGTTCAATCAGAAGGAAATGCATTTCTGTTTCTCTTTCTTCATTGTTCCTGGGTTCACAGAGTCTGAGTTTTCCTCTTCATTTTATGTCTGCAAATTTGTTTCTAATTTATAGTCTCTTATTCTTTGATAGGTGATGGCCTATGTTGTGCCTTAGAAACTAAAGTGAGGGATTTTATTAATATGTGCTTTCTGTGTAGAAGTCCATAGTTGTTCAGCATGTTCTCTGTTTCAATCTAGAGGACTGCTTGTGTTACATAAATACTCTCCAGTGCCAACTGCCAGGTACATTAGGAAGTAATACAGACCCTTGTAAAAAACACACTAACCGGCAGATGCCAAAGCCCTGTGCTAGACCCCAGTGCTTAAAGCTCTAGCATAGAGCATAGCATAGCATACCTAGCATAGCATAGTTTCATAACGCAACTTTAACGCTGACTCTTTGTGCTAGAATGTAATATGCAAATAACCAGGTGCGCAAAAAGTCAGGATTAAACTGGGCATGCAAACCAAACACATGAACACAGAAGTCAGTGCAAGTTCGGCATGCTGTCCTGGAGAAACAGGGTCATCTGAGGTGAAGTTTGACACTTCACCTTAAATGACCTAGGCATCAAGGAAAGTCCCCGATACCATCAGCACACTGTCGGGGGGCTGGTGCCCCCACAGACACTGACCCCCCTGACAGAAACAAAATCCTTGGTGGCCCAAAGGCCTTGATTCCCCCACCCACCCAATAAAAAAAAATTCCTGGTGGCTCGGTAGCCCCAATCCCCTCTCCACTCAAACAAAAAAATTCTCTGGTAGCCCAGTGGCCCCAAACTCCCCAAACAAAAATAATTCCTGGTGGCCCAGTGGCCCCTGGCTACCTCAACCCCCTCCCATATGCTCCCACCCCTGTGCCACCATCTTCAAAAATGGTGACACCTGACCACCACACAGTGCATCCTGGGATGCACCAGACAGGGTCGGACTGCCATATAAGGCAAAAAATGTCTTATATTAGAAGAGTGACTCCCTTTTGTTGCATCTTGGGACGCATGCTTCATTGCATGTCCCCTAGAAAGAGTAGGGGACAGGCAATGAAGCTACAATGTAGCCAATTTAAGATTAATAGGAGAAAACATTTCTTTGTTCAACCCATAATCAAATTCTCAAATTCATTACCGGAAGATGTAGTAAAAGCTGTTAGTATAGCTGGCTTTAAAAAAGGTTTGGACAAGTTCCTGGAGAAAAGGTCTATAAACCATTATTAAATGGGACACGGGAAATCCACTGCTTGCCCCAATACAAGAATTGTAGAACCTGTGTGTCTTTTGGGAAAACTGCAGGTACTTGTGACCTAGATTGGCCACTGTTGGAAACAGGATACTGGGCTTGATGGACCTTGGTCTGACCCAGTATGGCATATCTTATGCTCTTATTGGGTAAGTGGGTGGATTGGGACTGCTTGGCCACAGGGGATTTTGTTTCTGTCAGGGGAGTCGGTGTCCAGAGGGGCACTGGTCCCTCAACAGTGCACCGATGGCTTCAGTGCTCTCCCAGATGCCTTTATCACCAGAGATGAAATGTCAGACTTCAACTCAAATGATATTTTTGCTCCTGGCTGCATCTTTAGCATGCCCGAAGTTGGTGTGACGATCCAGCATTAAAAGACTACTCATAACTTTCATGCCAAGTGCACTGCAAGTTAGTGTGGTTTGAGTTGGGGGGGGGGGGAGGTTGCATTTTTCCAGCACTAGTTTGCTTTCTGCATCGGAGAGCAAGCCTAGCGGTGGAAAAATGTCAGAACAATGCTGTGTTAAGCTTTTCTGCATCGGCCCATCAGAGCTTATAGTAAACTTATCATACCATAATAGTACCACCAGGATTCACACAGTACCAACCCTACCTATTACAAGGCAGTACCACAAATACATCTTCTACTAAATACATCTTCTACTAGAAAACTAGAACAAGTGAGGCCAAGGGTGGAATGACAGTGATATGGGCTCCCCGGCATTAAGGGTCTTTGCACCCTAACCACTCATCCAACATAGACAGAGACTGCTGTGGGCCCTGAGGCACTGCCCTATTCCTCTACTGGTCAGTTCACCCCTCAGTTGGGTTCCTACACAGAAACTACACTCTGACACCTAGGTTGTGCACACAAAACACAGACAGGTCATCCCCAGATACAAAACAAAGGACCACAAATTAGAAATAGAAATATGAAGAAAAAATGTAATTTGGAACCCCAAGAAGCCAAACTTGGAATGCACTGCTAAACTGGCAAAATAAACCTAGAAATGCATTTCCTCTTGGACTGAACAAAACACAGATATCAGCAATGCACATTTCCCAAAGCTAACATATTCTAGTTAATACATTCAGAATAAAGTGCTTTCTTCTACCTTTGTTGCCTGGATGTTTTATTTTTCAGTCATGATTGTCCCAGTCTCTCTTTTCTGATTTCCTCCTCCTCTGTCTTCTGCTGAAAGCCTCCAGTGTCTTCTGTCCATTTGTCCTTTCTCTTCTGTCTTTTTAAATTTCCTCCCTACATCTGTCTCTGACATGTTGATCTTTCTTCCTTCCCTCTCTTTTTTTTAGTGCCATCAAGTCAGTGTTGACTCATAGTGACCCAGCTACCTCTGGGTTTTCTTGGCAATGTATCACTGGAAGTAGATTACCAGCCTTTTCTTCTGAGGCAATGGAGGGTAAAGTGACTTGCCCAAAGTCACAAAGAGTACCAGTGGGAAATGAGCTCTTGATCTTCTAGATACTAGGCAGTTGCTCTAACCACTAGGCTACTCCTCCACTCCATTCCTTCTCTATCCACTCATATTTCACTCACCTTCTAGTCCTCAATCTCCTTTTGACTTTTTACCTACCTATCAACTTTTCTTCTCCTCCTCTTACCTTCAGCAGAGCCCGTCTCCCCTAGCTCTCCCATTTCCCCATATCACTCACTTCTCATCTTCTTATTCCCTTTTTTCATCCACTCCCCATTACCAAATTTAGATCCTCTGTACTCGTCCTCCTCTCACTCATCTGCTTGCCAACTCTCCAGGGTGTCTCACACATAGCTCCATCATGTCCACTGTCTCCCTACCCCTGAATCCAGAATCTCCCCTCTTTCTCTTCCACTCTCCAACCTTTTTGTTCATTTCCCTTCAGCCCAGCAGCATTCTATAACTTCCTCCCTCTCCACCTCTCCCCCAAAGAGTTATCTTCCCTCTCTCTCTTTCTTTGTTCCCACCCAGTTCAGCATTGCCCTCTTTCCTTTCCTCCACCTAGTCCAGCATCTCCCACCTTTCTCTCTGTCCTCTCTCTAATACTGTACTCCAGTATCTCTCCTCTCCAAACACAAACAACCTTTATGTAATGTGGGTCAATTAGCAAATTACAAAACAATCAGACTCAACAAAAATCTTTAATAACTATTAACCCAAAATTGCTAGAATATCAACTGCCATATTAGAAAAAATATTTTAATTAAAAAAGAGGAATAGACCTCGGCTTTACAAGTCAATGCCATAGAATATCCACAAGCCAATTTTATATTGTCATCTCTGTAGTACCAAAAGGAGCTAAGGATCCGCACAATACAAGAGAACAAAAAAAGCGGAGCCTGGACTGACAAAAATAAACCTTGTTTATTGCGCCCCAACGCGTTTCGGCCACCGGCCTTCTTCAGGGGGTCTAAAAGAGCACACCTCAAAATTAAATAATAAACATATAGATTAAAAAAACAACATAATGTAAAATACACTGTAATATATCAATAAAAAATAATATATAATAAAAATTATAATAAAAATTAAAATCATATAGTTTTACCTAAAGCGTCTAAAGGACAATCTATTAATCTATAACGATTAAATAAAAAGGACAACTACTGGATAAAAATATAAAGAAATTATAAAAAAGGTAATAGATGATAAAAAACCATATTGAACTACTAAAAAGGAAGAGAAAGAGAGACGAGGAGGAACCAAAAATAAATAAATACCTTATTGTGATCAAATTGAGTATTATCCTGGATTGAACCTATAGGATACTAACAGCTGACAATGAATATTAAATAATTAAATAGGTAAGTGCACATTTAAATAATAAATAATTAAATAGGTAAATATACATATAAAACAAATATATACAATTCTAAAACTAACACTCCATATTAATAAATATATAACCAATTAATAATAAATAATCAATTACATAAATAGATACACATAACATGTATAAACAATTATAAAAACGTGTTTCATACATAAGCATCATAAGGACACTTGAAAAAACAAATGAAAAAACATATGAAAAAACATATGAAAAAACAAGAAAAGCATGCAATTATAAAGTTATAAAAAGGAATTCATATTTGCAAAATCAAAACATCATAAATCGAGTATATGAAGGTGAGACGCTCTTGAATTGAAAATCATTATATTCAACGTTTACCAAAGGCTTGTATGGGATGAAAAAAGCAGACCTGTTAAAACAATGCAGTGAAATTAACTGCAATTGAAAAAACTGAAAAAATCTTCTTTCCCATGAAAGAACAAATAACCAATAAAAGTCATAAAAAGGCACACTGAATGCTTAAAAATGCAAAATCCTTCCTAAAAAATAATCATAAATAAATGAACAAATTTATATTATGTGAAGAACCGGTTGTGAAATGTCGGCACCGTCACCTTTCAAATAGAAAGTGATCGGCATCCTAGAAACTGCACAGTAACACGGCGTTTTTTTTTCCATATTAAAGGTACTAGCCAAACATACAGAATTTCTACAAGATCATGAATTATGTTGGCATCGCCTAACCAATATATTAAAGAAAAATATATGTGGATAACGCTTAAATCAAATTAAAAGTGCTATTTACTCCTACTTGCTAGGCTTGTCACTTTTTTAAAAAATAGCCGAAAGTGAGCGCTCACATTATGAAATGAAATGAGCAGAGCTTTAAAAACGTAAATACAGTATAAAGAATTAACTGAACAGAAACCCTATTAACCTGCAACTAAAGCTTGTGATTGCGTCGCTCAGATAAAGAATGTCAAGAAATCAAACCTACCAAACACCAGCATTCTGTGCTCCTGCACTGCTGAATAACGTAATGGCGGCTTCTGTGAACGGATGCCCAAATACCGGCATTTTCCCCGCCCGTATAGGTTAAAGGTCACTGAATCGAACGGCAAGTAGATGTATAAATACTAAATGAAAATGCAATTTATGTTAGATGCCTATCGATCAATTATAAAAGCCATAAAACAAGAAGATCCAGAATAAAAATGCTGAATAACATCCTGGACATACTGTGATTGGACGCCTAAATACCCGGCATATACCTGCCTGTGCAGGTTTAAAAGGGACAATAACTCAAAAAACAAATGAATGTATGAATACTTAACAAAAATACTATTTATATGAATGTGCATCATTCAACTATGAAGAACTATAAAATAAAAGGAATTATTATGTAAACAATAGAAAGCCATAAAGTAAAATGCAAATACCAAGGGGGCAAGGAAAGGAGGGAGGAGGGGGGAAGGAAAAGGGGGGGAGGGGAAGGGGAAAAGGGGGGGGGAAAGAAAGAGGAGGGAGGAAGGGGGGAGGGGGGAGGAGGAGGGGGGGAGGGGGGGAGGGGGAGGGGGTGGAGGGGAGGAGGGGGAGGGGGGAGGGGGAGGGGAGGAGGGGGAGATGGGGGGAGAGGGGGAAGAAGAGGGAGGGAGGAGGAGGTGTGGGTTGGGTGGGGGGGGGTGTTTGGTTAACGGGGGAGGAGGAAGGGGGGAGGAGGGGGAGGAAAGAAGGGAAGGGAAGGGGAAGTGGGTAAGAGGAGGGGGGAAGGGGAGGACAGGAGGAGCGTTAACGCGGAAAGGGGATGCGGTGTAGGAAGAGGAGAGGGGGAAGGGGCAGGGGTGGGGAGGGAGGAAAGAGGGGGCGAAAGGAAATGGGGGGGGAGGAGGGAGGGAGAAAGGGGGGGAGGGGAGGGAAGGGGGGAGAGGAGGGGAGGGGGAAGGGGGAGGGGGGGGAGGGGGGGGGAGAGGGAAGGGGGGAGGGGGAGGGGGAGAGGGAAGGGGGGAAGGGGGGGGAGGGGGAAGGGGGGGAAGGGAAAGGAGAGGGAGGGGGAAGGGGGAAGGGGAAGAGGGAAGGGGGGGGAAGGAAGGGGGAGGGGAAGGGGGGAGGGGGGGGGGGGGGGAGGGGAAGGGGGGGGGGGGAGGAGGGGGGGGAAAGGGGAGAGGGGGGAGGGGAGGGGGGGAGGGGAGGGGAGGGGGAAGGGGAGGGGGAGGAGGGGGAGGGGAAAGGGAGGGGAGGGAAGGGGGGGAGGGAGGGGGGGGGAGGGGAAGGGGGGGGAGGGGGAGGGGGGGAGGGGGGGGGAGGGGGAGGGGGGGGGGGGAGGAGGGGGGGGGGAAGGAGGGGAGGGGGGGGAGGGGGGAAGGAGGGGGGGAGGGGGGAGGGGAGGGGGGGAGAGGGAGGGGGGAGGGGGAGGGGGGAAGGGAGGAGGAAGGGGGGAGGAAAGGGGGGGAAGGGAAGGGGGAGGGGGAGAGGGGGGGGGAGGAGAGGGGGGGAGGGGGAAGGGGGAGGGGGGAGAAAAGGGGGGAGGGGGAGGGGGAAGGGGGACGGGGGGAGGGAGGGGGGGGGAGGAGGGAAGGGGAGGAGGGAGGGGAGGGGGGGAGGGGGAGGGGGAGGGGGGGGGAGGGGGGGGAGGAAGGGGGAGGGGGAAGGGGGGGGAAGGGAGGAGGGGGGAGGAAAGGAGGGGGGGGGGGAGGGGAGAAGGAGAGGAAGAGGGAAAAGGGAAAGAAAAGACCGTCTACAAAAATAGAAAGGTCAACTTCTTGGTTTAACCCTAAAGGGGGGAACATTAAAAAAAAAAAAATGGGGGGGGGGGGCGGGGGGGAGAGGAGAGGAAAGAGAGGAAGGGAAAGAAAGAGGACCATCTACAAAAAGACAGAAAGTCAACCTTCTTGGTTTACCCAAAGGATGATATGTCGTAATTCATAAATGAATCTTTGTTCAAGACGTAGGAGGAGTTTATCTAAAGTGCCCCCTCGCCAATGAGGCCGCCAATACTTTCAACACCACAAATTTCAAATCTGAGAGAGGGTGATGAGCTGCCAACCAATGCGTCTACTAAAGGTTTGTCCACCGCTTGTCTAACAGAATGTTCACTTTTGTGAAGCAATTATACGTGTCTTGATGCAATTTTGGTATTACCAAGGTAACAAAGGGTAAACGGCCACAAAACCGAATAAATGACATTCTGGAAGTTTTTTATTTGCAATTAGAGAAAGCTTTTAACAAGTACTTTATGTGTTGAGTTTGGCTTAGAGAATTTCTTTCTTAGTGACTAAAACATTTTCACAGACGCAGCATGTACCACATTTAACATGTCCGTACGCTCTTGGACGAAATTTCGGTTTACCTAAAGCAGATGGTACTAAAATGTCCCTTATATTGGAATTCCTCTTATATGCAACAAACGTTTGGTCTCACTTAGAGAAGAAAGGGGATCCAAAATATCCCATGCTCTCCTTAATATGCTCGTAAATCCCTTTGAGTGTTCTGAACACGTGATTGTACAAAACAATATTATGAGATGCAGTAGGTACACGTTCGGATAACAGGGACACACGATCAGCTGACCAAGCACGTTGGCAGGCTTATAGTGATACAAGCCTTCTGGATATCCACGATCTTTGAAATCTTTGGCCTAAGATGCCAGCCTGCGACTGGTAAATCCTCATCTGTGTTACAGAGTCGTCTTTTTTGAATACGCACGAACTGACTCATCGGAAGGTGTTCTTTCAAGGACCGATTGTGGAAGATACTAAAATGTAGAAGAGAATTTCTATCGGGTAGGTTTACGGTTACAAAGTGGTGTCCTAAAACCGGCTGGGAGTGTTTTTTAATTAACTATATACAGATAGGGCTAGGTCATTTACACTATATGTATGAGCAAACGGTAGGTGCGGGTCACAGGAATTAAGCCACCGAATAAAACATAGCAACAAATTTTCTGTGCCTTCCCAAATGAGAAACACGTCATTCGATATAGCGTTTCCCACATTTTTATAGTTAGCTTGTAAGGATGTGCATTTAGAAAAACTGATTCAAAATTTGAAACGTAAAGGTTGGCACAACATCTGGTGCTACTGCATGAGCCCATTCGCAACCCCTTGTATTTGATGGTAATTAGAGGTCTTGGAAACAGAAAAACAATTATTGCACACTATTAGAGAAGCTAATTGAATTAAATAAAAGTAGGAGTGCGCAACAGCGTGCAGTCCTAGTGAGTAAATAATCTGCTATAACATTCAATCGCGGCCTTTCTGAGGAATGTTGGTGTAGAGAGATTTAATATCTTAATGTGACCAGAAAAATCCCTTTAGGGACACCATCATAGGCACCAAGTAAATGGATCATAATGTGATGAATCAAGTACAAATGATGGAGTGAGTTGCACGACATGGACAAAGAAACACAGTCCAAATATTTCGATATAGGTTCGACCAGGGACCCGATGGCGAAAAACGATGGGCCTGCAAGGGGGATTGTCTAAGGATTTGGGGATTTTAGGTAAAAACATATACTTTGGGCATCACTGGATGAGTCACTGTGAGAAACTGTGCTACTTAACATGTAAGATACCCAGCTTGTGTACCAATGTAAATAAACGTATCAGCCTGTTGTTTCAAAGCCGGAGTGGGATCTTCACGTAATCTTGTATACTACACTTGTATCCTTAATTTGTCGTAAAATTTCTTGAATATAATCATCTCTATCTTGAATAACGAGCGCTCCACCTTTATCTGCTGGCTTTATGATGATTTCAAAATTCGATCTTAAACTGGAAAGTGCATGCTTTTCTTCCCTACTCAAGTTAAAAAAAGTATGTGTCTTTTTTGTGTCGTACATTTTTTATATCTCATGGAGTACCACTTGTTGAAACGTATTAATAATAGCATTGTCAGCTTTAGGCATCCAAGTAGAGGAGTTTTTTATAACAGAAAGATCTCCATTACCTGCTTCATGATTCTTAAACAAAATCTTTAATGTGAAGCTTTCTGAAAAAATTTTAAACAATCTACTTGTGTGTTGAAACGATAATGTCAAACTGAAGGAACAAAGGGACAACCCCTTTTGTAAAACCGCATTTCAAGGGGACTAAGGGCATATTTAGATAAATTAAACATACCCTCTAGGGATCCTGCTGTTGGAGTCTCTTGTCCCTCTCTTCCTCTGCCCTGACTCTGGAGTGAGTACTCGGACTGATGGTATAGAGGATCCTTGGACGTGGAGGGCTGGTGCCTGAAAGTGATTGGAACCCCCTCCTTTCCATAAAGCGGCCATGGAAAAAACACTGATTTCTATTAGGTGGATTCTTAGAAGGACCATCTCTAGGGGGCGCGTAAGTGGAGCTTGTGCTGCCAGCAGGTTCGATATGGATACTCCTACTCCTCTTTTTGATAGGGTTAGGGGACTACCTACAACAGAGGTTTTTATCACTCTTATTACCTTTTTTAGATGATTTCTTATCAATTTGCGTATGACTCGAGTATTTAGTTGTCCTTTTTATTAATCGTTATAGATTATAGATTGTCCAGTTTTAGAATCCGCTCTCCTTAGGTTAAAACTATATGATTCCTTAATTTTTTATCTAAATAATTTTATTATATTCAGACATATTTTATTGAATATATTACAGTGATTTTCCATGATGTTGTTTGTCCTTATCTTTTAATGCTATATGTTTGATTACACATTTAATTTTGAGGTCCAGGCTCTTTAGACCCCCGTGAAGTATAGGCCGGTGGCCGAACACGGTGGGGCGCAATAAACAAGGTTTTTTTTTGATCCAATCTGCCATGAAGTACAGGCTCGTCACTTTTTTTCCCAGGGTTCTCTGTATGTAGCGGAGCTTAGCTCCCTTTTGGGTACTGTGGCTCTTGTGACGACTATGTTTTCCCCATGGCAGGAGGTCCTCAGCATAATGAGAAAGACTTGAAGATTTGTTATCTTGAGATGTACATTCCTTTCCCATTAACTTCAAGGAAGAAAATGAGTGTTGGGATGGGAAGAGGAAGGGAAAGGAATGTACATCTCACTCCAGAAACTAGTTAAAGAAAGAGATGCAGGCTTCCACCCTTAGCTGAGAAACTATCGTCACAAGATCATAGCTCCCAGGGGGCTCAGGGTTTACAAGGCTCCTGGGATGTATCGTGACGATTCTTCCTTCATGGCAGATTGGATCAAAATTTTAAACAAATGTTCTTTGGACTTGATGATCCTTCTTATTAATACTTCACGTCGCAAAGCTATAGGATTAAAGGAAGATGTGACATCAAAACCTACTTCATTGAAAGATAAGGACAAACAATTTGACAAATCCAAAAAAGACTTTGACAGGAATATGTCTGAATATAAGAAAATTATTAAAGATAGGAAATTAAGGAAATTTAAGAACATAAAGAGAGACTGGGAGGATGAGGTAAAACTGGGAATGTTTATTTCTGGACTAATAATACAAACCCCTCTAGAAGCGTTTCCAAGAAACGCAAATTTGATTTTAAATCAGATAAACAGCATAAGAGAGTTCCCTCTGTTGTAGGTAGTCCCGAACCCTATCAAAAGAGGAGTAGGAGTATCCATATCGAACCTGCTGCAGCAGCAGCTCCACTTACTCCCCCTAGAGATGGTCCTTCTAAGAATCCACCTAATAGAAATCAGGGGGTTTTTCCATGGACGCTTTATTGGAAAGGAGCGGGGTTCCAATCACTTTCGGAAACAGCCCTCCAAGTACAAGGATCCTCTATTACCATCAGTCCGGTACTCACTCCAGAGGCAGGGGCAGAGGGAGAGGAAAAAGAGACTCAAACAGCAGGATCCCTAGAGGGTATTTTTAATTTATCTAAATAGGTAATTAGTCCCCTTGAAATGCTGTTTTTACAAAAGAGGGTTGTCCTTTGTTCATTCAGTTCGGACATGATCGTTCAACACACAAGTAGAGCTGTTTAAACATTTTTCAGAAAGCTTCACATTAAAGATTTTTTTTAAGACTCATGAAGCAGGTAATGGAGATCTTTCTGTGTGTATAAAGAACTCCTCTACTTGGATGCCTAAAGCTGACAATGCTATTAGAATACGTTTCAACAAGGGCGTACTCCATGAGATACCAAAAATGTATGACACAAAAAAAGGGACACATACTTTTTTAAACTTGAGTAGGGAAGAAAAGAATGCACTTTCCAGTTTTAAGAGTCGAATTTTGACTCATCATAAAGCAGAAGATAAAGGTGGAGCGCTAGTTATTCAAGATTAGAGATGATTATATTCAAGAAATTTTACGACACTTAAAGGATACACGTTATTTATACAAGATTACGTGAAGATCCCACTCCGGATTTGAAACAACAGCGCTGATAAGTTGATTTACATTGGTACACAAGCTGGGTATCCTTACAGTTAAGGAAGCACAGTTTCTCACAGTGACTCATCCAGTG